>RWGZ01000925.1:0-575000 GCA_009725065.1 Utricularia reniformis | reverse complement strand
AACGTTTTTGAAATATTAGCATAAATTCCGTGTGTTTAATGCATTTTTTCCAAGAAACGCCCTCGTCGCAGGTTTTTAATCATTTTTCGAGGTGATATATATACGTATATAGTATGTGTGTATAAATACGCGATAAAAAAATTTCGGAAAAAACCTCGCACGATTGGTTAAAAATAATATTGAAATATAAGCATAAATTGCATGTGTTTAATGCATTTTTTTCAATAAACGCCCTCGTCGCAGGTTTTTAATCATTTTTCGAGGTGATATATATACTTATATAGTATGTTTGTTTAAATACATGAAAAAAAAATTTCGGAAAAAACCTCGCACGATTGGTTAAAAAGGATTTTGAAATATAAGCATAAATTGCATGTGTTTAATGCATTTTTTCCATGAAACGCCCTCGTCGCAGCATTTTAATCATTTTTCGAGGTGATATATATACGTATATAGTATGTGTGTATAAATACGAGAAAAAAAAATTTCGGAAAAATCCTCGCACGATTGGTTAAAAACGATTTTGAAATATAAGCATAAATTCCATGTGTTTAATGCATTTTTTTTAATAAACGCCCTCGTCGAAGGTTTTTATTCATTTTTCGAGGTGATATATATTCGTATATAGTATGTGTGTATAAATACGCGAAAAAAAAATTTCGGGAAAAACCTCGCACGATTGGTTAAAAACGATTTTGAAATATAAGCATAAATTCCATGTGTTTAATGCATTTTTTTCAATAAACGCCTCGTCGAAGGTTTTTATTCATTTTTCGAGGTGATATATATACGTATATAGTATGTGTGTATAAATACGCGAAAAAAAAATTTCGGAAAAAACCTCGCACGATTGGTTAAAAACGATTTTGAAATATAAGCATAAATTCCATGTGTTTAATGCATTTTTTTCAATAAACGCCCTCGTCGAAGGTTTTTATTCATTTTTCGAGGTGATATATATACGTATATAGTATGTGTGTATAAATACGCGAAAAAAAAATTTCGGAAAAAACCTCGCACGATTGGTTAAAAACGATTTTGAAATATAAGCATAAATTCCATGTGTTTAATGCATTTTTTTCAATAAACGCCCTCGTCGAAGGTTTTTATTCATCTTTCAAGGTGATATATATACGTATATAGTATGTGTGTATAAATACGCGAAAAAAAAATTTCGGAAAAAACCTCGCACGATTGGTTAAAAACGATTTTGAAATATAAGCATAAATTCCATGTGTTTAATGCATTTTTTTCAATAAACGCCCTCGTCGAAGGTTTTTATTCATTTTTCAAGGTGATATATATACGTATATAATATGTGTGTATAAATACGCGAAAAAAAAATTTCGGAAAAAACCTTGCACGAGTGGTTAAAAACGATTTTGAAATATAAGCATAAATTCCGTGTGTTTAATGAATTTTTTCATTGAAACGCCCTCGTCGAAGGTTTCTAATCATTTTTCTATGTGATATATATACGTATATAGTATGTGTGTATAAATACGCGAAAAAATAATTTCTGAAAAAACCTCGCACGATTGGTTAAAAATGATTTTGAAATATAAGCATAAATTCCATGTGTTTAATGCATTTTTTTCAATAAACGCCCTCGTCGAAGGTTTTTATTCATTTTTCGAGGTGATATATATACGTATATAGTATGTGTGTATAAATACGCGAAAAAAAAATTTCGGAAAAAATCTCGCACGATTGGTTAAAAACGTTATTTAAATATTAGCATAAATTCCGTGTGTTTAATGCATTTTTTCCAAGNACCCTAAACCCTAAACCCTAAACCCTAAACCCTAAACCCTAAACCCTAAACCCTAAACCCTAAACCCTAAACCCTAAACCCTAAACCCTAAACCCTAAACCCTAAACCCTAAACCCTAAACCCTAAACCCTAAACCCTAAACCCTAAACCCTAAACCCTAAACCCTAAACCCTAAACCCTAAACCCTAAACCCTAAACCCTAAACCCTAAACCCTAAACCCTAAACCCTAAACCCTAAACCCTAAACCCTAAACCCTAAACCCTAAACCCTAAACCCTAAACCCTAAACCCTAAACCCTAAACCCTAAACCCTAAACCCTAAACCCTAAACCCTAAACCCTAAACCCTAAACCCTAAACCCTAAACCCTAAACCCTAAACCCTAAACCCTAAACCCTAAACCCTAAACCCTAAACCCTAAACCCTAAACCCTAAACCCTAAACCCTAAACCCTAAACCCTAAACCCTAAACCCTAAACCCTAAACCCTAAACCCTAAACCCTAAACCCTAAACCCTAAACCCTAAACCCTAAACCCTAAACCCTAAACCCTAAACCCTAAACCCTAAACCCTAAACCCTAAACCCTAAACCCTAAACCCTAAACCCTAAACCCTAAACCCTAAACCCTAAACCCTAAACCCTAAACCCTAAACCCTAAACCCTAAACCCTAAACCCTAAACCCTAAACCCTAAACCCTAAACCCTAAACCCTAAACCCTAAACCCTAAACCCTAAACCCTAAACCCTAAACCCTAAACCCTAAACCCTAAACCCTAAACCCTAAACCCTAAACCCTAAACCCTAAACCCTAAACCCTAAACCCTAAACCCTAAACCCTAAACCCTAAACCCTAAACCCTAAACCCTAAACCCTAAACCCTAAACCCTAAACCCTAAACCCTAAACCCTAAACCCTAAACCCTAAACCCTAAACCCTAAACCCTAAACCCTAAACCCTAAACCCTAAACCCTAAACCCTAAACCCTAAACCCTAAACCCTAAACCCTAAACCCTAAACCCTAAACCCTAAACCCTAAACCCTAAACCCTAAACCCTAAACCCTAAACCCTAAACCCTAAACCCTAAACCCTAAACCCTAAACCCTAAACCCTAAACCCTAAACCCTAAACCCTAAACCCTAAACCCTAAACCCTAAACCCTAAACCCTAAACCCTAAACCCTAAACCCTAAACCCTAAACCCTAAACCCTAAACCCTAAACCCTAAACCCTAAACCCTAAACCCTAAACCCTAAACCCTAAACCCTAAACCCTAAACCCTAAACCCTAAACCCTAAACCCTAAACCCTAAACCCTAAACCCTAAACCCTAAACCCTAAACCCTAAACCCTAAACCCTAAACCCTAAACCCTAAACCCTAAACCCTAAACCCTAAACCCTAAACCCTAAACCCTAAACCCTAAACCCTAAACCCTAAACCCTAAACCCTAAACCCTAAACCCTAAACCCTAAACCCTAAACCCTAAACCCTAAACCCTAAACCCTAAACCCTAAACCCTAAACCCTAAACCCTAAACCCTAAACCCTAAACCCTAAACCCTAAACCCTAAACCCTAAACCCTAAACCCTAAACCCTAAACCCTAAACCCTAAACCCTAAACCCTAAACCCTAAACCCTAAACCCTAAACCCTAAACCCTAAACCCTAAACCCTAAACCCTAAACCCTAAACCCTAAACCCTAAACCCTAAACCCTAAACCCTAAACCCTAAACCCTAAACCCTAAACCCTAAACCCTAAACCCTAAACCCTAAACCCTAAACCCTAAACCCTAAACCCTAAACCCTAAACCCTAAACCCTAAACCCTAAACCCTAAACCCTAAACCCTAAACCCTAAACCCTAAACCCTAAACCCTAAACCCTAAACCCTAAACCCTAAACCCTAAACCCTAAACCCTAAACCCTAAACCCTAAACCCTAAACCCTAAACCCTAAACCCTAAACCCTAAACCCTAAACCCTAAACCCTAAACCCTAAACCCTAAACCCTAAACCCTAAACCCTAAACCCTAAACCCTAAACCCTAAACCCTAAACCCTAAACCCTAAACCCTAAACCCTAAACCCTAAACCCTAAACCCTAAACCCTAAACCCTAAACCCTAAACCCTAAACCCTAAACCCTAAACCCTAAACCCTAAACCCTAAACCCTAAACCCTAAACCCTAAACCCTAAACCCTAAACCCTAAACCCTAAACCCTAAACCCTAAACCCTAAACCCTAAACCCTAAACCCTAAACCCTAAACCCTAAACCCTAAACCCTAAACCCTAAACCCTAAACCCTAAACCCTAAACCCTAAACCCTAAACCCTAAACCCTAAACCCTAAACCCTAAACCCTAAACCCTAAACCCTAAACCCTAAACCCTAAACCCTAAACCCTAAACCCTAAACCCTAAACCCTAAACCCTAAACCCTAAACCCTAAACCCTAAACCCTAAACCCTAAACCCTAAACCCTAAACCCTAAACCCTAAACCCTAAACCCTAAACCCTAAACCCTAAACCCTAAACCCTAAACCCTAAACCCTAAACCCTAAACCCTAAACCCTAAACCCTAAACCCTAAACCCTAAACCCTAAACCCTAAACCCTAAACCCTAAACCCTAAACCCTAAACCCTAAACCCTAAACCCTAAACCCTAAACCCTAAACCCTAAACCCTAAACCCTAAACCCTAAACCCTAAACCCTAAACCCTAAACCCTAAACCCTAAACCCTAAACCCTAAACCCTAAACCCTAAACCCTAAACCCTAAACCCTAAACCCTAAACCCTAAACCCTAAACCCTAAACCCTAAACCCTAAACCCTAAACCCTAAACCCTAAACCCTAAACCCTAAACCCTAAACCCTAAACCCTAAACCCTAAACCCTAAACCCTAAACCCTAAACCCTAAACCCTAAACCCTAAACCCTAAACCCTAAACCCTAAACCCTAAACCCTAAACCCTAAACCCTAAACCCTAAACCCTAAACCCTAAACCCTAAACCCTAAACCCTAAACCCTAAACCCTAAACCCTAAACCCTAAACCCTAAACCCTAAACCCTAAACCCTAAACCCTAAACCCTAAACCCTAAACCCTAAACCCTAAACCCTAAACCCTAAACCCTAAACCCTAAACCCTAAACCCTAAACCCTAAACCCTAAACCCTAAACCCTAAACCCTAAACCCTAAACCCTAAACCCTAAACCCTAAACCCTAAACCCTAAACCCTAAACCCTAAACCCTAAACCCTAAACCCTAAACCCTAAACCCTAAACCCTAAACCCTAAACCCTAAACCCTAAACCCTAAACCCTAAACCCTAAACCCTAAACCCTAAACCCTAAACCCTAAACCCTAAACCCTAAACCCTAAACCCTAAACCCTAAACCCTAAACCCTAAACCCTAAACCCTAAACCCTAAACCCTAAACCCTAAACCCTAAACCCTAAACCCTAAACCCTAAACCCTAAACCCTAAACCCTAAACCCTAAACCCTAAACCCTAAACCCTAAACCCTAAACCCTAAACCCTAAACCCTAAACCCTAAACCCTAAACCCTAAACCCTAAACCCTAAACCCTAAACCCTAAACCCTAAACCCTAAACCCTAAACCCTAAACCCTAAACCCTAAACCCTAAACCCTAAACCCTAAACCCTAAACCCTAAACCCTAAACCCTAAACCCTAAACCCTAAACCCTAAACCCTAAACCCTAAACCCTAAACCCTAAACCCTAAACCCTAAACCCTAAACCCTAAACCCTAAACCCTAAACCCTAAACCCTAAACCCTAAACCCTAAACCCTAAACCCTAAACCCTAAACCCTAAACCCTAAACCCTAAACCCTAAACCCTAAACCCTAAACCCTAAACCCTAAACCCTAAACCCTAAACCCTAAACCCTAAACCCTAAACCCTAAACCCTAAACCCTAAACCCTAAACCCTAAACCCTAAACCCTAAACCCTAAACCCTAAACCCTAAACCCTAAACCCTAAACCCTAAACCCTAAACCCTAAACCCTAAACCCTAAACCCTAAACCCTAAACCCTAAACCCTAAACCCTAAACCCTAAACCCTAAACCCTAAACCCTAAACCCTAAACCCTAAACCCTAAACCCTAAACCCTAAACCCTAAACCCTAAACCCTAAACCCTAAACCCTAAACCCTAAACCCTAAACCCTAAACCCTAAACCCTAAACCCTAAACCCTAAACCCTAAACCCTAAACCCTAAACCCTAAACCCTAAACCCTAAACCCTAAACCCTAAACCCTAAACCCTAAACCCTAAACCCTAAACCCTAAACCCTAAACCCTAAACCCTAAACCCTAAACCCTAAACCCTAAACCCTAAACCCTAAACCCTAAACCCTAAACCCTAAACCCTAAACCCTAAACCCTAAACCCTAAACCCTAAACCCTAAACCCTAAACCCTAAACCCTAAACCCTAAACCCTAAACCCTAAACCCTAAACCCTAAACCCTAAACCCTAAACCCTAAACCCTAAACCCTAAACCCTAAACCCTAAACCCTAAACCCTAAACCCTAAACCCTAAACCCTAAACCCTAAACCCTAAACCCTAAACCCTAAACCCTAAACCCTAAACCCTAAACCCTAAACCCTAAACCCTAAACCCTAAACCCTAAACCCTAAACCCTAAACCCTAAACCCTAAACCCTAAACCCTAAACCCTAAACCCTAAACCCTAAACCCTAAACCCTAAACCCTAAACCCTAAACCCTAAACCCTAAACCCTAAACCCTAAACCCTAAACCCTAAACCCTAAACCCTAAACCCTAAACCCTAAACCCTAAACCCTAAACCCTAAACCCTAAACCCTAAACCCTAAACCCTAAACCCTAAACCCTAAACCCTAAACCCTAAACCCTAAACCCTAAACCCTAAACCCTAAACCCTAAACCCTAAACCCTAAACCCTAAACCCTAAACCCTAAACCCTAAACCCTAAACCCTAAACCCTAAACCCTAAACCCTAAACCCTAAACCCTAAACCCTAAACCCTAAACCCTAAACCCTAAACCCTAAACCCTAAACCCTAAACCCTAAACCCTAAACCCTAAACCCTAAACCCTAAACCCTAAACCCTAAACCCTAAACCCTAAACCCTAAACCCTAAACCCTAAACCCTAAACCCTAAACCCTAAACCCTAAACCCTAAACCCTAAACCCTAAACCCTAAACCCTAAACCCTAAACCCTAAACCCTAAACCCTAAACCCTAAACCCTAAACCCTAAACCCTAAACCCTAAACCCTAAACCCTAAACCCTAAACCCTAAACCCTAAACCCTAAACCCTAAACCCTAAACCCTAAACCCTAAACCCTAAACCCTAAACCCTAAACCCTAAACCCTAAACCCTAAACCCTAAACCCTAAACCCTAAACCCTAAACCCTAAACCCTAAACCCTAAACCCTAAACCCTAAACCCTAAACCCTAAACCCTAAACCCTAAACCCTAAACCCTAAACCCTAAACCCTAAACCCTAAACCCTAAACCCTAAACCCTAAACCCTAAACCCTAAACCCTAAACCCTAAACCCTAAACCCTAAACCCTAAACCCTAAACCCTAAACCCTAAACCCTAAACCCTAAACCCTAAACCCTAAACCCTAAACCCTAAACCCTAAACCCTAAACCCTAAACCCTAAACCCTAAACCCTAAACCCTAAACCCTAAACCCTAAACCCTAAACCCTAAACCCTAAACCCTAAACCCTAAACCCTAAACCCTAAACCCTAAACCCTAAACCCTAAACCCTAAACCCTAAACCCTAAACCCTAAACCCTAAACCCTAAACCCTAAACCCTAAACCCTAAACCCTAAACCCTAAACCCTAAACCCTAAACCCTAAACCCTAAACCCTAAACCCTAAACCCTAAACCCTAAACCCTAAACCCTAAACCCTAAACCCTAAACCCTAAACCCTAAACCCTAAACCCTAAACCCTAAACCCTAAACCCTAAACCCTAAACCCTAAACCCTAAACCCTAAACCCTAAACCCTAAACCCTAAACCCTAAACCCTAAACCCTAAACCCTAAACCCTAAACCCTAAACCCTAAACCCTAAACCCTAAACCCTAAACCCTAAACCCTAAACCCTAAACCCTAAACCCTAAACCCTAAACCCTAAACCCTAAACCCTAAACCCTAAACCCTAAACCCTAAACCCTAAACCCTAAACCCTAAACCCTAAACCCTAAACCCTAAACCCTAAACCCTAAACCCTAAACCCTAAACCCTAAACCCTAAACCCTAAACCCTAAACCCTAAACCCTAAACCCTAAACCCTAAACCCTAAACCCTAAACCCTAAACCCTAAACCCTAAACCCTAAACCCTAAACCCTAAACCCTAAACCCTAAACCCTAAACCCTAAACCCTAAACCCTAAACCCTAAACCCTAAACCCTAAACCCTAAACCCTAAACCCTAAACCCTAAACCCTAAACCCTAAACCCTAAACCCTAAACCCTAAACCCTAAACCCTAAACCCTAAACCCTAAACCCTAAACCCTAAACCCTAAACCCTAAACCCTAAACCCTAAACCCTAAACCCTAAACCCTAAACCCTAAACCCTAAACCCTAAACCCTAAACCCTAAACCCTAAACCCTAAACCCTAAACCCTAAACCCTAAACCCTAAACCCTAAACCCTAAACCCTAAACCCTAAACCCTAAACCCTAAACCCTAAACCCTAAACCCTAAACCCTAAACCCTAAACCCTAAACCCTAAACCCTAAACCCTAAACCCTAAACCCTAAACCCTAAACCCTAAACCCTAAACCCTAAACCCTAAACCCTAAACCCTAAACCCTAAACCCTAAACCCTAAACCCTAAACCCTAAACCCTAAACCCTAAACCCTAAACCCTAAACCCTAAACCCTATAAACATTGGGGACTTATGAATACAAACACTTGGCCAATATGGAAGGACATGAAGTTGTTATGAGAGTTTTGAATTGAAGTGACAATGTTATGATTGTGATATGTTAACCAGTAATAGTGACGAAAAGAATACAAGGAATTTGGAGTCTATTCCACTTGGAAATTTATAGAATGAAGTGAAATCTAATATTATGAAAATTCTTCCTACATATTCTGGAGGATCAGAACGTCGTGCCTATCTATTCAAGGAATTCATTTATCTATTGCACTTATTAATTCCTATTTATCAGAAATTGAATCGGTGTCAACATTTTGCCTATCGGAATATGGGGGATCGGTATATTAATTCCCCTCACTATCAAGAAAGTTGAGATGAGTAAGCATGTTGGCAAGTTGTACTTTGCATGGGATATTTCGTAACCGATTACGGCTGTGGTAAGAAAATGAATGTATGAGATTATGAATATGAGCGGAGAGGAGTTGCCACGGACTTGACATATTTCCAATTTGCGCAAATATTATGTATAGACGAGACTCTTCGATCTTTTTTTTAAAAAATCCTCCTCCTTTTTAAAATATTCTATTCTTTTTTGTATCCTTTCTAACAACACAAGATCAATCGACTAGGGGACTGCTAAGATAGGAGTAAGGTTCATTGCATTTTAGTGTGATGGAGGATGGAAACTAAACAATTTAGGATAGATTAGAAATGCATTGTACCGCCTGTCTTCTAGTCTATCAATCTCAAACTTGTTAGATCGGATACTGTGTCAAAATATTTTTTAAACTGGAGAGTCTCTGGCTGCAGCAGAATCGTCTATACATGAATATTGTTGGAGTATGTCAAGGGGCCCGATTGTTTGATAGCCGGCAACATTCCGAGCATGATTCCGTGGCACACGGGAGCCCTTTTCCCGACTCCTCCATGACACGCCGTCGAGGGTCGCGCCCTCGTCGGAGGCTGGTCACAGTGTGCAGTGAGAAAGGACATCCGTCTCCTCCGTTGTTCCACATGGACTTTTTGGTCTAGGGGATTGGATCCATTTAGGTGGAAGTGAAAAATTTACGTCAGTATAAGGATTGTACCCTGAACCTGGCGCTACTTCTATTCGGGCAGCGAAGGTTTTCTACGTTTACTTAAATTTGCGAAGGAGAATGGGAAAGGTCAGATGAGATGGCAAGTAGAGGTTCGTGATAGTATGTGATGCAGAAAGACATCCGTCTCCTCCGTTGTTCCACATGGACTTTTTGGTCTAGGGGATTGGATCCATCTAGGCGGAAGTGAAAAATTTACGTCAGTATAAGGATTGTACCCTGAACCTGACGCTACTTTCGTCTAGATAGTGAAGGTCCTCTAGTGCGAGGAACTTGAGCCACCCGAATAGGAGTGAAATATTTACGCCAGTCTAAGGATTGTACCCTGAACCTGGCGCTACTTCTATTCGGGCAGCGAAGGTTTCCTACGTTTACTTAAATTTGCGGAGGAGAACGGGAAAGGTCCAGATGAGATGGCAAGTAGAGGTTCGTGATAGTATGTGATGCAGAAAGACATCATTCTCCTCCGTTGTTCCACAAAGACTTTTTGGTCTAGGGGATTGGATCCATCTAGGCGGAAGTGAAAAATTTACGTCAGTATAAGGATTGTACCCTGAACCTGACGCTACTTTCATCTAGATAGTGAAGGTCCTCTAGTGCGAGGAACTTGAGCCACCCGAATAGGAGTGAAATATTTACGCTAGTCTAAGGATTGTACCCTGAACCTAGCGCTAGTTCTATTCGGGTAGTGAAGGTTTCCTACGTTTACTTACCTTTGCGGAGGAGAACGGGAAAGGTCCAGATGAGATGACAAGTAGAGGTTCGTGATAGTATGTGATGCAGAAAGACATCATTCTCCTCCGTTGTCCCACAAAGACTTTTTAGTCTGGGGGATTGGATCTATCAAGGCGGAAGTGAAATATTTACGTCAGTCTAAGGATTGTACCCTGAACCTGACGCTACTTCCGTCAAGATAGTGAAGGTCCTCTGGTGCGAGGCACCCGAGCTACCTGAGTAGGAGTGAAATATTTACGCAGTCTAAGGATTGTACCCTGAACCTGGCGCTACTTCTATTCGGGCAGCGAAGGTTTACTACGTTTACTTACCTTTGCGGAGGAGAATGGGAAAGGTCAGTCATATATATTATGAGACTATTATGTGTGCAAGTTTATACCCAAAAGGTAACGTGATGGGCGCTAATTGAGACCCACGGGTGCTTGTTGAGACCGGATCACATTAGAAGAATTAGGGCGCTACTTGAGGCCCACGGGTGCTTGTTGAGACCCGAGTTATGAAGTGAAGTTAAGTAGGGGCGCTAGTTGAGGCCTGTGATTGTTGGGTGCTTGTTTAGACCCAGAAGTGAGAACAATATTAGATGCTTATTGAGATACGCGAAAAGACATCTGTGTGCTCCGCGGCCCTCTAAAGGCCACCTAAGCCAAGGGGATTGGATCTATCTATGCGGGAGTAAAAAATTTACGTCAGTCTAAGGATTGTACCCTGAACCTGGCGCTACTTCCGCATAGGCAGTGAAAGGTCTCTCTGGCGCGAGGTACCCGATCTTTCCAAGTGGGAGTGAAAGATTTACGTCAGTCTAAGGATTGTACCCTGAACCTGACGCTACTTTCACTTGGATCGTGAAGGCTTCCTACGCTTATTTTTGGAGCAGTGCGAGACAAGTCGATCTAAGTAAGGGGTGTTGGCGCTTGTTAAGGACCAACACCAGGATTTCAGAGATTCTCTTTATAGCTTGGTATTTTCGTGGTATAGAAAAATGGCTAAAGAGTATTCTTATTGTATTATGTGATGGTTTTCCTAATTTATGATCGGGTATTTTCATCTATGATCAACATGACCAAGTGATGGTACAACGACATGGATTTCATTATTAAAGATAAGATATTTTCATTTACGACAAAGATGATCAAATGACTGTCTTATGGCGTGGACTTCACTATATTTTATTTATTACTGGGGACTCTCAGTTATGACCCCCAACAACGAGGAATATTTTATTATTTGTGTTCAGAAAATCATACTTATTATATGAGGAATTGTGAAGTAGTTTATTCGAGCATATCAAGATATTCTCATATACCAGGAGTCTTATCAATTGTCGGAAACTATCATAAATTTTAAAGACAACATATGAAACAAAAAGTCATCGAAGACTTTTATAGAGTTCATAGATAGAGATTTTGAAGAATTATAATATCAGGTTCTGTTATAAGAAGATAATATCCTCACTCATTATTTTAGAATATATATATGAAGTTTCATGAGATGATGGTATTCAATCAGTAATATTTATTTATTTGAGATATGCTTAATCACTCATGCCTGNAACCCTAAACCCTAAACCCTAAACCCTAAACCCTAAACCCTAAACCCTAAACCCTAAACCCTAAACCCTAAACCCTAAACCCTAAACCCTAAACCCTAAACCCTAAACCCTAAACCCTAAACCCTAAACCCTAAACCCTAAACCCTAAACCCTAAACCCTAAACCCTAAACCCTAAACCCTAAACCCTAAACCCTAAACCCTAAACCCTAAACCCTAAACCCTAAACCCTAAACCCTAAACCCTAAACCCTAAACCCTAAACCCTAAACCCTAAACCCTAAACCCTAAACCCTAAACCCTAAACCCTAAACCCTAAACCCTAAACCCTAAACCCTAAACCCTAAACCCTAAACCCTAAACCCTAAACCCTAAACCCTAAACCCTAAACCCTAAACCCTAAACCCTAAACCCTAAACCCTAAACCCTAAACCCTAAACCCTAAACCCTAAACCCTAAACCCTAAACCCTAAACCCTAAACCCTAAACCCTAAACCCTAAACCCTAAACCCTAAACCCTAAACCCTAAACCCTAAACCCTAAACCCTAAACCCTAAACCCTAAACCCTAAACCCTAAACCCTAAACCCTAAACCCTAAACCCTAAACCCTAAACCCTAAACCCTAAACCCTAAACCCTAAACCCTAAACCCTAAACCCTAAACCCTAAACCCTAAACCCTAAACCCTAAACCCTAAACCCTAAACCCTAAACCCTAAACCCTAAACCCTAAACCCTAAACCCTAAACCCTAAACCCTAAACCCTAAACCCTAAACCCTAAACCCTAAACCCTAAACCCTAAACCCTAAACCCTAAACCCTAAACCCTAAACCCTAAACCCTAAACCCTAAACCCTAAACCCTAAACCCTAAACCCTAAACCCTAAACCCTAAACCCTAAACCCTAAACCCTAAACCCTAAACCCTAAACCCTAAACCCTAAACCCTAAACCCTAAACCCTAAACCCTAAACCCTAAACCCTAAACCCTAAACCCTAAACCCTAAACCCTAAACCCTAAACCCTAAACCCTAAACCCTAAACCCTAAACCCTAAACCCTAAACCCTAAACCCTAAACCCTAAACCCTAAACCCTAAACCCTAAACCCTAAACCCTAAACCCTAAACCCTAAACCCTAAACCCTAAACCCTAAACCCTAAACCCTAAACCCTAAACCCTAAACCCTAAACCCTAAACCCTAAACCCTAAACCCTAAACCCTAAACCCTAAACCCTAAACCCTAAACCCTAAACCCTAAACCCTAAACCCTAAACCCTAAACCCTAAACCCTAAACCCTAAACCCTAAACCCTAAACCCTAAACCCTAAACCCTAAACCCTAAACCCTAAACCCTAAACCCTAAACCCTAAACCCTAAACCCTAAACCCTAAACCCTAAACCCTAAACCCTAAACCCTAAACCCTAAACCCTAAACCCTAAACCCTAAACCCTAAACCCTAAACCCTAAACCCTAAACCCTAAACCCTAAACCCTAAACCCTAAACCCTAAACCCTAAACCCTAAACCCTAAACCCTAAACCCTAAACCCTAAACCCTAAACCCTAAACCCTAAACCCTAAACCCTAAACCCTAAACCCTAAACCCTAAACCCTAAACCCTAAACCCTAAACCCTAAACCCTAAACCCTAAACCCTAAACCCTAAACCCTAAACCCTAAACCCTAAACCCTAAACCCTAAACCCTAAACCCTAAACCCTAAACCCTAAACCCTAAACCCTAAACCCTAAACCCTAAACCCTAAACCCTAAACCCTAAACCCTAAACCCTAAACCCTAAACCCTAAACCCTAAACCCTAAACCCTAAACCCTAAACCCTAAACCCTAAACCCTAAACCCTAAACCCTAAACCCTAAACCCTAAACCCTAAACCCTAAACCCTAAACCCTAAACCCTAAACCCTAAACCCTAAACCCTAAACCCTAAACCCTAAACCCTAAACCCTAAACCCTAAACCCAAACCCTAAAACCCTAAACCCTAAACCCTAAACCCTAAACCCTAAACCCTAAACCCTAAACCCTAAACCCTAAACCCTAAACCCTAAACCCTAAACCCTAAACCCTAAACCCTAAACCCTAAACCCTAAACCCTAAACCCTAAACCCTAAACCCTAAATGCATTAAACACATGGAATATATGCTTATTTTTCAAAATCGTTTTTAACCACTCGTGCGAGGTTTTTTTTGAAATTTTTTGTTTGCGTATTTATACACACATACTATATACGTTTATATATGACCTCGAAAAATGAATAAAAACCTTCTACGAAGGCGTTTCTTGAAAAAAATGCATTAAACACATGGAATTTATGCATATATTTCAAAATCGTTTTTAACCACTCATGCGAGGTTTTTTCCGAAATTTTTTTTTTGCGTATTTATACACACATACTATATACGTATATATATGACATCGAAAAATGATTAAAAACCTTCTACGAGGGCGTTTCTTGAAAAATATGAATTAAAAACATGGAATTTATGCTTATATTTCAAAATCGTTTTTAAACACTCGTGCGACGTTTTTTCCGAATTTTTTTTTTTGCGTATTTATACACACATACTATATACGTATATATGTCACGTCGAAAAATGATTAACAAAATGCTACGAGGGCGTTTCTTGAAAAAAATGCATTAAACACATGGAATTTATGCTTATATTTCAAAATCGTTTTTAACCACTCGTGCGAGGTTTTTTCCGAAATTTTTTTTTGCGTATTTCTAAATACATACTATATACGTATATATATGACTTCGAAAAATGATTAAAAACCTTCTACGAGGGCGTTTCATTAAAAATATGCATTAAACACATGGAATTTATGCTTATATTTCAAAATCGTTTTTAAACACACGTGCGAGGTTTTTTCCGAATTTTTTTTTTGCGTATTTTTACACACATACTATATACGTATTTATATGACCTCGAAAAATGAATAAAAACCTGCTACGAGGGCGTTTCTTGAAAAAAATGCATTAAACACATGGAATTTATGCTTATAATTAAAAATCATTTTTTACCACTCGTGCGAGGTTTCTTCCGAATTTTTTTTTTGCGTATTTATACACACATACTATATACGTATATATATGACCTCGAAAAATGATTAAAAACTTCCTACGAGTGTGTTTTCTTGAAAAAAATGCATTAAACACATGAAATTTATGCTTATTTTTCAAAATCGTATTTAACCACTCGTGCGAGGTTTTTATTGAAATTTTTTGTTTGCGTATTTATACACACATACTATATACGTTTATCTATGACCTCGAAAAATGAATAAAAACCTTCTACGAAGGCGTTTATTGAAAAAAATGCATTAAACAAATGGAATTTATGCATATATTTCAAAATCGTTTTTAACCACTCGTGCGAGGTTTTTCCGAAATTTTTTTTTTGCGTATTTATACACACATACTATATACGTATATATATGACCTCGAAAAATGATTAAAAACATTCTACGAGGGCGTTTCTTGAAAAATATGCATTAAACACATGGAATTTATGCTTATATTTCAAAATCGTTTTTAAACACTCGTGCGACGTTATTTCCGAATTTTTTTTTTTGCGTATTTATACACACATACTATATACGTATCTTTGTCACGTCGAAAAATGATTTACAAAATGCTACGAGGGCGTTTCTTGAAAAAAATGCATTAAACACATGGAATATATGCTTATTTTTCAAAATCGTTTTTAACCACTCGTTCGAGGTTTTTTTTGAGATTTTTTGTTTGCGTATTTATACACACATACTATATACGTTTATATATGACCTCGAAAAATGTATAAAAACCTTCTACGAAGGCGTTTCTTGAAAAAAATGCATTAAACACATTGAATTTATGCTTATATTTCAAAATCGTTTTTAACCACTCGTGCGAGGTTTTTCCGAAATTTTTTTTTTGCGTATTTATACACACATACTATATATGTATATATATGACCTCGAAAAATGATTAAAAACCATCTACGAGGGCGTTTCTTGAAAAAAATGCATTAAACACATGGAATTTATGCTTATATTTCAAAATCGTTTTTAACCACTCGTGCGAGCTTTTTTCCGAAATTTTTTTTTTGCGTATTTATACACACATACTATATACGTAAATATATGACCTCGAAAAATGATTAAAAACCTTCTAGGAGGGCGTTTCTTGAAAAAAATGCATTAAACACATGGAATTTATTCTTATAATTAAAAAACGTTTTTTACCACTCGTGCGAGGTTTTTTCCGAATTTTTTTTTTTGCGTATTTATACACACATACTATATACGTATATATATGACCTGAAAAATGAATAAAAACCTACTACGAATGCGTTTCTTGAAAAAAATGCATTAAACACATGGAATTTATGCATATATTTCAATATCGTTTTTAACCACTCGTGCGTGGTTTTTTCCGAAATTTTTTTTTTGCCAATTTATACACACATACTATATACGTATATCTATGACCTCGAAAAATGATTAACAAAATGCTACGAGGGCGTTTCTTGAAAAAAATGCATTAAACTAATGGAATTTGTGCTTATATTTCAAAATCGTTTTTAACCACTCGTGCGACGTTTTTTCCGAAATTATTTTTTTCGTATTTATACACACATACTATATATGTATATCTATGACCTCGAGAAATGATTAAAAACCTTCTACGAGGGCGTTTCTTGAAAAATATGCATTAAACACATGGAATTTATGCTTATATTTCAAAATCGTTTTTAAACACTCGTGCGACGTTTTTTCCGAATTTTTTTTTTACATATTTATACACACATACTATATACGTATATATGTCACGTCAAAAAATGATTAACAAAATGCTACGAGGGCGTTTCTTGAAAAAAAATGCATTAAACACATGGAATTTATGCTTATTTTTCAAAATCGTTTTTAACCACTCGTGCGAGTTTTTTTCCGAAATTTTTGTTTTGCGTATTTATACACACATACTATATACGTATATATATGACCTCGAAAAACGATTAAAAACCTTCTACGTGGGCGTTTCTTGAAAAAAATGCATTAAACACATGGAATTTATGCTTATATTTCAAAATCGTTTTTAACCACTCCTGCGAGGTTTTTTCCGAAATTTTTTTTTTTCGTATTTATACACACATACTATATACGTATATATGACCTTGAAAAATGATTAAAAATCTGCTACGAGGGCGTTTCTTGAAAAAAATGCATTAAACACATGCAATTTATGCTTATATTTAAAAATCGTTTTTAAACACTCGTACGAGGTTTTTTCCCAAATTTTTGTTTTGCGTATTTATACACACATACTATATACATATATATATGACCTCGAAAAATGATTAAAAACCTTCTTCGAGGGCGTTTCTTGAAAAAAATGCATTAAACACATGGAATTTATGCTTATATTTCAAAATCGTTTTTAACCACTCGTGCGAGGTTTTTTCCAAAATTTTTTTTTTACGTATTTATACACACATACTATATATGTATACATATGACATCGAAAAATGATTAAAACCCTTCTACGAGGGCGTTTCTTGAAAAAAATGCATTAAGCACATGTAATTTATGCTTATAATTAAAAATCGTTTTTCACCACTCGTGCGAGGTTTTTTCCGAAATTTTTTTTTTGTATTTATACACACATACTATATACATATATATTTGACCTCGAAAAATGATTAAAAACCTTCTACGAGGGCGTTTCTTGAAAAAAATGTATTAAACACATGAAATTTATGTTTATTTTTGAAAATCGTTTTTAACCACTCGTGCGAGTTTTTTTTGAAAATTTTTGTTTGCGTATGTATACACACATACTATATACGTATATATGTCACGTCAAAAAATGATTAACAAAATGCTACGAGGGCGTTTCTTGAAAAAAATTTATTAAACACATGGAATTTATGCTTATTTTTCAAAATCGTTTTTGACCACTCGTGCGAGGTTTTTTCCGAAATTTTTGTTTTGCGTATTTATACACACATACTATATACGTATATGTATGACCTCGAAAAACGATTAAAAACCTTCTACGTGGGCGTTTCTTGAAAAAAATGCATTAAACACATGGAATTTATGCTTATATTTCAAAATCGTTTTTAACCACTCGTGCGAGGTTTTTTCCGAAATTTTTTTTTTGCNTTAACCACTCGTGCGAGATTTTTTCCGAAATTTGTTTTTCACGTATATATACACACATACTATATACGTATATCTAAGACCTCGAAATATGATTAAAAACATGCTACGGGGGCGTTTCTTGAAAAAAATGCATTAAACACAAGGAATTTATGCTTATATTTCAAAATCGTTTTTAACCACTCGTGCGAGGTTTTTTCCGAAATTTTTTTTTTGTGAATTTATACACACATACTATATACGTATATCTATGACCTCGAAAAATGATTAAAAACCTGCTACGAGGGCGTTTCTTGAAAAAATGCATTAAACACATGGAATTTATGCTTATATTTCAAAATCGTTTTTAACCACTCGTGCGAGGTTTTTTCCGAAATTTTTTTTTTGCGTATTTATACACACATACTATATACGTATATCTATGACCTCGAAAAATGATTAAAAACCTGCTACGAGGGCGTTTCTTGAAAAAATGAATTAAACACATGGAATTTATGCTTATGTTTCAAAATCGTTTTTAACCACTCGTGCGAGGTTTTTTCCGAAATTTTTTTTTCACATATATATACACACATACTATATACGTATATCTATGACCTCGAAAATTGATTAAAAACCTGCTACGAGGGCGTTTCTTGAAAAAATGCATTAAACACATGGAATTTATGCTTATATTTCAAAATCGTTTTTAACCACTCGTGCGAGGTTTTTTCCGAAATTTTTTTTTCACGTATATATACACACATACGATATAAGTATATCTATGACCTCGAAAAATTATTAAAAACCTGCTACGAGGGCGTTTCTTGAAAAAAATGCATTAAACACATGGAATTTATGCTTATATTTCAAAATCGTTTTTAACCACTCGTGCGAGGTTTTTTCCGAAATTTTTTTTTGCGTATTTATACACACATACTGTAATGACCCGGAAAAGACGGCACAAACGGAATCCAGACAGGTTAGAACCGCATGAATTCTTGTTAAAACTTCATGAAATGAGGGGTAATTTAGTAAATTAAGGTATGAAGAGAGAAATGAGGAAGGAGGGGCAAAAGGGTCATTTGGACAAGTTAGAAACCTATAAATAGGAGTGGAATGGGAGGAGAAGGGGTCATTTGGCACAAAAAACGTAGGAAATTCGAGAGAAATTGGAATTATCGCGGAAATTGGAGTAAAGAGTAAATTATCGCGAAAATCAAGCCGAAGGAGGAAATTATCGCGAAAACTGGGTGAAAGACGAATATTATCGCAGAAATCAGGTTCACTGTAGTTTTATCGCGAAAAATTGGACCATGAAGGAAATTGTCGCGATTTTTGAACTCACATGCAAAATTATCGCGAAATCGTGCTAAAAGCTTAAATTATCGCGAAAATGAAGGATTGTGTGTAAATTGTCGCGGATTTGTGGCTGAAGTGTGGATTATCGCGAAAGTCAAGGGCTGTATGTAAATTGTCGCGGATTTGTGGCTGAAGTGTGGATTATCGCGAAAGTCAAGGGCTGCATGTAAATTGTCGCGGATTTGGGGCTGAAGTGTGAATTATCGCGATTTTGAGATCGACTTGCAGAATTGTCGCGAATTTGGGCCGAATTGTTACGATAGAACGACCAGGTAAGCGGAGCGAATATAGTAGATTAAAATAAGGTTCACGATTAGAAATTTAGTGAACACTAAATTACACAGAAAGGAGCGTGAATTAAAAACAGAAAACTCGGGGCGAGGTGAGAACACCAAACCCGGCATCGTGTTCATGAGCACGGTCAGCCACAGGTAGGACATGTCCGAGGAAGGAATATTTGAGTTCCCCGGAACAGCATTGTACGCATTACAGAGCCGAACGGAACCGGGTAGGACGGGGTAGCGCCCGTACCCTATCCGGAGAAGGGAGGCATATAGTCTCGTCGAGCCAACTAATAGCTGACGGTTGGTTTGGGCGAGACATGTCATCGGGCATGTAAAAAACCGACCACAGTAGGAACGTAAAAGAATAGAGAGAAAAAATATAGAGAGGAGAGGAAAAGATAAGTGAATGAGTAGAATAAATGAAGGAAATAAAAATGAATAAAATCTTACGAGTTTCAATGCATTATACAGAAGTTTCTTTTAATAGACTATGACAGTTTTACAGATTTTGTAGGGGGAGGACCGGAGACTTAAGTGACGTTGGAACTGAGGTCGTCGATCGTCCGCTGTACGAGTTGCCTTTTGTTTTCGTTTTGGTTGTTATCACTTAATTGTGTTTTGAAAAACGATTATATTTCCGGTTTCGAATTATGTTTTAATTAAAATGCTCATTTTAATGTCGCCTGCGCATAGAAAAAGTTAGGGCTGGTTTACGGTCGTTACACATACTATATACGTATATCTATGACCTCGAAAAATGATTAAAAACCTGCTACGAGGGCGTTTCTTGAAAAAATGCATTAAACACATGAAATTTATGCTTATATTTCAAAATAGTTTTTAACCACTCGTGCGAGGTTTTTTCCGAAAATTTTTTTTCGCGAATATAGACACACATACTATATACGTATATCTATGACCTCGAAAAATGATTAAAAACCTGCTACGAGGGCGTTTCTTGAAAAAAATGCATTAAACACATGGAATTTATGCTTATATTTCAAAATAGTTTTTAACCACTCGTGCGAGGTTTTTTCCGAAAATTTTTTTTCACGTATATATACACACATACTACATACGTATATCTATGACCTCGAAAAATGATTAAAAACCTACTACGGGGGCGTTTCTTGAAAAAATGCATTAAACACATGGAATTTATGCTTATATTTCAAAATCGTTTTTAACCACTCGTGCGAGGTTTTTTCCGAAATTTTTTTTTCACGTATATATACACACATACTACATACGTATATCTATGACCTCGAAAAATGATTAAAAACCTACTACGGGGGCGTTTCTTGAAAAAATGCATTAAACACATGAAATTTATGCTTATATTTCAAAATCGTCTTTAACCACTCGTGCGAGGTTTTTTCCGAAATTTTTTTTTTGCGAATTTATACACACATACTATATACGTATATCTATGACCTCGAAAAATGATTAAAAACCTGCTACGAGGGCGTTTCTTGAAAAAATGCATTAAACATGGAATTTATGCATATATTTCAAAATCGTTTTGAACCACTCGTGCGAGGTTTTTTCCGAAATTTTTTTTTTGCGAATTTATACACACATACTATATACGTATATCTATGACCTCGAAAAATGATTAAAAACCTACTACGGGGGCGTTTCTTGAAAAAATGCATTAAACACATGAAATTTATGCTTATATTTCAAAATCGTCTTTAACCACTCGTGCGAGGTTTTTTCCGAAATTTTTTTTTTGCGAATTTATACACACATACTATATACGTATATCTATGACCTCGAAAAATGATTAAAAACCTGCTACGAGGGCGTTTCTTGAAAAAATGCATTAAACATGGAATTTATGCATATATTTCAAAATCGTTTTGAACCACTCGTGCGAGGTTTTTTTCGAATTTTTTTTTTCACGTATATATACACACATACTACATGCGTATATCTATGACATCGAAAAATGATTAAAAACCTGCTACGGGGGCGTTTCTTGAAGAAATGCATTAAACACATGGAGTTTATGCTTATATTTCAAAATCGTTTTTAACCACTCGTGCGAGATGTTTCCGAAATTTTTTTTTCACGTATATATACACACATACTATATATGTATATCTATGACCTCGAAAAACGATTAAAAACCTGCTACGAGGGCGTATCTTGAAAAAATGCATTAAACACATGGAATTTATGCTTATATTTCAAAATCGTTTTTAACCACTCGTGCGAGGTTTTTTCCGAAATTTTTTTTTCACGTATATATACACACATACTACATACGTATATCTATGACCTCGAAAAATGATTAAAAACCTACTACGGGGGCGTTTCTTGAAAAAATGCATTAAACACATGAAATTTATGCTTATATTTCAAAATCGTCTTTAACCACTCGTGCGAGGTTTTTTCCGAAATTTTTTTTTCACGTATATATACACACATACTACATACGTATATCTATGACCTCGAAAAATGATTAAAAACCTACTACGGGGGCGTTTCTTGAAAAAATGCATTAAACACATGAAATTATGCTTATATTTCAATATCGTTTTTAACCACTCGTGCGAGGTTTTTTCCGAAATTTTTTATTTGCGTATTTATACACACATACTATATATGTATATCTATGACCTCGAAAAATGATTAAAAACCTGCTACGAGGGCGTTTCTTGAAAAAAATGCATTAAACACAAGGAATTTATGCTTATATTTCAAAATCGTTTTTAACCACTCGTGCGAGGTTTTTTCCGAAATTTTTTATTTGCGTATTTATACACACATACTATATATGTATATCTATGACCTCGAAAAATGATTAAAAACCTGCTACGAGGGCGTTTCTTGAAAAAATGCATTAAACACATGGAATTTATGCTTATATTTCAAAATCGTTTTTAACCACTCGTGCGAGGTTTTTCCGAAATTTTTTTTTCACGTATATATACACACATACTATATACGTATATGTATGACCTCGAAAAATGATTAAAAACCTGCTGCGGGGCCGTTTCTTGAAAAAATGCATTAAACACATGGAATATATGCTTATATTTCAAAATCGTTATTAACCACTCCTGCGAGATTTTTTCGAAATTTTTTTTTGCGTATTTATACACACATACTATATACGTATATCTACGACCTCGAAAAATGATTAAAAACATCCTACGAGGGCGTTTATTGAAAAAATGCATTAAACACATGGAATTTATGCTTATATTTCAAAATCGTTTTTAACCACACGTGCGAGGTTTTTTCCGAAATTTTTTTTTTGCGTATTTATACACACATACTATATACGTTTATCTATGACCTCGAAAAATGATGAAAAACCTGCTACGAGGGCGTTTCTTGAAAAAAATGCATTAAACACAAGGAATTTATGCTTATATTTCAAAATCGTTTTTAACCACTCGTGCGAGGTTTTTTCCGAAATTTTTTTTTTGCGTATTTATACACACATACTATATACGTATATCTATGACCTCGAAAATTGATTAAAAACCTGCTACGAGGGCGTTTTTAGAAAAAATGCATTAAACACATGGAATTTATGCTTATATTTCAAATTCGTTATTAACCACTCGTGCGAGGTTTTTTCCGTAATTTTTTTTTTGCGTATTTATACACACATACTATATACGTATATCTATGACCTCGAAAAATGATTAAAGACCTGCTACGAGGGCGTTTCTTGAAAAAATGCATTAAACACATGGAATTTATGCTTATATTTCATAATCGTTTTTAACCACTCGTGCGAGGTTTTTCCGAAATTTTTTTTTTGCGTATTTATACATACATACTATATACGTATATCTTTGACCTCGAAAAATGATTAAAAACCTGCTACGAGGGCGTTTCTTGAAAAAATGCATAAAACATATGGAATTCATGCTTATATTTCAAAATCGTTTTTAACCACTCGTGCGAGGTTTTTTCCGTAATTTTTTTTTTTCGAATTTATACTTACATACTATATACGTATATCTATGACCTCGAAAAATAATTAAAAACTTGCTACGAGGGCGTTACATGAAAAAATGCATTAAACACATGGAATTTATGCTTATATTTCAAAATCGTTTTTAACCACTCGTACGAGGTTTTTTCCGAAATTATTTTTTTTGAATTTATACTTACATACTATATACGTATATCTATGACCTCGAAAAATGATTAAAAACCTGCTACGAGGGCGTTTTTAGATAAAATGCATTAAACACATGGAATTTATTCTTATATTTCAAATTCATTTTTAACCACTCGTGCGAGGTTTTTTCCGAAATTTTTTTTTTCGAATTTATACTTACATACTATATACGTATATCTATGACCTCGAAAAATGATTAAAAACCTGCTACGAGGGCGTTACATGAAAAAATGCATTAAACACATGGAATTTATGCTTATATTTCAAAATCGTTTTTAACCACTCGTGCGAGGTTTTTTCCGAAATTTTTTTGTTTGCGTATTTATACACACATACTATATACGTATATCTATGACCTCGAAAAATGATGATAAACCTGCTACGAGGGCGTTTCTTGAAAAAATGCATTGAACACATGGAATTTATGCTTATATTTCAAAATCGTTTTTAACCACTCGTGCGAGGTTTTTTCCGAAATTTTTTTTTTGCGTATTTATACACACATACTATATACGTATATCTATGACCTCGAAAAATGATTAAAAACCTGCTACGAGGGCGTTTCTTGAAAAAAATGCATTAAACACATGGAATTTATGCTTATATTTCAAAATCGTTTTTAACCACTCGTGCGAGGTTTTTTCCGAAATTTTTTTTTTGCGTATTTATACACACATACTATATACGTATATCTATGACCTCGAAAAATGATTAAAAACCTGCTACGAGGGCGTTTCTTGAAAAAAATGCATTAAACACATGGAATTTATGCTTATATTTCAAAATCGTTTTTAACCACTCGTGCGAGGTTTTTTCCGAAATTTTTTTTTTGCGTATTTATACACACATACTATATACGTATATCTATGACCTCGAAAAATGATTAAAAACCTGCTACGAGGGCGTTTCTTGAAAAAAATGCATTAAACACATGGAATTTATGCTTATATTTCAAAATCGTTTTTAACCACTCGTGCGAGGTTTTTTCCGAAATTTTTTTTTTGCGTATTTATACACACATACTATATACGTATATCTATGACCTCGAAAAATGATTAAAAACCTGCTACGAGGGCGTTTCTTGAAAAAAATGCATTAAACACATGGAATTTATGCTTATATTTCAAAATCGTTTTTAACCACTCGTGCGAGGTTTTTTCCGAAATTTTTTTTTTGCGTATTTATACACACATACTATATACGTATATCTATGACCTCGAAAAATGATTAAAAACCTGCTACGAGGGCGTTTCTTGAAAAAAATGCATTAAACACATGGAATTTATGCTTATATTTCAAAATCGTTTTTAACCACTCGTGCGAGGTTTTTTCCGAAATTTTTTTTTTGCGTATTTATACACACATACTATATACGTATATCTATGACCTCGAAAAATGATTAAAAACCTGCTACGAGGGCGTTTCTTGAAAAAAATGCATTAAACACATGGAATTTATGCTTATATTTCAAAATCGTTTTTAACCACTCGTGCGAGGTTTTTTCCGAAATTTTTTTTTTGCGTATTTATACACACATACTATATACGTATATCTATGACCTCGAAAAATGATTAAAAACCTGCTACGAGGGCGTTTCTTGAAAAAAATGCATTAAACACATGGAATTTATGCTTATATTTCAAAATCGTTTTTAACCACTCGTGCGAGGTTTTTTCCGAAATTTTTTTTTTGCGTATTTATACACACATACTATATACGTATATCTATGACCTCGAAAAATGATTAAAAACCTGCTACGAGGGCGTTTCTTGAAAAAAATGCATTAAACACATGGAATTTATGCTTATATTTCAAAATCGTTTTTAACCACTCGTGCGAGGTTTTTTCCGAAATTTTTTTTTCACGTATATATACACACATACTATATACGTATATCTATGACCTCGAAAAATGATTAAAAACCTGCTACGGGGGCGTTTCTTGAAAAAATGCATTATACACAAGGAATTTATGCTTATATTTCAAAATCGTTTTTAACCACTCGTGCTAGGTTTTTTCCGAAATTTTTTTTTCACGTATATATACACACATACTATACACGTATATCTATGACATCGAAAAATGATTAAAAACCTGCTACGGGGGCGTTTCTTGAAAAAATGCATTAAACACATGGAATTTATGCTTATATTTCAAAATTGTTTTTAACCACTCGTGCGAGGTTTTTTCCGACATTTCTTTTTCGCGTATATATACACACATACTATATAAGTATATCTATGACTTCGAAAAATGATTAAAAACCTGCTACGGGGGCGTTTGTTGAAAAAACGCATTAAACACATGGAATTTATGCTTATATTTCAAAATCGTTTTTAACCATTCGTGCGAGGTTTTTTCCGAAATTTCTTTTTCACGTATATATACACACATACTATACACGTATATCTATGACCTCGAAAAATGATTAAAAACCTGCTACGAGGGCGTTTCTTGAAAAAATGCATTAAACAAGTGGAATTTATGCTTATATTTCAAAATCGTTTTTAACCACTCGTGCGAGGTTTTTTCCGAAATTTTTTTTTCACGTATATATACACACATACTATACACGTATATCTATGACCTCGAAAAATGATTAAAAACCTGCTACGAGGGCGTTTCTTGAAAAAATGCATTAAACACATGGAATTTATGCTTATATTTCAAAATCGTTTTTAACCACTCGTGCGAGGTTTTTTCCGAAATTTTTTTTTCACGTATATATACACACATACTATATACGTATATCTATGACCTCGAAAAATGATTAAAAACCTGCTACGAGGGCGTTTCTTGAAAAAATGCATTAAACACATGGAATTTATGCTTATATTTCAAAATCGTTTTAAACCATTCGTGCGAGGTTTTTTCCGAAATTTTTTTTTCACGTATATATACACACATACTATATACGTATATCTATGACCTCGAAAATTGATTAAAAACCTGCTACGAGGGCGTTTCTTGAAAAAATGAAGTAAACACATGGAATTTTTGCTTATATTTCAAAATCGTTTTTAACAACTCGTGCGAGGTTTTTTCCGGAATTTTTTTTTTGCGTATTTATACACACATACAATATACGTATATCTATGATCTCGAAAATTGATTAAAAACCTGCTACGAGGGCGTTTCTTGAAAAAATGCATTAAACACATAAAATTTATGCTTATATTTCAAAATCGTTTTTAACCACTCGTGCGAGGTTTTTTCCGAAATTTTTTTTTCACGTATATATACACACATACTATATACATATATCTATGACCTCGAAAAATGATTAAAAACCTGCTACGAGGGCGTTTCTGGAAAAAAATGCATTAAACATATGGAATTTATGCTTATATTTCAAAATCGTTTTTAACAACTTGTGCGAGGTTTTTTCCGAAATTTTTTTTTTGCGTGTTTATACACACATACAATATACGTATATCTATGACCTCGAAAATTGGTTAAAAACCTGCTACGAGGGCGTTTCCTGAAAAAATGCATTAAACACATGGAATTTATACTTATATTTCAAAATCGTTTTTTTACCACTCGTGCGAGGTTTTTTCCGAAATTTTTTTTTCACGTATATATACACACATACTATATACGTATATCTATGACCTCGAAAAATGATTAAAAACCTGCTACGAGGGCGTTTCTTGAAAAAATGCATTAAACACATGGAATTTATGCTTATATTTCAAAATCGTTTTTAACCACTCGTGCGAGGTTTTTTCCGAAATTTTTTTTTTGCGAATTTATACACACATACTATATACGTATATCTATGACCTCGAAAAATGATTAAAAAACTGCTACGAGGGCGTTTCTTGAAAAAAATGCGTTAAACACATGGATTTTATGCTTATATTTCAAAATCATTTTTAACCACTCGTGCGAGGTTTTTTCCGAAATTTTTTTTTTACGTATATATACACACATACTATATACGTATATCTATTACCTCGAAAAATGTTTAAAAACATGCTACGAGTGCGTTTCTTGAAAAAATGCATTAAACACATGGAATTTATGCTTATATTGCAAAATCGTTTTTAAGCACTTGTGCGAGGTTTTTTCCGAAATTTTTTTTTTGCGTATTTATACACACATACTATATACGTATATCTATTACCTCGAAAAATTATTAAAAACATGCTACGAGTGCGTTTCTTGAAAAAATGCATTAAAGACATGGAATTTATGCTTATATTTCAAAATCGTTTTTAACCACTCGTGGGAGGTTTTTTCCGAAATTTTTTTTTGCGTATTTATACACACATACTATATACGTATATCTATGACCTCGAAAAATGATTAAAAAAATGCTACGAGGGCGTTTCTTGAAAAAATGCATTAAACACATGGAATTTATACTTATATTTCAAAATGTTTTTTAAATACTCGTGCAAGGTTTTTTCCGAAATTTTTTTTTCAAGAATATATACACACATACTATATACGTATATCTATGACCTCCAACATTATTAAAAACCTGCTACGAGGGCGTTTCTTGAAAAAAATGCATTAAACACATGGAATTTATGCTTATATTTCAAAATCGTTTTTAACCACTCGTGCGAGGTTTTTTCCGAAATATTTTTTTTACATATATATACACACATACTATATACGTATATCTATTACCTCTAAAAATGATTAAAAACATGCTACGAGGGCGTTTCTTGAAAAAATGCATTAAACACATGGAATTTATGCTTATATTTCAAAATCGTTTTTAACCACTCGTGCGAGGTTTTTTCCGAAATATTTTTTTTACATATATATACACACATACTATATACGTATATCTATTACCTCTAAAAATGATTAAAAACATGCTACGAGGGCGTTTCTTGAAAAAATGCATTAAACACATGGAATTTATGCTTATATTTCAAAATCGTTTTTAACCACTCGTGCGAGGTTTTTTCCGAAATATTTTTTTTACATATATATACACACATACTATATACGTATATCTATTACCTCTAAAAATGATTAAAAACATGCTACGAGGGCGTTTCTTGAAAAAATGCATTAAACACATGGAATTTATGCTTATATTTCAAAATCGTTTTTAACCACTCGTGCGAGGTTTTTTCCGAAATTTTTTTTTTACGTATATATACACACATACTATATACGTATATCTATTACCTCGAAAAATGATTAAAAACATGCTACGAGGGCGTTTCTTGAAAAAATGCATTAAACACATGGAATTTATGCTTATATTTCAAAATCGTTTTTATACACTCGTGCGAGGTTTTTCCGAAATTTTTTTTTTAAGTATATATACACACATACTATATACGTATATCTATTATCTCGAAAAATGATTAAAAACCTGCTACGAGGGCGTTTCTTGAAAAAATGCATTAAACACATGGAATTTATGCTTATATTTCAAAATCGTTTTTAACCACTCGTGCGAGGTTTTTTCCGAAATTTTAATTTCAAGTATATATACACACATACTATATACGTATATCTATGACCTCGAAAAATGATTAAAAACCTGCTACGAGGGCGTTTCTTGAAAAAATGCATTAAACACATGGAATTTATGCTTATATTTCAAAATAGTTTTTAACCACTCGTGCGAGGTTTTTTCCGAAATTTTTTTTTTGCGTATTTATACACACATACTATATACGTATATCTATGACCTTGAAAAATGATTAAAAACCTGCTACGAGGGTGTTTCTTGAAAAAATGCATTAAACACATGGAATTTATGCTTATATTTCAAAATCGTTTTTAACCACTCGTGCGAGGTTTTTTCCGAAATTTTTTTTTTGCGTATTTATACACACATACTATATACGTATGTCTATGACCTCGAAAAATGATTAAAAACCTGGTACGAGGGCGTTTCTTGAAAAAAATGCATTAAACACATGGAATTTATGCTTATATTTCAAAATCGTTTTTAACCACTCGTGCGAGGTTTTTCCGAAATTTTTATTTCAAGTATATATACACACATACTATATACGTATATCTATAACCTCGAAAAATGATTAAAAACCTGCTACGAGGTCGTTTCTTGAAAAAAATGCATTAAACACATGGATTTTATGCTTATATTTCAAAATCGTTTTTAATCACTCGTGCGAGGTTTTTTCCGATATTTTTTTTTGAGTATTTATACACACATACTATATACGTATATATATAACGTCGAAAAATTATTAAAAACCTGCTACGAGGGCGTTTCTTGAAAAAAATGCATTAAACACATGGAATATATGCTTATATTTCAAAATCGTTTTTAACCACTCGTGCGAGATTTTTTCAGAAATTTTTTTTTTCAAGAATTTATACACACATACTATATACGTATTTATATCACGTCAAAAAGTGATTATAAACCCTGCTACGAGGGCGTTTCTTGAAAAAAATGCATTAAACACATGGAATTTATGCTTACATTTCAAAATCGTTTCTAACCACTCGTGCGTGGTTTTTTCCGATATTTTTTTTTGTGTATTTATACACAAATACTATATACGTATATATTTCACGTCGAAAAATGATTAAAAACCTGCAACGAGGGCGTTTCTTGAAAAAAATGCATTAAACACATGGAATTTATGATCATATTTCAAAATCGTTTTTAACCACTCGTGCGAGGTTTTTTCCGAATTTTTTATTTTGCGTATTTATGCACACATACTATATACGTATATCTACGACCTCGAAAAATGATTAAAAACCTGCTACGAGGTCGTTTCTTGAAAAAAATGCATTAAACACATGGAGTCTATGCTTATATTTCAAAATAGTTTTTAACCAAACGTGCGAGGTTTTTTCCGAAATTTTTTTTTTGTGTATTTATACACACATACTATATACGTATATATATCACGTCGAAAAATCAATAAAAACCCTGCTACGAGGGCGTTTCTTGAAAATAATGCATTAAACACATGGAATTTATGCTTATATTTCAAAATCGTTTTTAACCACTCGTGCGAGGTTTTTTCCGAAATTTTTTTTTTTTGTATTTATACACAAATACTATATACGTATATATTTCACGTCGAAAAATGATTAAAGACCTGCTACGAGGGCGTTTCTTGAAAAAAATTCATTAAACACATGGAATTTATTATCATATTTCAAAATCGTTTTTAACCACTCGTGCGAGGTTTTTTCCGAAATTTTTTTGTCACGTATTTATACACACATACTATATACGTATATATATAACGTCAAAAAATTATTAAAAACCTGCTACGAGGGCGTTTCTTGAAAAAAATGCATTAAACACGTGGATTTTATGCTTAAATTTCAAAATCGTTTTTAACGACTCGTGCGAGATTTTTTCCGAAATTTTTTTTTTGTGTTTTTATACACACATACTATATACGTATATATATATGGTCGAAAAATGATTAAAAACTCTGCTACGAGGGCGTTTCTTGAAACAAATGCATTAAACACATGTAATTTATGCTTATATTTCAAAATCGTTTTTAGCCACTTGTGCGAGGTTTTTTCCGAAATTTTTTTTTTGTGTATTTATACACAAATACTATATACGCATATATTTCACGTCGAAAAATGATTAAAAACTTGCTACGAGGGTGTTTCTTGATAAAAATTCATTAAACACATGGAATTTATGATCATATTTCAAAATCGTTTTTAACCACTCGTGCGAGGTTTTTTCCGAAATTTTTTTTTCACGATTTTATACACAAATACTATATACGTATATATATCACGTCGTAAAATGATTAAAAACCTGCTACGAGGGCTTTTCTTGAAAAAAATGCATTAAACAAATGGATTTTATTCTTATATTTCAAAATCGTTTCTAACCACACGTGCGAGGTTTTTGACGAAATTTTTTTTTCACGTATTTATACAAACATACTATATACGTATATGTATCACGTCGAAAAATGATTAAAAACCTGCTACGAGGGCGTTTCTTGAAAAAAATGCATTATACACATGGATTTTATGCTTATATTTCAAAATCGTTTTTAACCACTCTTGCGAGGTTTTTTCTGAAATTTTTTTTTCGTGTATTTATACACAAATACTATATACGTATATATTTCACGTCGAAAAACGATTAAAAAAATGCTACGAGGGCGTTTCTTGAAAAAAATTCATTAAACACATGGAATATATGCTTATATTTCAAAATCGTTTTTAACCACTCGTGCGAGGTTTTTTCCGAAATTATTTTTTCACGAATTTATACACAAATACTATATACGTATATCTATGACCTCGAAAAATGATTAAAAACCTGCTACGGAGGCGTTTCTTGAAAAAAATGCATTAAACACATGGATTTTATACTTATATTTCAAAATCGTTTTTAACCACTCGTGCGAGGTTTTTTCCGAAATTATTTTTTCACGATTTTATACACAAATACTATATACGTATATATATCACGTCGAAAAATGATTAAAAACCTGCTACGAGGGCGTTTCTTGAAATAAATGCATTAAACACATGGATTTTATGCTTATATTTCAAAATCGTTTTTAACCACTTGTGCGAGGTTTTTTCCGACATTTTTTTTTCACGTATTTATACACAAATACTATATACGTATATATATCACGTCGAAAAATGATAAAAAACCTGCTACGAGGGCGTTTCTTGAAAGAAATGCATTAAACACATGGATTTTATGCTTATATTTCAAAATCGTTTTTAACCACTCGTGCGAGGTTTTTGCGAAATTTTTTTTTTACGTATTTATACACACATACTATATACGTATATATATCACGTCGAAAAATGATTAAAAACCTGCTACGAGGGCGTTTCTTGAAAAAAATGCATTAAAGACATGGAATTTATGCTTATATTTCAAAATCGTTTTTAACCACTCGTGCGAGGTTTTTTCCGAAATTTTTTTTTCACGTATTTATACACAAATACTATATACGTATATATATCACGTCGAGAAATGATTAAAAACCTGCTACGAGGGTGTTTCTTTTAAAAAATGCATTAAACACATGGAATTTATGCTTATATTTCAAAATCGTTTTTAACAACTCGTGCGAGGTTTTTTCCGAAATTTTTTTTTTGCTTATTTATACACACATACTATATACGTATATCTATGACCTCGAAAAATGATTAAAAACCTGCTACGAGGGCGTTTCTTGAAAAAATGCATTAAACACATGGAATTTATGCTTATATTTCAAAATCGTTTTTAACCACACATGCGAGGTTTTTTCCGAAATTTCTTTTTTGCATATTTATACACACATACTATATACGTATATCTATGACCTCGAAAAATGATTAAAAACCTGCTACGATCGCGTTTTTTAGGTTTTTTCCGAAATTTTTTTTTTGCTTATTTATACACACATACTATATACGTATATTTATGACCTCGAAAAATGATTAAAAAAATTTGACGAGGGCGTTTTTTGAAAAAAATGCATTCAACACATGGAATTTATGCTTATATTTCAAAATCGTTTTTAACAACTCGTGCGAGGTATTTTCCGATATTTTTTTTTCGCGATTTTATGCACAAATACTATATACGTATATATATCACCTCGAAAAATGATTAAAAACTTGCGACGATGGCGTTTCTTGAAAAAAATGCATTAAACACGTGTAATTTATGCTTATATTTCAAAATCGTTTTTAAAAACTCGTGCGAAGTTTTTTCCGAAATTTTTTTTTCCCGTATTTATACACACATACTATATACGTATATATATCACATCGAAAAATGATTAAAAAAATGCGACGAGGGCGTTTCATGAAAAAAATGCATTAAACACATGGAATTTATGCTTATATTTCAAAATCGTTTTTAACCAATCGTGCGAGGTTTTTTCCGAAATTTTTTTTTCGCGTATTTATACACACATACTATATACGTATATATATCACTTCGAAAAATGATTTAAAACCTGCGACGAGGGCGTTTCACGAAAAAAATGCATTAAACACATGGAATTTATGCTTATATTTCAAAATCGTTATAAACCAATCGTTCGAGGTTTTTCCCTAAATTTTTTTTTCTCGAATTTATACACACATACAATATACGTAAATATATCACCTCGAAAAATGATTAAAAAAATGCGACGAGGTCGTTTCTTGGAAAAAATGCATTAAACACATGCAATTTATGCTAATATTTCAAAATCGTTTTTAACCAATCCTGCGAGATTTTTTCAGAAATTTTATTTTCGCGAATTTATATACACATACTATATACGTATATATATCACATCGAAAAATGATTAAAAACCTGCGACGAGGGCGTTTCTTAAAATAAATGCATTAAACACATGGAATTTATGCTTATATTTCAAAATCGTTTTTAACCAATCGTGCGAGGTTTTTTCCGAAATTTTTTTTTCGCGTATTTATACACACATACTATATACGTATATATATCACCTCGAAAAATGATTAAAAACCTGCGACGAGGGCGTTTCTTGAAAAAAATGCATTAAACACATGGAATTTATGCTTATATTTCAAAATCGTTTTTAACCACTCGTGCGAGGTTTTTTCTGAAATTTTTTTTTCGCGTATTTATACACACATACTATATACGTATATTTGTCACCTCGAAAAATGATTAAAAAACTGCGACGAGTGCGTTTCTTGAAAAAAATGCATTAAACACATGGAATTTATTCTTATATTTCAAAATCGTTTTTAACCACTCGTGCGAGGTTTTTTCTGAAATTTTTTTTTCGCGTATTTATACACACATACTCTATACATATATTTGTCACCTCGAAAAATGGTTAAAAACCTGCGACGAGGGCGTTTCTTGAAAGAAATGCATTAAACACATGGAATTCATGCTTGTATTTCAAAATCGTTTTTAACCAATCGTGCGAAGTTTTTTCCGATATTTTTTTTTCGCGAATTTATACACACATATTTGATATGTATATATATTACCTCGAAAAATGATTAAAAACCTGCGACGAGGTTGTTTCTTGAAAAAAATGCATTAAACACATGGAATTTATGCATATATTTCAAAATCGTTGTAAACCACTCGTGCGAGGTTTTTTCCGAAATTTTTTTTTCTTGAATTTATACACACATACTATATACGTATATATATCACCTCGAAAAATGATTAAAAAGCTGCGACGAGGGCGTTTCTTGAAGAAAATGCATTAAACACATGGAATTTATGGTTATATTTCAAAATCGTTTTTAACAATCGTGCGAGGTTTTTTTTGAAATTTTTTTTTCGCGTATTTATACACACATACTATATACATGTATATATCACCTCGAAAATTTATTAAAAACCTGCGACGAGGGCGTTTCTTGAAAAAAATGCATTAAACACATGGAATTTATGCTTATATTTCAAAATCGTTTTTAACCAATCGTGCGAGGTTTTTTCCGAAATTTTTTTTTCGCGAATATATACACACATACTATATACGTATATATATCACCTCGAAAAATGATTAAAAACCTGCGACGAGGGCGTTTCTTGAAAAAAATGCATTAAACACATGTAATGTATGCTTATATTTCAAAATCGTTTTTTAACCAATCGTGCTAGGTTTTTTCCGAAATTTTTTTTTGGCGTATTTAAACACATATACTATATACGTATATATATGACCTCGAAAAATGATTAAAAACCTGCTACGATTGCGTTTCTTTAAAAAAATGCATTATACACATGTAATTTATACTTATATTTCAAAATCGTTTTTAACCACTCGTGCGAGGTTTTTTCCGAAATTTTTTTTTTGCGTATTTATACACACATACTATATACGTATATCTATGACCTCGAAAAATGATTAAAAACCTGCTACGAGAGAGTTTCTGGTAAAAAATGCATTAAACACATGGATTTTATGCTTATATTTCAAAATCGTTTTTAACCACTCGTGCGAGGTTTTTCCGAAATTTTTTTTTTGCGTATTTATACACACATACTATATACGTATATCTATGACCTCGAAAAATGATTAAAAACCTGCTACGAGGGCGTTTCTTGAAAAAAATGCATTAAACACATGGATTTTATGCTTATATTTCAAAATCGTTTTTAACCACTCGTGCGAGGTTTTTTCCAAAATTTTTTTGTCACGTATTTATACACACATACTATATACGTATATATTTAACGTCGAAAAATTATTGAAAACCTGCTACGAGGGCGTTTATTGAAAAAAAATGCATTAAACACATGGATTTTATGCTTATATTTCAAAATCGTTTTTAACCACTCGTGCGAGGTTTTTTCCAATTTTTTTTTTTGCGGATTTATACACACATACTATATACGTATATCTATGACCTCGAAAAATGATTAAAAACCAGCTACGAGGGCGTTTCTTGAAAAAAATGCATTAAACACATGGATTTTATGCTTATATTTCAAAATCGTTTTTAACCACTCGTGCGAGGTTTTTTCCGAAATTTTTTTGTCACGTATTTATACACACATACTATATACGTATATATATAACGTCGAAAAATTATTAAAAACCTGCTACGAGGGCGTTTCTTGAAATAAATGCATTAAACACATGGAATTTATGCATATATTTCAAAATCGTTTTTAACCACTCGTGCGAGGTTTTTTACGAATTTTTTTTTCACGTATTTATACACACATACTATATACGTATATCTATGACCTCGAAAAATGATTAAAAACCTGCTACGAGGGCGTTTCTTGAAAAAAATGCATTAAACACATGGAATTTATGCATATATTTCAAAATCGTTTTTAACCACTCGTGCGAGGTTTTTTCCGAAATTTTTTTCTCACGTATTAATACACACATACTATATACGTATATCTATGACCTCGAAAAATGATTAAAAATTTGCTACGAGGGCGTTTCTTGAAAAAAATGCATTAAACACATGGAATTTATGCTTATATTTCAAAATCGTTTTTAACCACTTGTGCGAGGTTTTTTCGGAAATTTTTTTTTCACGTATTTATACACACATACTATATACGTATATCTATGACCTCGAAAAATTATTAAAAACCTGCTACGAGGGCGTTTCTTAAAAAAAATGCATTAAAGACATGCAATTTATGCTTATATTTCACAATCGTTTTTAACCACACGTGCGAGTTTTTTCCGAAATTTATTTTTCACGTATTTATACACACAAACTATATACGTATATCTATGACCTCGAAAAATGATTAAAAACCTGCTACGAGGGCGTTTCTTGAAAAAAATGCATTAAACACATGGAATTTATGCTTATATTTCAAAATCGTTTTTAACCACTCGTGCGAGTTTTTTCCGAAATTTTTTTTTCACGTATTTATACACACATAATATATATGTATATGTATGACCTCTAAAAATTATTAAAAACCTGCTACGAGGGCGTTTCTTGAAAAAAATGCATTAAACATATTGAATTTTTGCTTATATTTCAAAATCGTTTTTAACCACTCGTGCGAGGTTTTTTCCGAAATTTTTGTTTCACGTATTTATACACACATACTATATACGTATATCTATGACCTCGAAAAATGATTAAAAACCTGCTACGAGGGCGTTTCTTGAATAAAATGCATTAAACACATGGAATTTATGCTTATATATCAAAATCGTTTTTAACCACTCGTGCGAGGTTTTTTCCGGAATTTTTTTTTGCGTATTTATACACACATACTATATTCGTATATACATGACCATGAAAAATGATTAAAAACCTGCTACGAGGGCATTTCTTGAAAAAAATGCATTAAACACATGGAATTTATGCTTATATTTCAAAATCGTTTTTAACCACTCGTGCGAGGTTTTTTCTGAAATTTTTTTTTCACGGATATATACACACATACTATATACGTATATATATGACCTCGAAAAATGATTAAAAACCTGCTACGAGGGCGTTTCTTGAAAAAAATGCATTAAACACATGGAATTTATGCTTATATATCAAAATCGTTTTTAACCACTCGTGCGAGGTTTTTTCCTTAATTTTTTTTTGCGTATTTATACACACATACTATATTCGTATATATATGACCGCGAAAAATGATTAAAAACCTGCTACGAGGGCATTTCTTTAAAAAAATGCATTAAACAAATGGAATTTATGCTTATATTTCAATATCGTTTTTAACCACTAGTGCGAGGTTTTTTCCGAAATTTTTTTTTCACGTATATATACACACATACTATATACGTATATGTATCATGTCAAAAAATTATTAAAAACTTGCTACGAGGGCGTTTCTTGAAAAAAATGCATTAAACACATGGAATTTATGCTTATATTTCAATATTGTTTTTAACCACTCGTGCGAGGCTTTTAACGAAATTTTTTTTTTGCGTATTTATACACACATACTATATACGTATATATATGACCTCGAAAAATGATTAAAAACCTGTTAAGAGGGCGTTTCTTGAAAAAAATGCATTAAACACATGGAATTTATGCTTATATTTCAGAATCGTTTTTAACCACTCGTGCGAGGTTTTTCCGTAATATTTTTTTCACGTATATATACACACATACTATATACGTATATGTATCATGTCAAAAAATGATTAAAAACATGCTACGAGGGCGTTTCTTGAAAAAAATGCATTAAACACATGGAATTCATGCTTATATTTCAAAATCGTTTTTAACCACTCGTGCGAGGTTTTTTCCGAAATTTTTTTTTTGCGTATTTATACACACATACTATATACGTATATATATGACCTCGAAAAATCATTAAAAACCTGCGACGAGGGCGTTTCTTGAATAAAATGCATTAAACACATGTAATTTATGCTTATATATCAAAATCGTTTTTAACCACTCGTGCGAGGTTTTTTCCGGAATTTTTTTTTGCGTATTTATACACACATACTATATACGTATATATATGACCTCGAAAAATGATTAAAAACCTGCTACGAGGGCGTTTCTTGAAAAAAATGCATTAAACACATGGAATTTATGCTTATATTTCAAAATCGTTTTTAACCACTCGTGCGAGGTTTTTTCCGAAATTTTTTTTTTGCGCATTTATACACACATACTATATACGTATATATATGACTTCGAAAAATGATTAAAAATCTGCTACGACTGTGTTTATTGAAAAAAATGCATTAAACACATGGAATTTATGCTTATATTTAAAAATCGTTATTAAACACTCGTGCGAGGTTTTTTCCGAAATTTTTTATTTGCGGATTTATACACACATACTATATACGTACATATATCACGTCGAAAAATGATTAAAAACCTGCTACGAGGGCGTTTCTTTAAAAAAATACATTAAACACATGGAATTTATGCTTATATTTCAAAATCGTTATTAAACACTCGTGCGAGGTTTTTTCCGAAATTTTTTATTTGCGGATTTATACACACATACTATATACGTACATATATCACGTCGAAAAATGATTAAAAACCTGCTACGAGGGCGTTTCTTTAAAAATATACATTAAACACATGGAATATATGCTTATATTTCAAAATCGTTTTTAACCACTCGTGCGAGGTTTTTTCCGAAATTTTTTTTATTTCGTATTTATACACACATACTATATGCGTAGATATATCACGTCGAAAAATGATTAAAAACCTGCTACGAGGGCGTTTCTTTAAATAAATGAATTAAACACATGGAATTTATGCTTATATTTCAAAAACGTTTTTAACCACTCATGCAAGGTTTTCTCCGAAATTTTTTTTTTGCGTATTTATACACACATACAATATACGTGTATATATGACCTCGAAAAATGATTAAAAACCTGCTACGAGGGCGTTTGTTGAAAATAATTTATTAAACACATGGAATTTATGCTTATATTTCAAAAACGTTTTTAACCACTCGTGCGAGGTTTTTTCCGAAATTTTTTTTATATAGTATTTATACACACATACTATATACGTATATGTATGACCTCGAAAAATGATTAAAAACCTGCTACGAGGGAGTTTCTTGAAAAAAATCCATTAAACACATGGAATTTATGCGTATATTTCAAAATCGTTTTTAACCACTCGTGCGAGGTTTTTTCCGAAATTTTTTTTTCATGTATTTATACACACATACTATATAGGTACATATATCACGTCGAAAAATGATTAAAAACTTGCTACGAGGGCGTTTCTTTAAAAAAATCCAATAAACACATGGAATTTATGCTTATATTTCAAAATCGTTTTTAACCACTCGTGCGAGGTTTTTTCCGAAATTTTTTTTTTTGCGTATTTATACACACATACTATATACGTAAATATATGAGCTCGAGAAATGATTAAAAACCTGCTACGAGGGCGTTTCTTTAAAAAAATCCATTAAACACATGGAATTTATGCTTATATTTCAAAAACGTTTTTAACCACTCATGCGAGGTTTTTTCCGAAATTTTTTTTTTGCGTATTTATACACACATACTATATACGTAAATATATGAGCTCGAGAAATGATTAAAAACCTGCTACGAGGGCGTTTCTTTAAAAAAATCCATTAAACACATGGAATTTATGCTTATATTTCAAAATCGTTTTTAACCACTCGTGCGAGGTTTTTTCCGAAATTTTTTTTTCATGTATTTATACACACATACTATATAGGTACATATATCACGTCGAAAAATGATTAAAAACTTGCTACGAGGGCGTTTCTTTAAAAAAATCCAATAAACACATGGAATTTATGCTTATATTTCAAAATCGTTTTTAACCACTCGTGCGAGGTTTTTTCCGAAATTTTTTTTTTTGCGTATTTATACACACATACTATATACGTAGATATATCACTTCGAAAAGTGATTAAAACTCTGCTAGGACTGCGTTTCTTGAAAAAAATGCATTAAACACATGGAATTTATGCTTATATTTCAAAAACGTTTTTAACACTCGTGCGAGGTTTTTTCCGAAATTTTTTTTTTGCGTATTTATACACACATACAATATACGTATATATATCACATTGAAAAATGATTAAAAACCTGCTACGAGTTTTTTCCTTTAAAAAAATCCATTAAACACATGGAATTTATGCTTATATTTCAAAAACGTTTTTAACCACTCGTGCGAGTTTTTTTCCGAAATTTTTATTTCATGTATTTATACACACATAATATATACGTATATCTATCACGTCAAAAAAGGATTAAAAACCTGATACGAGGGCGTTTCTTTAAAAAAACACATTAAACACATTGAATTTATACTTATATTTCAAAATCGTTTTTAACCACTCGTGCAAGATTTTTTCCGAAATTTTTTTTTTGCGTATTTATACACACATACTATATACGTAAATATATGAGCTCGAAAAATGATTAAAAACCTGCTAAGACTGCGTTTCTTGAATTAAATGCATTAAACACATGGAATTTAAGTTTATAATTCAAAATCGTTTTTAACCACTCGTGCGAGGTTTTTTCCGAAATTTTTTTTTCACATATTTATACACACATACTATAGACGTATATATATCACGTCGAAAAATGATTAAAAACCTACTACGAGGGCGTTTATTTAAAAAAATCCATTAAACACATGGAATTTATGCTTATATTTCAAAATCGTTTTTAACCACTCGTGCGAGGTTTTTTCCGAAATTTTTTTATTGCGTATTTATACACACATACTATATACGTAAATATATGAGCTCGAGAAATGATTAAAAACCTGCTACGAGGGCGTTTCTTTAAAAAAATCCATTAAACACATGGAATTTATGCTTATATTTCAAAATCGTTTTTAACCACTCGTGCGAGGTTTTTTCCGAAATTTTTTTTTTACGTATTTATACACACATACTATATACGTATATATTTGACCTCGAAAATTGATTAAAAGCCTGCTACGAGGGCGTTTCTTGAGAAAAATCCATTAAACACATGGAATTTATGCTTATATTTCAAAATCGTTTTTAACCACTCGTGCGAGGTTTTTTCCGAAATTTTTTTATTGCGTATTTATACACACATACTATATACGTATATATTTGACCTCGAAAATTGATTAAAAGCCTGCTACGAGGGCGTTTCTTGAGAAAAATCCATTAAACACATGGAATTTATGCTTATATTTCAAAATCGTTTTTAACCACTCGTGCGAGGTTTTTTCCGAAATTTTTTTATTGCGTATTTATACACACATACTATATACGTAAATATATGAGCTCGAGAAATGATTAAAAACCTGCTACGAGGGCGTTTCTTTAAAAAAATCCATTAAACACATGGAATTTATGCTTATATTTCAAAATCGTTTTTAACCACTCGTGCGAGGTTTTTTCCGAAATTTTTTTTTTGCGTATTTATACACACATACAATATACGTATATATATCACATTGAAAAATGATTAAAAACCTGCTACGAATTTTTTTCTTTAAAAAAATCCATTAAACACATGAAATTTATGCTTATATTTCAAAAACGTTTTTAACCACTTGTGCGAGTTTTTTTCCGAAATTTTTTTTTCACGTATTTATACACACATACTATATACGTAAATATATGAGCTTGAGAAATGATTAAAAACCTGCTACGAGGGCGTTTCTTTAACAAAATCCATTAAACACATGGAATTTATGCTTATATTTCAAAATCGTTTTTAACCACTCGTGCGAGTTTTTTCTGAAATTTTTATTTCATGTATTTATACACACATAATATATACGTATATCTATCACGTCAAAAAATGATTATAAACCTGATACGAGGGCGTTTCTTTAAAAAAACACATTAAACACATTGAATTTATGCTTAAATTTCAAAATCGTTTTTAACCACTCGTGCAAGATTTTTTCCGAATTTTTTTTTTTGCGTATTTATACACACAAAGTATATACGTATATATATCACATTGAAAAATGATTAAAAACCTGCTAAGACTGCGTTTCTTGAATTAAATGCATTAAACACATGGAATTTAAGTTTATAATTCAAAATCGTTTTTAACCACTCGTGCGAGGTTTTTTCCGAAATTTTTTTTTCACATATCTATACACACATACTATAGACGTATATATATCACGTCGAAAAATGATTAAAAACCTACTACGAGGGCGTTTATTTAAAAACATACATTAAACACATGGAATTTATGCATATTTTTCAACATCGTTTTTAACCACTCGTGCGAGGTTTTTTCCGAAATTTTTATTTCATGTATTTATACACACATACAATATACGTATATATATCACGTCGAAAAATGATCAAAAACCTGCTACGAGGGCGTTTCTTTAAAAAAATGCATTAAACACATGGAATTTATGCTTATATTTCAAAATCGTATTCAACCACTCGTGCGAGGTTTTTTCCGAAATTTTTTTTTTGCATATTTATACACACATACAATATACGTATATATATGACTTGGAAAAATGATTAAAAATCTGCTAAGACTGCGTTTCTTGAATTAAATGCATTAAACACATGGAATTAATGCATATTTTTCAAAATCGTTTTTAACCACTCGTACGAGGTTTTTTCCGAAATTTTTTTTTCATGTATTTATAAAAACATACTATATACGTATATATATAACGTCGAAAAATGATTAAAAACCTGCTACGAGGGTGTTTCTTTAAAGAAATGCATTAAACACATGGAATTTATGCTTATATTTCAAAATCGTATTCAACCACTCGTGCGAGGTTTTTTCCGAAATTTTTTTTTCACGTATTTATAAAAACATACTATATACGTATATATATAAATTCGAAAAATGATTAAAAACCTGCTAAGGGTGTTTCTTTAAAGAAATGCATTAAACACATGGAATTTATGCTTATATTTCAAAATCGTATTCAACAACTCGTGCGAGGTTTTTTCCGAAATTTTTTTTTTGCGTATTTATACACACATACTATATACGTTTATATATGACTTCGAAAAATGATTAAAAATCTGCTACGACTGCGTTTATTGAAAAAAGGCATTAAAACATGGAATTTATGCTTATATTTAAAAATCGTTTTTAACCACTCGTGCGAGGTTTTTTCCGAAATTTTTTATTTGCGTATTTATACACACATACTATATACGTACATATATCACGTCGAAAAATGATTAAAATCCTGCTACGATGGCGTTTCTTTATAAAAATACATTAAACACATGGAATATATGCATATATTTCAAAATCGTTTTTAACCACTCGTGCGAGGTTTTTTCCGCAATTTTTTTTTTTGCGTATTTATACACACATACTATATACGTAGATATATCACGTCGAAAAATGATTAAAAACCTGCTACGAGGGCGTTTCTTTAAATAAATGAATTAAACACATGGAATTTATGCTTATATTTCAAAAACGTTTTTAACCACTCATGCGAGGTTTTCTCCGAAATTTTTTTTTTGCGTATTTATACACACATACAATATACGTGTATATATGACCTCAAAAAATGATTAAAAACCTGCTACGAGGGCGTTTGTTGAAAAAAATGTATTAAACACATGGAATTTATGCTTATATTTCAAAAACGTTTTTAACCACTCGTGCGAGGTTTTTTCCGAAATTTTTTTTTCACGTATTTATACACACGTACTATATACGTATATATATGACCTCGAAAAATGATTAAAAACCTGCTACGAGGGCGTTTCTTGAAAAAAATACATTAAACACATGGTATTTATGCTTATATTTCAGAATCGTTTTTAACCACTCGTGCGAGGATTTTTCCGAAATTTTATTTTCACGTATATATACACACATACTATATACGTATATATATCACGTCAAAAAATGATTAAAAACCTGCTACGAGCTCGTTTCTTGAAATAAATGCATTAAACACATGGAATTTATGCTTATATTTCAGAATCGTTTTTAACCACTCGTGCGAGGATTTTTCCGAAATTTTATTTTCACGTATATATACACACATACTATATACGGATATATATCACGTCAAAAAATGATTAAAAACCTGCTACGAGGGCGTTTCTTGAAAAAAATGCATTAAACACTTGCAATTTATGCTTATATTTCAAAATCGTTTTTAACCACTCGTGCGAGGTTTTTTCCGAAATTTTGTTTTTGCATATTTATACACACATACTATATACGTATATATATGACCTCGAAAAATGATTAAAAACCTGCTACGAGGGCGTTTCTTGAAATAAATGCATTAAACACATGGAATTTATGCATATATATCAAAATCGTTTTTAACCACACGTGCGAGGCTTTTTCCGAAATTTTTTTTTTGCGTATTTATACACACATACTATATACGTATATATATGACCTCGAAAAATGATTAAAAACCTGCTACGAGGGCGTTTCTTGAAAGAAATGCATTAAACACATGGAATTTATGCATATATTTCAAAATCGTTTTTAACCACTCGTGCGAGCTTTTTCCGAAATTTTTTTTTTGCGAATTTATACACGAATACAATATACGTTTATATACGACCTCGAAAAATGATTAAAAACCTGCTACGAGGGCGTTTCTTGAAAAAAATGCATTAAACACATGGAATTTATGTTTATATTTCAAAATCGTTTTTATCCACTCGTGCGAGGTTTTTTCCGAAATTTTTTTTTGCGAATTTATACACACATACTATATACGTATATATATGACCTCGAAAAATGATTAAAAACCTGCTACGAGGGCGTTTCTTGAAAAAAATGCATTAAACACATGGAATTTATGCTTTTATTTCAAAATCGTTTTTAACCACTCGTGCGAGATTTTTTCCGAAATAATTTTTTTGCGAATTTATTCACACATTCTATATACGTATATATATGACTTCGAAAAATGATTAAAAACCTGCTACGAGGGCGTTTCTTGAAAGAAATGCATTAAACACATGGAATTTATGCATATATTTCAAAATCGTTTTTAACCACTCGTGCGAGCTTTTTCCGAAATTTTTTTTTTCCGTATTTATACACACATACAGTATACGTATATATATGACCTCTAAAAATGATTAAAAACCTGCACCGAGGGCGTTTTTGAAAAAAATGCAATAAACACATGGAATGTAGGCATATATTTCAAATTCGTTTTTAACCACTCGTGTGAGGTTTTTCGGAAAATTTTTTTTTGCGAATTTATACACGAATGCAATATACGTATATATACGACCTCGAAAAAAGATTAAAAACCTGCTACTAGGGTGTTTCTTGAAAAAAATGCATTAAACACATGGAATTTATGCTTTTATTTCAAAATCGTTTTTAACAACTCGTGCGAGGTTTTTTCCGAAATTTTTCTTTGCGAATTTAAACACACATACTATAAACGTATATTTATGACCTCGAAAAATGATTAAAATCTTGCTACGAGGGCGTTTCTTGAAAAAAATGCATTAAACACATGGAATTTATGCTTATATTTCAAAATCGTTTTTAACCACTCGTGCGAGGTTTTTTCCGAAATTTTTATTTTGCGAATTTATTCACACATACTTTATATGTATATATATGACCTCGAAATATGATTAAAAACCTGCTACGAGGGCGTATCTTGAGAATAATGCATTAAACACATGGAATCTATGCTTATATTTTAAAATCGTTTTTAACCACTCGTGCGAGGTTTTTTCCGAAATTTTATTTTTGCGAATTTATAAACGAATACAATATACGTTTATATACGACCTCGAAAAATGATTAAAAAACTGCTACGAGGGCGTTTCTTGAAAAAAATGCATTAAACACATGGAATCTATGATTATATTTCAAAATCGTTATTAACCACTCGTGCGAGGTTTTTTCCGAAATTTTTTTTTTGCGAATTTATACACATATACTTTATATGTATATATATGACCTCGAAATATGATTAAAAACCTGCTACGAGGGCGTATCTTGAGAATAATGCATTAAACACATGGAATCAATGCTTATATTTCAAAATCGTTTTTAACCACTCGTGCGAGGTTTTTACGAAATTTTTTTTTTGCGTATTTATATACGAATACAATATACGTTTATTTACGACCTCGAAAAATGATTAAAAACCTGCTACGAGGGCGTTTATTGATAAAAATGCATTAAACACATGGAATTTATGCGTATATTTCAAAATCGTTTTTAACCACTCTTGCGAGGTTTTTTTGAAATTTTTTTTTTGCGTATTTATACACACATACAGTATACGTATATATATGACCTTGAAAAATGATTTAAAACCTGCTACGAGGGCGTTTCTTGAAAAAAATGCATTAAACACATGGAATTTAGTCTTATATTTCAAAATCATTTTTAACCACTCGTGCGAGGTTTTTTCCGAAATTTTTTTTTTGCGAACTTGTACACACATACTACATACGTTTATATATGACCTCGATAAATGATTAAAAACCTGCTACGAGGGCGTTTCTTGAAAAAAATGCATTAAACACATAGAATTTATGCTTTTATTTCAAAATCGTTTTCAACCACTCGTGCGAGTTTTTTCCGAAATAAATTATTTGCGAATATATACACACATTCTATATACGTATATCTATGACCTCGAAAAATGATTAAAAACCTGCTACGGGGGCGTTTCTTGAAAAAAATGCATTAAACACATGGAATTTATGCTTATATTTCAAAATTGTTTTTAACCACTCGTGCGAGGTTTTTTCCAAAATTTTTATTTTGCGAATTTATACACACATACTTTATATGTATATATATGACCTCGAAATATGATTAAAAACCTGCTACGAGGGCGTATCTTGAGAATAATGCATAAACACATGGAATTTATGCTTATATTTCAAAATCGTTTTTAACCACTCGTGCGAGGTTTTTTCCGAAATTTATTTTTTTCCAATTTATACACACATACTACATACGTATATATATGACCTCGAAAAATGATTAAAAACCTGCTACGAGGGCGTTTCTTGAAAAAAATGCATTAAACACATGGAATTTATGCTTATATTTCAAAATTGTTTTTAACCACTCGTGCGAGGTTTTTCCGAAATTTTTTTTTAGCAATATATACACACATACTATATACGTAAATTTATGACCTCGAAAAATGATTAAAAACCTGCTACGAGGGCGTTTCTTGAAAAAAATGCAATAAACACATGGAATGTAGGCATATATTTCAAAATCGTTTTTAACCACTCGTGTGAGGTTTTTTCCGAAATTTTTTTTTTGCGAATTTATACACGAATACAATATACGTATATATATGACCTCAAAAAAAGATTAAAAACCTGCTACGAGGACGTTTCTTGAAAAAAATGCATTAAACACATGGAATTTATGCTTTTATTTCAAAATCGTTTTTAACAACTCGTGCGAGGTTTTTTCCGAAATTTTTTTTTGCGAATTTAAACAAACATACTATATACGTATATTTATGACCTCGAAAAATGATTAAAAACCTGCTACGAGGGCGTTTCTTGAAAAAAATGCATTAAACACATGGAATTTATGCTTTTATTTCAAAATCGTTTTTAACCACTCGTGCGAGATTTTTTCCGAAATAATTTTTTTGCGAATTTATACACACATACTATATACGTATATATATGACCTCGAAAAATGATTAAAAACCTGCTACGAGGGCGTTTCTTGAAAAAAATGCATTAAACACATGGAATTTATGCTTATATTTCAAAATCGTTTTTAACCACTCGTGCGAGGTTTTTTCCGAAATTTTTTTTTGCGAATTTATACACACATACTATATACGTATATATATGACCTCGAAAAATGATTAAAAACCTGCTACGAGGGCGTTTCTTGAAAAAAATGCATTAAACACATGGAATTTATGCTTATATTTCAAAATCGTTTTTAACCACTCGTGCGAGGTTTTTTCCGAAATTTTTTTTTCACGTATTTATACACACATACTATATACGTATATATATGACCTCGAAAAATGATTAAAAACCAGCTACGAGGGCGTTTCTTGAAAAAAATGCATTAAACACATGGAATTTATGCTTATATTTCAAAATCGTTTTTAATGACTCGTGCGAGGTTTTTCCGAAATTTTTTTTTCTTTTATTTATACACACATACTATATACGTATATATATGACCTCGAAAAATGATTAAAAACCAGCTACGAGGGCGTTTCTTGAAAAAAATGCATTAAACACATGGAATTTATGCTTATATTTCAAAATCGTTTTTACTGACTCGTGTGAGGTTTTTTCCGAATTTTTTTTTTCTTGTATTTATACACACATACTATATACGTATATATATGACCTCGAAAAATNAATGCCCTTTTCTTGTGGAACGAACTTCGACATAAGGTGTATCTCATCTTGTTGAGGTTTGTTCACTAATATCTTTACATATTTTATTGTATCAATTTATATTTATAATCTTTTTTTCTCATGCACTCAACATCCACTCCCTATATTGTTTTCCCACTAAGTATGATCAATATCTCATTAATCGAATCATCTCTTCAGTTGCATGCACATAAGATGACATATATTATGATGGATTTAGGTTCTATTGATTTTTTTTCATTAATAAAATCTTTGTTATTCCTTGTATTTTTAGGCTCTTGGCTGGTAGAAAGAACCTGGACAAAAGATGTATGTCCTCTTATTGAGGTTTGTTCACTAGTTTTCTTAGAATTTCTATTGTATTCATTTAAATTTTACTGTCCGGTTTCTAATGCTCTAAACATCCACTCCATACATGATCTTTCCACTAAAGTTGATCATTATCTCAGTGATCAAATCATTCTTTACAAGTGCATGTTTATACGATGACATCTATATTTGTTGTGGTCAAGAGACCGGGGTATCAACAGTCGTCTGGTTCGTAATAAAACGAACTCGGTTTTGATTTGTTTTGATTGGAGGAAACGATTGTAAAAGAAAAGACAAATAACACAACGATTATAACATGGAAAACCCCTTGGGAGAGGGGAAAAACCATCTGACTAAGAGCTAGAAATTCTCTTAGCCGATATATTAATCGAACAATTCATATTACAAACAGATGAGGCTAATGAAAGTGACTAAGGTAATAAGAAAACGCGAGAGAGAAATCCGCAGGGTAACAGCCTATTTTGCGCGTCCAAAAGATCCTCATTAGCTTGTCATTTAGCCTTGTATTTATAGAGGGGAAGACCCGTGTGAATTACGCTCTGTAGCCGCCTCTGACAATGTTGTTTCCCCATACTGGAAAACGTGGTTGTGCCTGAAGTGCAAACAGCGTGAATAGGCTCAAAGCGTAGAACGCATGCATGTGCTCGGAGCGCAAAGCACGTGAGCTATAACCGTTTGGACCGATCCAATGGGTCGGTCCCTAGGTGTCTTAGTTACGCCTAACTCCATATTCGGTCCTGAAATATAAGTGGGCCTTTGGGCCGATTATTTCAGATGGACCAAGTTAAGGATTTTGGGTCGCGTAGGTTCGTTTCTTGTTATCTAGGTTGGCCCAATATGATTGGATCTTACCCAATACGGGATACTAAGTCCTGGAGCCCTCATCAATATTGATGGAATCATCTTCTTTTAAAAGAATCATTGCTTCTTAAAAATGATTCATTATTTTTTCGTTGATAATATCTTTTGTTGTTGGTGCTTGTGCTCATTTTTATTCATTTCCATTAATTTTAATATATATTTCATCCATTTTCTCCCCATTTTTTTCACTCCAAATATTCAGTTATGTATATTATGTGTTTCTATATGAACTGATATTATAAATTTACAAACTCTAAATCTTCATTTTTATTGATGATAGGATTTCTATTTGTTTTCTTATTTTATAATGGATTAAGGATGGATCCAAAGTTTCTTATAAGTGCAAAGAAGCTTTCGATAGTGCAAAATTTACTAATTTTTATAATCAATGCTATTTTTATACAAAAATTAGCGTGACAATGTTATACTAAAATTTTTCCCCAATAAAAAAGTAAAAACATCAAAATCCAATCCAATTTATCAATTAGTTATTCTTTTACATTGACTATTCTAAAAATAATCTTTGTTTGAAGGTTTGATTACATATATTAGATTATGTATGTATCGGTATATTAATAGTTAAGATAGAAACACGGTCCCGTACAAGTACAACATAGACTTGTGTGTGTTTGTTTAATGTGTATTGGAAAACTATACGATACGTAGTAAGCGGCGCAAGTTGTGTGTTCAGTATCAATGCGGCAAGGTTCCCTCGCCAGTTTCTCGTTTAGAAGCCTCCTTGATCTCCTCTCCAGCTTCATCCTACAACGATAGAAGCAAGTGTGCAGAGGAAAGGTAAAACTTGTGACGAGCAAATGGACTACCATACATACCGTGGTGTCACAAGTCCAAAGTGTCAAATTGTCACGAAGAAGTTGCATTATCAACGTGCTGTCCTTGTAAGATTCTTCACCCAACCCATCCAGCTCAGAGATGGCTCCATCAAAAGCCTAACACAACATCATCAGCAAAACACAACACGGAGTGTGACCATGAGAATGAGATGACATTCACTACACCTCTTTTGCAAGGTTGCAAGCACGATCCGGCGAGTCAAGTATCTCATAATAGAAAACAGAGAAGTTAAGGGCAAGTCCAAGTCTGATGGGGTGAGTTGGAGCCAACTCCACCACAGCAATATCCTGAAACAAACAAATTAAAACAAAGTAACAACAACCACTAGTTGAGTTGAGTTGAGTTGTACTTGAGCCGACTTGTAAGCTGTGAGGGTGCTTTCTGCAGCTTCCTTCCTTTCAGGACCGGACTTAAACTCAGCCAGATATCTATGATAATCACCCTTCATCTTCAAGTAGAAAACTTTAGACTCCTCAGATGAGGCAAATGGGATGAGTTGGGTCTCCAGGAGTCCCAAGATACCATCACAGATTTTTCCCAGTTCTGCCTCAATCCCAACCCTGTAATCCTTTATAACACTTACATGCTTCTCGTTTCCACGGCTCTCTTCCTTCTGCTCAATGGAAGAGATGATTCTCCAAGAAGCCCTCCTTGCACCGATCACATTCTTATATGCCACTGATAGAAGATTCCTTTCTTCTGCATTCATCTCCTCAATGTCAACACCTTTGGCAACTTCCTCCATAAACTCTACCATTTCCTCAAATCTCTCAGCCTGTTCAGCTAACTTGGCCATGTACACGTTATCCCCCCGAGATCGACACGATGAATCACCCGGAGACATTTTCTACTTAACCTGCCAAAAATATTACTATATTCAGAAAAAAATGAAGCAAACACTTTATGGTGGAAGGGAAGAAGATTACGGTAAAAATACAGCAATGCCTTGCGGTGGACAGGACGACTAGCCGATGGTTACTTATAAAGAAAGAAGGCACTAGCCGCCAGTCGGTTCTTCTTCATTATGGAGGGTCCCTATTCCCAAGCATCATGGTGGCCTGCATCCTATCCTATTTTTTATCTCATGAAAATAAATGTCCAATTTCGCTCTCAAACTTTTATCTCATTCAAGGAGGTGTTGAAAAATCTTGCAAATTCAACACTCATATCACATTCATTTTGAGGCTTTAATTGTCTATGATCCTATGGATACTACTGCCAAAGCTAAGATTTTCACTGTTTTCCTAATATTTTATCGCGCAAATAAAATTAACTTTTTTACCAAAATATAATAAACTACTCTTGTTCGAGTTATGTATGTTCATACTAATAATCAATCTTATTTTTAAAAAATATATAAAATTTTATATGTACCGCTTATACAGGATAGATCGGATAAAACATTGGTAATATGGCATACGAACAAATAGTTAATTACTTATGGTGCGATAAATAAACAGAAATTACAAGCCTGCATCATTTCAAGAGTCAGGGAGAGCATTCCTCATTATAACGCGGTGAGAAAGCTGCTGCTCATAGAGATGGCGGAAGATTTCATATTTTGCATTGTGAAACTTCTGCACTTTCGGGTCATTAGAGGGGTAGATGACCTGTCATTAAAGTTCAAATGCGAGTGAATCCTGCTACAAATGCTTAAAAATGAACATGGTGTAAGAGTTTCGTACATGGCCTCCAGCATTCAGCGCTTTCATGGCCTCTCGGACTGTTGAATACCTCTTGGAAGCAACGGCACCAAGTATCGCAGCACCAAGGAGCACAGATTCGTTTTCCCGAGGAAGAATTATGGGGTAGCCTGTTGAAATGGAAATATTCACAAAATCATCGTGGTTCATACAAAGGTGTCCAGGATCATACAACAAGTTGCATCATCATCATCATGAGATCAAAAATACATTGTCTTCATTGCTAAATGCAAATCACAGGTGGAATTGCTCAATTACCATAAAAAAGTGTACTGCATAAGCATGCTCATGACGTTTCTAAGATGGGAGAGAACCTGTGATATCGGCGTGCTCTTGAATCAACAAGGAGTTCTTTGTAAGCCCACCACAAGCGAGCAAGGTGTCAATCTGTCCGAAAAGGCAGTTTATCAAGCACCAACTTTGCCAATGATACCACTAAGGACGTTCATGTAATTCAGAATTCAAATAAGTATTTTTCAGAACTTCACCAAAACCTTACATTAACTAAATAAATGAATTAACAAATACCAACATAAAGAAAGCAGTCCCTTGTATTTTTCCATATGTTCAGTTCATGTGGATATGGTGTCATGAGAAGTCGGTGTCTAACCCAATATGGTTTTACCCGCTACCACAATCTCAAACAAGAGCTCAAGTTGTGTCATTAGGTAATAAGATTGTGCCGACTCATTCAACTTCTAGTTTTTGCCAATCACATATCATGGTAAGAACATTGCTCACTTTGTGTCCTCGGGCATTACACTGGTCAACAATATGTCGAGTTCCATATGCTAACGACTGGACAGTTGCAAGATAAAGAAGAACTAGCTGCTTTTCACTTGTGTCGAGTGTTAAGCCACTTATCATCCCTTTTGATGCAGGGTCTGCCATGGGTGATCTGAACCAATACAATTGAGGCACAATGAGAAACAAAAATACTCAAGAGAATCTCGAGCCTCGACCTATTTCCGTGAAAGTCAGGAAGGACGTGGATTTCCTTTGTCAGAGCAGCAACAAATGGAGAACATGTTTTTTGCTTCATTACTTCTAGCATTTCGTTCAGCAATTCAAATATTGAAACATCTGTAAAAAATAATATTTAGGATATTTGAACAGATATAAGAGTTATAAGCAGAAGCAAGCTATCTTACTTTGGGAGGCAGCTTTACTTGCAAGGTGCGGGAAAGCCACGTGGCTTTCAATAATGTAATCAATTAATGCACCAGTAGCACTCTGACCTCCTTCCGTCAGCCAATAATGAGGTACCATAGCTAGATTAAAATGAAATCATATAAGAAAGAAAAAGACCTCTTTGGACTCACAAGTGGTATGTATTTTGTAACAATTCAAAAAATCAATATTTAGGCCCTTGGGCTACTTCTGCCAGAAACATACCTGACCAAAAAGGTCCCCAAATTCCTGGGATGATCATTTTGCTCTTAGAAATAGCCATATGGCAGGTCGATGTTCCACATACTAACACCATGCGATGGCATATTGATTCTTCATCAAGCTCTTTGGATGCATAACACAAAAAGTTAGCAATGTACACAAATTCATTGAATTTGCAAAAGAAATAGAATCATGACGCTGAGAAAAAAATCATTGCAACCCAACCTCTTGATTCAGAATTTGTGTCAGGACAACTTTCCATTACACCAACACCACCAGCATGGGCATCTATCAGAGATGTACCAACAGGTATCCCAGACAATAGGCCTAATTCCTAAAATGAGAAGAAGCCTATCAAAAACCAGAAGATAGAGCATGTATTCTTTTAGGTCACAACTATTCATGCATGAAATATTATTTTACAGCATTAGTGACCAAGTAGAATCTGTTTTACTACAATTCTTGCCTTTGCAGCCTCAGGTGTCAACCCAATACCTAATGAATGACCTGGTAATGCTACCATTCTTCCTGTAAACATTTTCAAATGATATCATTGTTACAAGAGATGGCAATTGAGAAATAGGAAATAGAAATTATGTATGCTTTAAATTGGACTAGCTTTCCCTGCAAGGTGAGATAAGCAGTAAGAATAAGCATTCAAAGAGTTCAGGAACGAAAAAATTTAAAACCAATTATAATTAGACTGATGAAGCTCATCATCATAGAAATGTACCAATTTTGGAGTGATGGCCCTCAAAAAGTTCACCTAAACCAATCTCTTCCAAGAATTCATCGTCCCATCCACATGCTGCAATGTCCTGAGGGTCAATTTCATTGATCTGTTGCATATGCGCATGACCTAAATAATTCCACTTGCACACGGTTGTGCATATGCTCCTTGTATCATCTCCTGTAGCCCTGGAGATGATACATTGCATGTGATTCATTTCTTGAACAACAAGAAAGCATTGATAAATGTTGAAGGGAGTGATTCCCACCTATATGACAGCCAGTCACACAGATCCATCCACCTGAATACCATTAACCATGACTCTGGCAAATTTTCTTTGACCCATAAAAGCTGCAATTGCATTGACATTTACTGAAGCCTATTTACTCTTTAACTGTAATATTTATCTGTTAATCAGTAACAATTCTATTTATTGAATCAAATCGCTAGTGTTAAAGAATATCAAGGAGCTGCATTATCCTACATTATCCAAAAATACATCTAAAATGTCATGCTAGTGTTTCTCATTGCCATTCCAGATTAGTCACCCAGTGTAAAGTACTAGTGTTTTTATTTTGATTTTCCTCAATTTCACTGTACAATCTAAAAGACTTAAAAAATTAACAAGATGAGTAAACATCATATTGGTGAAAATAAAAATGAATAAGATTCTATAGTAGAGAAATAGAAAAAACACCATGTCAAAGAAAAAAACATTGGGGGGTGAAATCTTGTTTTTGTCATATCACATAGATTAATGATGTGAAATTTGGAATATAATAAATATGAAGAATACTAAAGTAAAAAATAATCACAAATATCTGAGATACCTTTGGTAGCTGCATTTCAGGAGATACAGCTCCACCGCAATATTCCAATACTGGTGATTTCAAGCAATTAATTATCTCAGCCTGTTTTACAGCTCTATGGTCCATCCACACAATGATATTTCTTCTTGTGTCACCACTCCAAGAAATTGTTACAGGTTCTCCATCAAAATCTACCGCAACTGCAAAAACCAGCTTTCAAAATGAGAAGAGATAAGATAGTAGCTTCGTGGAAGTGGGCTCGAGCCCCGCGTGGGACCAGGTATCGAGAACCACTCCAATGCTGCACCATGCATTTCATTGAAAAGTGTTAAATACATGTAGATCATAGCATCATTACGTATTAGTTCAGAAAAATGGTTTAAGTTAATGTACCAAGAGAACAAGTAGCAGCAAAACCTAAACTGGTTACTTCATCGCCAGATACATTAGCAACAGAGCACACTGCTTTGACAGCAGTACATATTGCAACCCATATATCGGTTGAAGATTGCTTTAACAAAACAAAGCCAGAGCAACATGAGTAAAACCTTTTTTAGTCCTATTAAAACTAAACATATTAAAAGAGCTTGAAAAATTTTTGGCGATCAAATTGTAACCTCAATACAGTCAGCATCTTTCCATATCTGTATGGGACTACTAGCACTCCCAAGCAATCGTCCATCTTCATTGAATAAACCTAAGTATACAGCAGTCGAAATTAAATAGCTGTGATAACTCCTCAGATTCTCACAACTACAATTATTACAGCCCCATAAAATTAACGCAAAAAATAAATCTAAATGCTGAGCCTTCCTTTAAGTTTCTTCACAACAAACTAGCACTAGGCAAATAATCCCCCCAAAAAAAATCTCTTAACAAGGTGATGGACTCTATCTTGACAAACCGATAATTAATAAAAGGAAACTATATTAGGTGAACGCGAAACCAAGCACCCCACCAAACCCGTCAATATTACATAACTCAAAGCACACCAAAAATGAATCAGCAGGCAAAAGGGGGGAGAACAACCAGCCCGCGCGCTTCCGGTGCCAACGTCAACGCCGAGAAATACGGAGCGGCGAGTTGGAAATGATGCTCCTACGAACATCTCCATGAGCAAAAAATGTCAAATGACTCGAGCACGGACCACGGATAACTCACTTTAGTTTGCTAGATAAGCTAAGCACATTAAAGCGTGTTGTGATATAATTTTTTATAGTGAGAAGAGATAAGATTGTAGCTTTGTGGAAGTGGGTTCGAGCCCCACGTGGGACCAAGTATCGAGAACCACTCCAATCCTGCACCAAAAACCAAAAACGAAGATATAATAATTATTAAGTATTCAATAGAATAGTTAATACGGAAGCCCTACAAATATTAAGGATTTTATTCATAGCTATATTTTTGCTACCAATCACGATAGTTTATCTCGAATTATAATTTTTGGGTAATTCACAATTATCTATTGAGACTCGTGATTGGCTATAGAGAGTCGCAATTGTCTACCGCGAATTGCATTAAAATTACATTTTTTTTAATTAATTCATCTAATAATCTTATTTTAAGTTAATTCCTACCCGAATAATAAATAAAATGTATACGTGATGGAAAATAAATGTTTAGAATATTTATTTTTGGTATATATTGTACCATGTATTGTTATGGTCCTTTTTTAGGGGTACCAACAGTCGTCCGGTTCGTTCAACAAACGAACTCGGTTTTGATTTGTTTTAGATGTGGAAGACGATTAAAAGCTGGAAATAAATAACCAAGCAATGTATAGTGGAAATTTATTTGTTATCACCAAGTTTTTATTGCATTTATTTAAGAGCGTGATTTACACAGGCTATGAACTCTATAAATACAGGGCAAGACGACGGAAATAGCAGGACCCTTTGGACGCGGAAGAACAGACCGTTACCCTGCCGGAATTCTTACCGCTTTCTTTTCCTTGTCATTTTCTTTAGTCTCTGCTGTATTGACTATGAGTTATTCGATTAGTGAACATGCTAAGGACATAATCTATTCTTAGTCGAGTGGTTTTCACCCCAATTATTGAGGTTTCCACTATACATCGCTGTGCATTTATTTATTGCATTATCTTGAATTTCCACTATCACCAAATAACAACAGATACAGTTCAAGAACTATCTCATTCTTGAAACACTAATATCGAGCAACAAATAATAAAATTATCTCCGCAAAACTCCTTTACAGCCTTTGTTGTTCTCTCGTGCTCCCTCTGCGTTTTTTTCCCTCTGGTGATGATGATCCTGGTACCGCATTAAGTGCGGCTGGCTGTGTATAAATACACTCCTGGAAATGGGCTTAGGTTTAAGACTCATTTCCCCTTCTGTCTACCGATCGGTATCAGATCATTCGACCCCGTTGGTATCTAGGTCATCTAATACCGGTCGATATCTTCCTTTACTTCTGACCCCAGCTCGGTATCTTTCTTCGGCTGACGATGGTGTAGCTGCCACCGAAGTCTCCATATGCTATAAGGCTGGAACTTGTGAGAACATCATGCTGTCGACCATGCAGATTTTTCATCCTGAGTCGACCTGCAGTCTGTCGATCGGCTGTCTTGACTTGCAGTTTGTCGATCGTCTGCCTGGACCTGCAGTCCGTCGATCGCCTGTGACATGCAGTCCATTGATCGCCTATCTGAACCTGCAGTCCGTCGATCGTCTGTCTCGACCTGCAATCTGTCGATTGTCTCTATAGTCCCGTCGATCGCCACAGACCTGCAGTCTGTCGATCGCATGTCTAGACCTACAGTCCGTTTATCGCCTCTGCAGTTCCATCGATCGCCACAGACCTATAGTCTGTCGATCGCCTATCTAGATCTGCAGTCCGTCGATCGCCACAGACCTATAGTTTGTCGATCGCCTGTGACCTACAGTCCGTCGATCGCCATGCAAAAATTTAGTGTTCCACTCAATAGTTTTCGCAATTAGAAATTGAGAAAATTAATATTGTTGAGTTTTCGCAATTAGTACGACAGAAATATGTTTTCGCATGGGATATAACGTAAAAAACATGTGGGGAAAACCTGCATTTACCCCAATGCTGCCGTCTATGGCGCTGTTCTCAACTATACTCCCCCGTCGAATCTTGATACAAACCCATCTGCTTTGGCACAGCGGGTGCCGCTGCGTTCATTCGGCTGTAGAGTACCCATTGTGTCACCCAATTTACACCGTTTGGGCTTCCAACACTTCCCTCGGCAAAACCCTTGTCTCTGCCGGTCTTTCCATGTCCTTTCTCTCATCTACCTCAGAACCATTTTCCAAGAAGAGGTTTTTATTCGTAAAGCCACTCCAAACTGGTTTTCCTGGCGACTCTGATTCGCACTTTGTTTACCGAAAATTCTGCGAGTATTTTGCCCAGAACCCGTTTCCATTCTCGGTGGTTGCTTCAAATTATGTTCTCAAAGCATCTCTTCCGGCTGCGCGTACATTTTCGGAAAATGGGTGTGCGGACGGCGCCACGAGGCATAAGTATCTTGCGGTTGAGGAAATTGAAAATGGTGGAAGCTTTGGAAGTGGGTTTGTGAATGTGAATTTTCATGAAGAAACAAAATTGCAAGGCATTGTGCTTGACAAAACTGAATCATATCCTGAGTCAGAGCTTGTTTGTCTGACAATGCAGGCATGGAAAGAGGCGGTTTCACCTCACCTGGCTGCTAAAAAGGAAGGAGCTGTTAGCAATGACTCGCTTATCTTGGAAAGTTTGAAGGCATGTTTAGAAAGGGTTTCACATGGAACTGAAGAAGTGCAGGCCATGTGTGTGATTGAGACTGCAGGTGGTGTGGCTAGTCCAGGGCCTTCTGGATCTCTTCAGTGCGACCTGTACCGGTGCGCATATTTGCCATCTGAGTTTTTTTATGGAATTTTATGCCTTTTGGGTGTGGTTTGTATGACTTAGCTTGGCGATGCTGAATGAAATGCATGTTCCGATCACATTGTAATTCATAAATTTGTAAAAATTATGAAATTTATTATAGAATCAAGAGTAGGATACCATTCCGAATGCGAGTGGGGTGAGAGGCATATTGATGCTGATGGAACAGCTTTCAATCTGTCCTTGCCTGATGAAGGTGTTTACCTAATTTTTGTTGAGCTGGCATACAGTTGTGATATATATGGTTTCATTAAAGCCCATATTGATGCTGATGGAACAGCTTTCAATCTGTCCTTGCCTTATGAAGGTGTTTACCCAATTTTTGTTTGAGCTGGCATACAGATGTGATTTATATGGTTTCATTACAGCCCCTATCGCCTGCCTGCTGTTCTTGTCGGGGATGGAAGACTTGGTGGAATTTCAGGAACTATATCAGCGTATGAAACTCTGAAGCTACGTGGCTATGACGTTGCTGCTGTTATATTTGAAGATCATGGTCTGCAGAATGAGGTCCCGTTATCATCATATTTCCGTGATAGGTAGTGGAATTCCTGTGATTTTTTAGTTTCTTAATATTATGGAGTTGATGAGTATATGTTATGTCATGCGCTGTTTGGAAGAGTATTATTTTTGTGTCCCATGTTAAGAGATTTCTAGTATTCTCATGAGTATATATGACTTTCAGGGTGCCTGTTCTTGTACTTCCATCCATTCCAACAGATTTATCAGATAACTTAATATCATGGTTCCATGAGTCTCAGCTGGTTTTCACTTCTCTCATGGAAATACTGATGTCAAATCTCCAAGAGAGAATTCAGCAATTGCATCGCATGCCAGAGCGAGCCTGTGCTATTTTCTGGTGGCCATTCACTCAACATAAGCTTGTATTCGAAGACAAGGTGACTGTTATAGACTCACGTTGTGGTCAGGACTTTGCTATACACAAGGTTAGAATTTTGAATTGACGAATATCATGTATGCATATATATATATGTAATGAGAATGTAATGAAAATAAAATTTATTCAGCAAGATCAGGGACTTGGTATTTTTTATTTCTAGGAACAAATTTACATGGAAGCATACAAATGTGTAGAACTTCTTTATTCCTCTCCTATAGTTAAGGTTGTTGACACCTAAGTAAATAGGTAAAGCCAAACCTCGTTAGTTTTCTTGCGTCTCTTACATTCATGCTCTAAAGTATCCATCATAAGTCAATGTTGAATGCATCTAATACCCTAACAAATTGCAACTCGAAATCTGAACGGCATTAAGTGTGTTTTCCCTTAGAGATACCAAACTGTAATGGACTCAAATATAAATCCAGCCAGGCTAGGGGTTTTGTTATACCAATCTTCTCATATGGGGTTTTTAATTGCATATTCTGTGATACAAGGGCTCCACTGTTGATTAAATAAGTTTATGATTTGTTTAAGAGCCTCCTCCTTGATCTTTCCCACTTGAGTAAATTGCCCATTTACTGCGATGTCTCTATAGAATTTAAAGCATTTTGAAGCTTGAAGAGAACATGAAAGTTTAAAATTCTATTCTCCATTTCCATTCCATTGTCATTCATTGTTGTTCCATTGTCCAAACGTTGCTAAATTCTCTGCATGTATGAGTTAGTTCCGGGGTTATGATTGTATTTCTCAACAATTTGATGCGTGTGCAAGTTGGTGGACGCAAGGCCCTGATGCTACCCTGCAGGTAATCTAATATTTAATCATTAAATTTTCTGCTTCATTGGTGCCTTGGAGAGTGCTTGTCTGCTATTAATGATTTAATGGTGTTGCAATGCTTCAAATAGGAGCATATGTTGCTTTTACTCGCTTGCTCATTTGGTTCTTTATTAGAGCTGGGAGTTTCAAACTCCTGGATGAAGATTTTTCACAAGCCCATTTAGACATTGTTGAATAAGAGTCATACCAAGATTCGTAAATTTGTGTTTAGCGTTTTAATGGATGTTTGCCCAGTTCTCCCGTTTTATTAGAGCCTTTTAAACATGCCCATAGTTATTTATTTTCCCTTAAGTCGATCCAGAGCATACTTAGATGTACTTAATGAACTCAAGAAGTATAGTCTGGAACTGTTTTGTTGCTTTTTTCTTTGGGTTATATGATCCCATTCTGCTCAATAGTTCGATAAGTATCACCCCTATTTCGGTCATATTGACAGATCGAACTTGCAAGAGATGTGGGTTATGCTGCAGCAAGATACGGACATGTAATGTTCCCAGAGAACGTTTATGAACCATCTCTGGAACTAGCTGAGCTTTTGCTTGAAGGCGTTGGAAAAGGCAGGTGATCTTTTTTGGTCTCTATTTTTTCCCTGGGTTTTCTGCCACATCACAATGTAGTCATGTCTTGCTAAAATATCCGAGATTGAATTAATTAACTAAACAATATCGTGTACAAATTTCGATAGGAAGTAGATCAGTTTAGCTTATTCATCATGATTTCCAGGATGGGCTTCCAGGGTGTATTTCTCTGATAATGGATCTACAGCAGTAGAGATTGCTCTTAAAATGGCATTTCGCAAGTACTTGTTTGATAATAAGCTGGATTCAGGTCTTTTGAATGCTGATTGGAATGCCAAGTTTTTGGAAATGAAGGTAAGAAAAGAGTACTACTTTCATCTATTTTTCTTCACATGTATTTTCTTAAGAGATGACCCTGTAATCCATGATTCTCTCATGTTAGGTTCTAGCTCTTAGAGGGTCTTATCATGGTGATACGTTGGGAGCTATGGAAGCTCAGTCTCCTTCTCCTTATACGGGACTCCTCCAGCAACCCTGGTATAGCTTTTTCAATACGTGAGATATCAGTTCTAGTTATTTAATTTCTTTGTGTATCTGTGTTTTCATAGTTTATTTTCAAAAAGCAAATTTGAAGTATTCTGAATGGATCTCATTCAGTGTATCCTGAAGCAATTGGAACTTCATTTGCGAAACTTGAGAAATGATCACTCTTGAATCTTCAAACATGTGAACAAATTAAACTGCTTAGTCATCACTCATCACTTATCACAGCTTAAACTGTTTGGTTTAACATCTTGTTCGAACGTGTGGCATAGAATTTCCTGATTCTTACTCATAAGCTGTTGTTTGATAAGCCTGCAGGTTTAACTTTTGCATATTTTGAAATCTCTATTTTGTATAATTTAATGCATGTAATTTTTTTAATAATCAGGTACCGTGGAAGAGGTGCTTTTTTGGATCCTCCTACAGTTGCTTTGCGCAATGGTACATGGGAAGTTTTACTCCCCGAGAAGATACAATTTCAGAAATTAAAATATGGACGTTTTAGTAGTAAGTGACTAACAAATAATCATTTCCACTAATCCATTTTTAATTAATTGTTAATACCTTCTAATTGATAGATCCTTTTCTAGCTTTCAGTTCATTGGATGAAATTTTTATCAATAACCGTGATGATTCGGAACTTTGGAGACTTTATTCTTGTGTAATACCAGAAGAGTTGCAGTTACTCATAGATGAAAGTGGGATGTCTCATATTGGAGCTCTAATAATTGAGCCAGGCATTTTTCTTTTCCAACTGTACTCTTCAGCCTTATGGTCATGTGCAATACTTTTGATGGTCCGTTTTCATAAATCCTTATAAGAACTATGTAATTGATTGCAGTGGTCCATGGTGCTGGGGGAATGCAGATGATTGATCCTCTTTATCAGCGTATGCTAGTCAAGGAATGTAAACTTCGAAAGATTCCTGTTATATTTGATGAGATTTTCACAGGATTTTGGCGTCTTGGAAGAGAGGTTAATTACAGTATTATTATTTCGATCATTCTCTGGCCTTTAGGTTGTCATTCTTCAACTTCAGTCTGCAGCCAAAATGCTCAACTGTCAACCAGATATCGCCTGCTTTGGTAAACTGATGACTGGTGGTATCATTCCACTGGCTGCTACATTAGCGTCAGATGCTGTTTTTGAAGCATTTAAGGGGGATTCGAAGGTAATTAGTATTCCTTCCAACCTCATTCTTAGAGTTGATTTTAGAAACTCTTGAAATTTATAAAAAAGTGAGATGAACTGGACCATATATGTTCTGGCTTGCACATGTGTGGACTATGGATTCATTTGAGATGTGGGTATTGGATTAGTTTCCTTCATTGCTCAAATTTCTCCCTTATTCAGCTTCAGGCTCTTTTGCATGGGCATTCATACTCTGGACACGCCATAGGGTGCACGGCTGCTGTGAAGTCCATTGAATGGTTTAAGAACTGGAGGACAAACAGAAATCTGATACCTGACTTGGGATTACTTAAAGAGGTGGTGGGTCATTGATCTTTTATTACTTTGGTGGAAAAGTAAAACACCATATTCACTGTAGGATATTTATTTGCTATAATAGATTTGGAATTCAGAGTTAGTTCTCCAACTTTCAATGCTTCCTGCTGTAAGCAGAATGGTTGTCCTTGGAACTCTATGCGCCATTGAACTCACAGCTGAAGGCTGTAATGCCGGGTAGGGTACCATATCAATTTTAGTTCATTCTCTCATAATCTTGTCGTTTAAGGATATATATCAATTACCAGGTATGCTTCAACTTACGCAAGCCCTCTCTTGGAGCGGCTCCACGAAGATGGAATCTACATGAGGCCACTTGGTAATGTCATGTATCTGATGTGTGGCCCCTGTACTTCTCAGGAGACCTGCAAGGCCATTCTGGAGAAAGTGTACGACAGAATTCAGTGGTTTAGCCGTGAAAAACATACGCCATCCCAGTCTTTAGAATTGTGAGTGTTAAGTGCTGGACCATCTTTTCATTTTCTACCTAGACTTGTCATGACAAGGTCATTAACCATCCTTTCAATTTGGTAACTTTTTGTCCTAAAAAATAAAAATAATTTGTTCGGTTAATCAAAATTATATTGACAAAAGAGTATTTTATCATTTAATCAAAATTTATGAATTCTTTTTATTGTGAATCAATTTGCCATCTCAATTAGAATTTTTAAATGCTTTTTCCAATAAAATTTTTAGACTAATTTTGGACTGAAAAGTGAAGAGTATTTATTTTTCTCCTTCAAAATCTGATATGCTGAAACTCTTCGGTTGATGAAGCTGCACAGCATTATTAGCTGGAGCTGTTGCCTTGAACATCTGATTTTTTTTAAAAAAACAAACCATGATTTTGTATTTAAAATTAACTGTGAGTTGTATGAATATTGACAAACATGTGAGGACTCTTTGTAATATAATTGACGCACAAGATTCTGCCCCATTTACTTTTGTAATAGATCTAAATTTAAACGTGGATCTAAATTGTAGGAGACACTATTTGATTGAGAATACACTTGCAAAACTTATGCGGGTAGGGTAATCATTGTAAAAAGTTCACTAGTTACCTATTTTCTTAAAAAATATATTAGATCCATATAGGACAGGGCTTTGTAATCAGTTTGTTCTTATTTTATGGCCATTGGTGTTTGATATTGGTAGTTATTATATCTCTAAAGTCTAAACACATAATTATTTATTTCCTCTCTAAAATACCTTATTATTGCGTATTGATCGGGAGAGGTGGAGGTGGAGGTGGAGGCTCCATTCTATTTAATGCACATATTGGTTACCCCCACATGAATCACGTCCCTTTTCGACGCGACGTCTTCTCCTTCACAAGTGCAACCATTTCTCTTATTCTTTTCTCCCATAGATTTTCACAGAAGCAGGAATGAAGATACTCGGCATGGACATATGGAAGATAGAAGCTTGTTTGAGGATTGCTTCTGCTCTTCTTCTGTTGCTTACGGCGTTGCTCCTCGGACTTGATCATCAGACCAAACTTCTCTTCAACACAATCTCCAAAAAAGCCGACTTCCGAAGCCTCGATGCTTTCTTGTACGTTTATCTGCTTTTCATTTTCCACCTGATGATAGTAGTCATTAGTTTAAAGTTTTTCTTAAACACAACTCAGCCCTGAGGTGCTTCATCCAAATCTAATAGGTTGATAGATATTTTTATATAGATTGAACATTACATTTTACCAACTCATTTCTGAATTATAAATAGATCTAATAGTTTTCATAAAAAATATAAATATGACACAAGTTGCCCACTGCACCAATTATAATATAACGCTTTATATTGTATTGTATGATTTAAGTTTTTTGTCTTCATCCATTGTTAGAGAAAAAAATATTAATGTTAATGTTAATGTTAATGTTGCCTCTAATTACTTTTGGTGGGGGTTTAGTGTAGCGGTTTGGATAGATACAGCAGGAGCAGCATACAATCTGATGCAGGTTGCCAGAAGTATGAAATTCCCTGGTTTCAAGAAGAATCTTTTAGCTTCTGACAGATACGCTGCTTGGGGGATTTACCTGTTGGACCAGGTAATAAAAGTGTATTGTTTGATAAATGTGTTGTTATATGATGTGAACATGTGAAACCATAGATGGCTGCATACGTGGTGCTGGGAAGCAACTTGGTGGCGCTGCAAGCGTCCCTGCTTGCGCTCACTGGCGATACGAGCTTACAATGGATGAAACTGTGTAACTCTTTCACTAGGTTCTGCATCCAAGTGGGAACAGCAGATTTCTTTGGCATCGTAGCTGCGGTTATGATGGCTATCACCGCTTGCATCTCCAGCCTCTCACTCTTCAGGCTTTATTCTCCCAAACACTTTCTCATGCTCAAGCCCAATCTCTAAGAAACAGACAACTGTATTTGATTGAAACAAACTACCTTACCTTGTGTGTATTTGCAATTTTTATCTATTTAAAAAAAAATCCAGCTAGTTGGGTATTGTTCGTATTACATCCCGGGTGGAGGTGGACTGGTTTTTTGTTGGATTAATAATGTACATGCTGCTTCTGCTTTGTTTTGTTTTGTTATTTCATGCCAAATCCGCGTTTATTTCATCTTATCCAAACTCCACCAAGTAAAGGTGATTTCTTAAATTTTATTTAAGCAAACGACTAAAAGAATTGGAAGCAACTAACTCCCTTCTTTACTTTCAAATTACAACAAAATAAATGTTCACTACAGCTACTAGGGTAACTTTTTCCAAGATTTAACTCTTTGGAATGGCAAGATCTGTAAATACTGGGCTGTCCACTCCAACACCCATTGCATTAAGACCATTGTCAACGTAAATCACGGATCCAGTGATGGCTGAAGCCAATGGAGACGCCAGAAAAGCAGCAACGTTTCCTACCTCATCTGCGGTTCATATTTTCCAAACTCAAAATAGTTCTTCCAACACAATATTGCTTCCTTATTCAATTCTATGATGGAATTGTGTTTTGACACTCACCAGCCGATAGTTCTTTCTGCAACGGTGCATTCTCCAGTGAGTAGTTGATCATCATATCAATGAAACCAATAGCTTTAGCAGCACGACTTCTTAACGGGCCTGCATCGCAGAAGCTTATTTTCTCAAGGCATAATCTACAGTTGTCAAAACATTCAGTTAATAAGTACTAGATGACACACAAATATTTCAATCTAGTCCCCATCCCCCATCAGTTGAAGATAACTTCTTACATCATTTTTTACACAGTAGGTTCTTATCTCGTACATGGTATTTCCTGTGGTGAATTATTATCTCAAATACCTGCAGATATTGTGTTAACCCTGATGTTTTGTTTTCTTCCGGCTTCAAATGCTAGGACCTTGTTTGAGCAGAAAATCCATATAAATCATTTTCTAATGAATCATGTAAATTACAGCCATGGAAACTAACCCTTGTGTCACTCTCGAGAGCAGCCTTTGCTGTACTCATGCCTCCCCCATATCTGCAAAATGGTAAGCAAAATGACACTTGAGGTCTGACAAAATCAGCAAAACCTTACCCTGGGATTATCTTTTCTGAAGCAATGTATGTTAAAGAAATTGTGGCACCACCTGTCAACAAGAAAAATAAAAAATAAAAATAATGCCGATGCATATTTTAAATGTTGATCATTAGTCGCTTTTTTGGATATATATCACCCTATTCTTCATTTCAGTGTTTTTAAAGCTCCTACAACCCCATTCAACAGCTGAAAGACTGTTCTTTCTACACGACTATGAATCAACAGATGACAAGGATGTCGTTGTTTGGGATATTTATGTAGAAAATTAAATATATTGCTGAATTTGCTTGGCACTGAATAAAAAACAAGAATTGAGAAGGGTATACCGACCAGGATTTATAATTGGTAGAAAATGCCTGAGAAGAGAAACAAATGAGTAACTTGATGCCGAGATGGCTGCAAGATAACCACTCCTAGAAGTCTCCAGAAGAGGTTTAGTGACCTACGGACGTGGACAAGTGAAGAAAATTCAATTCACGAGCAAAATACAATAATAAAAGGCGATAGCAAAATCCATGAACCTCAGGGCCATTGGCAAGTGAGTGCACAAGGATGTCAATGGTGCCAAAGTCTCTTTTTACTGATTCAGCAGCTTCCTGCAAAGTAACTGACAACGTAAGAACATCAAGTACTAGATTAATGGCAGCATTCTCTGAATCACAAAAGAATGCCAAAAGCATGATAATAGTCATAACGCACTAGCCACATAATGACCATATATCATTGAATTTGGAAATACAAAAAATGAGGTAAATATGAAGTGTATGAATTTAAACCTTGACAGTCCAATTTGATGGTCCTGAGTACCTTTTATTTGTTTTGACCTGCATTAAACAAAATCTGAGTATTGAAAGGGAACTAATTTTTCCAAGAAGATATAAACAACACATCCTCACATCTTCAGGAACATCCTCAACACAGTCATAGACAGCATCCAAAGGGTAAACCTTTGTTATGTCCATCAAAGAACCATCAGAGAACCTAAAACAATGTGTTCGATTGTAAATACAATAGGAAAAAAACCAACACAAAGAGTGATTTAATTAATATATCCTATCTCTCTTACTTGCGTGATTCATCAAACTTTCCACGTCGCAGGCTTGACTCAAAAATATTTATTGCCTGAAAGACAGGCTCTCTTAGGAAGAAATCACTAATAAAATCAAAATGGATATGTCAAATGATCAAGCATACATACAGGGACCCATGTACCAACAAGAATTTCAGCACCTGCAGCTGCAAGAGATTTTGCTATTGCCCACCCATAGCCATTATCATCAGCTACACCAGCAATAAATGCTCTCTTCCCTACCATTGTGCGTGATTTTTTAAGAAAATCATTCAACTCAATGAAAAGAGAACCAATATAATAGAGTGTCATTTTTTCTAATAGGTGAGATTAAGGCTAGTTAACACGCCTTAATATCTACCAAGAGTTCAAGAAAAGTAGATTGCATATAGCAGGCGATAAAATTCTGAGGAAAACAAATTCCAAAGCTATAACAGGGGACCTTACCTCTCAAATCAACAGGCAATCCTGGAAAATGCTTTTTATCACCAACTCCTGAACTTGCTTTTATAACGTGATCATTGGACTTTGATTGAGTGAAGATGTAGCTGTTGTGGGGCAATAATCTCCTGATGGAGGCCTTCAAGTTTTCACTGAATGAGCCTTTACTTTCACATGGAAAATATGCCAATCTAGATCCGAAAATTCGATGAGATGCAGATGTGCAAGGTCTTGTGGCAATGATACTCTGAGTGCCTTGGGTTGCGGGTGCAGCCATATCCTTCTGAGAAACAAGATGTTATGCATGTTCAGGACGTCAAATACTAGAACACAGTAGAGATAGAATAATACTCAATTTCTGCTGCTGATTCAAGCAACAAAAAATGTCCCTAAGCAACCAACTTACCAGGAGACAGGAGAAAGCAAATTATTCATACACAAAGAAAAAGTGAGCAATATATACTTAAGTCAAAGCTTACTAGTTCATTGCTGATGCAACGAGAACATATTCGAGCATCAAATGTGGCATTGTCCCTGAAATAACTATTACTACACAAGTGTAGTTTATAAACTAGAGTGAAGAATTGATTCAATTGAATGGATGCAGTATCTGCTAAGCAAACTTTCTTTATTTCTTCCTTCCCAGCAAGGGAGGGGGCACGGAACAATCCACATTTGAAGAAGGACAAAGTTTTACATTCCAGTATGGTAACAAAATAAGCTAAAAATGCCGAATAAGGTAAAACAATTGTTGAAACTCGAAGCTATGTACACAAGAAGAGGATCAAATCAATCCTCTGAAGCTACATTTTAGAAGACCATATATTAGGAAACCAGCTCCACGTTACCTTAGTTAGAATACCGGAATGCTGAACTCTGTGGATCGGCTTATGCAGTGCAGAGGCTTTGCTGAGTAATAGGTTTTTAAATAGAGGAAGATTCGATGAAAACAATACAGGCTAGCAAGGGGATGAGCGTTGCATTGAAAGTACCGTCGACGAACCATCAAACCCGGCTTCCTGACTGTCAGACCGAGTTACCTAAATCAGTGTTACCATATTGGGCCGATAAACAAGAAAGTGGGCCGCCCATCTTCAAAAGAATGCAATGCAAGAGGCATAGAGCAGCCCTGTCAACGTAGGGGAAGTTATTTAAATAGTTAGAAAGTTCTCTAATCTAATCATACACATGTCGTTAGATTATGATGGTAGCAGTTAGAATTTACTTTACAAATAAACGTGTATATGTCTTTTCTGAAACACTTTGAATACATTGAATTTTTCTATTCTCTTTCTCCACTTAACCGCCATGGATGAATCTGTTTGTAACCTTTAGTTTAATATGGTATCGGAGTCTGAACTCTTCAAATTTTCAGAATGACTTCACAAATTACCGGTGATTTCTCATCTCCTACCATTATCGTCACACATAAGCTGATCGGCACCAATTTCAAAGGATGGAAACATGCTATATTATTGGCGCTTGGCGCACGAGAGAAGACTGAATACATTGACGGCACTCTTCCTATGCCAAAAGAAAGTGATGAAGGATTCAAAAGTTGGAGAAAAGACGATTGTCTTGTAAGATCTTGGATACTCAACGCCATGGACACTGTGGTTGCAGAGAACTTTGTGTATTCGAAAGATGCACGAACGCTTTGGCTAGATCTTGAAAAAAGATATGGATACTTTTCTGGACCTCAATTATTTCATTTGCAACATCAAATCCACCACACTACGCAGGAAACAGACTCGGTTATCGTTTACTACAACAAACTTAAGCATTTGTGGAATGAATTTGCGGAATTAGATCCTCTTCCAATAACGGTAGGAGACATTGCTGCAAAGTTGATTGAGCGAGAGAATCAGGCTCAATTATTTCAGTTCTTATTTGGCTTAAGTGATTCATATGCTTCTATCAAGAACCAAATTCTGATCACTATTCCGCTACCTAATGCTGAAACAGCCTATCGTATGATTTTATTGGTTGAAAGGCAACATATCCAGGGAGCTCCTAATCTGAATGATCCAATTTCAGTTTCGGCAATGAGTGTTAAGAGTTCTTTGGGTCGAAATATACAGAATATGCCTAATTCAGCTAGCCTCACTAATTCCTCTCAGAGCCGGTTTGATTCACGAATACGTTGTTCACATTGCAAGGCCACAGGTCATGAAAAGAGCAGTTGTTTTAAGTTAATTGGTTATCCAGAATGGTATACCGAACTAGCAGCGAAGCGCAAAACAACTCAGAAGTTTGTGAATGCAGCGATGGACACTGACCAACCTGAAACTGCTGAATCATTTGTGGATGAATCTCCCGTTGAATTACCAGCAGATATAACTGAAATGATCAACAAACATATTCGAAAAATGTTACAGACACATCAACCAACTGGAACTTCTACGATCACTTCGCCAAGAGTGAATTTCGCTGAATTTAGTGGAATGGCAGGTAGTCTTTCTCATAATCCATTTGTTTCTCCTGTTAGTTGGATTATTGATACTGGAGCATCTTCTCATATATGCTCTACACAAGTAGTGCTCACAGACATTCGTAAACCAACAGGCACACTTAAGGTTTGTTTGCCTGATGATAGTAAGTTTACTCCTTCGCAAATCGGGAGAGTTCATATATCTGTAGAAATTATATTGACTGATGTGCTTAAAATTGATTCGTTTAAGTATAACTTGCTATCAGTGTCTAAGTTGCTTACAGATAATGATATCAGTATTTTTTTGATAACAAATCGTGTTGCATTCAGGACCGATCGACTAAGAAGATTCTAGCAACTGGTTACTTAAGAAATGGCTTGTTCATCTTGCAGGCAGTGACAGAAAGTGACTCTTTGAATTTTTCTAGTTCCAGTTTGTTGAGAAATGTGTTTCAGACTCATACGTTTGTTGATTGTGTGAATAATGAGAATAAATGACATTTTCGCCTAGGACATCCATCGAACTCTGTTTTAAATCATATACCTGTGAATAATGGTACTCCAGGCAGTGTTTGCCATACTTGTATAATATCCAAACAGCGACGAAACTCATTTCCAACAGTTGAGTTACGATCTCTACACATCTTTGACTTGATACATATCGATATTTGGGGTCCGTATCGTATAGCAACGGAATCTGGTGCCAGATATTTTATTACCATAGTGGATGATTATAGCAGATCCACCTAGACTTTTCTCATAAATTCTAAGGGAATGGCTACATCCGTTCTTCGTTCATTTTATATGATGGTTAAGACGCAATTTGGAGTTATTGTGAAGCGTATTCGATCAGATAATGGAGGAGAGTTTACTAGTAATTCTTTTCAGTCCCTATTAGAGGAATATTGATCTTTACATGAAAGAACATGCCCGTTCTCTCCAAAGTCCAATGGCATTGTAGAACGCAAACATCAGCACTTAATGAATGTGGCCAGAGCACTAATGTTTCAGTCTAAACTGCCCGTAACTTTATGGGGAGAGGCAGTGCTCACAGCTACTTATTTGATAAACAAACTTCCATCCTTTATGCTAGACTGGAAAACGCCTTTTGAATTGCTCCATGGACGTAAGTCTTCATACAGTCATTTACGAACATTTGGTTGTTTAGCGTATGCAGCTTCTGTTGCTCCTCATTCGGACAAATTTAATCATCGAGGACATCCATGCATATTTTTGGGATATACAACCAGCAAATGGATCTATAAGCTGTATGATCTTAAGTCTCATAAGGTATTTTTATCCAGAGATATCACATTTATGGAAAGTATATTTCCATATCACTCTTTGATCACTTCTCCAGAAGAGTCAGCCGCCCCTTTGCCTTATGCCACAACTGATTCTTTAATTGACACTTCGCCAGTTAATCCCATCATCGAGAATCAACATGATGAACAATCTTCACAGCCTGTACAAGATGAATTTGATGCGATCAATCCTCATACACAGCCTGCTGACACATCTGAATTAATTGACCGAGATATTCATACAGAGTGTGTCGACAATATTCCTCCCACACTTATCGTACCGCGGAGGTCAGATCGAACTCATAGACCTCCGAGTTGGCTATCTGATTATGCTCTCTCATATGTCACAAGTGAAGCCAATCATGCAGCCTTTCTTGCTGGAATTGATCATTTAAAAGAGCCATCCACAACAGCAGAGGCCTTGCCGATTCCTCATTGGGCCACAGCCATGAATGCTGAAATTGCAGCACTGGAAGCTAACGGAACCTGGATCCTCTGTGACTTACCTCCATCTAAAAAGGCGGTGGGATGTTGCTGGATTTTTAGAACCAAACTCAATACTGATGGTACAGTTAACAAATACAAAGCACGCCTTGTCGCCAAAGGTTTTACGCAGGTGGAAGGAGTTGATTATATTGAAATCTTCTCGCCGGTTGCCAAAATTACATCTGTTCGACTCTTGATTGTTGTTGCAGCTAGTAAGGGATGGGATCTTTTTCAGTTAGACGTAAATAATGTCTTTCTACATGGCTTCATTGATACTGAAGTTTATATGCGACAACCCCCTGGTTATATCTCCGCTGATGCCAATAAGGTTTTCCGACTTGTTAAATCGTTATATGGTCTCAAACAAGCGTCACGACAGTGGAATTTGGAACTTACGAATTGTCTGCGTGGCCAAAATTTTGATCAGTCCCCACATGATCCTTGTTTATTCACGAAAACTACCATTCAAGGAATTATTATTCTACTTGTGTATGTAGACGACATCCTCCTAACGGGTAGTGATCTGAATGGCATCGTCTCTATTAAGGCGTACTTGCACTCTTCCTTCACTATTAAGGATCTTGGACATGCTCACTACTTTCTTGGATTGGAGATATTCCGTCACAAAACTGGTATTTTTGTAAGCCAACACAAGTATATACGAGACATTATCACATCTTCTCATATTGGTCATGGCTCTTCAGAGCGACTCCTCTGCCTGCTGGTATTAAGCTATCTTCTTCTGATACTATGCCCCTTGAGGATCCCTCTGTCTATCGTCGGCTTGTTGGTAGGTTATTATATCTCTCGTATACCAGACCAGTCGCATACGCCACTCAACAATTTAGTCAATATCTTCAAACTCCTACCGAGCTGCATATGAATGCCGCTCTGCATATAGTTCGGTATCTCGAGGGCACTTTGCATATTGGTCTATTCTATGCAGCGGGAACCGCACTTCACCTTCGTGCTTTTTGTGATGCGGATTGGGCCACTTGTGGTGATACTCGTTGCTCCTTGACTGGATATTGCATATTCTTGGGCACTTCTCTTATATCTTGGAAAACGAAAAAACAGAATACAATGGCTCGTTCGTCTGCCGAGGCTGAATATCGGAGTATGGCATCTACAGTCTGTGAGCTACAATGGTTGTCATTCCTCTTGCGTGATATGCAGATTCCCATTTCGTTGCCTATTTTGTTGGGCACTGATAGCAAGGCAGCACTTCAGATCTCTCAAAACGCGGTGTTTCACGAGCGAACAAAGCATCTTGATATCGATGGTCATTTAGTCTGTGATCATTGTCGTAGTGGATTCATTGCACCGGTTCACATCCGTACTCAAGAGCAACCGGCAGACATTTTCACCAAGTCATTACACAGGCCGCAGTTATGCAAGCTTATGGGGCAATTATCTTTATTTGATCATGCACCCTTTACTGAGTGTCAAGACCTCTGTCTTGAGGGGGGCGTGTCAACGTAGTGGAATTTATTTAAGTAGTTAGAAAGTTCTCTAATCTAGCCATATACGTGTTGCTAGATTATGATGGTAGCAGTTAAAATTTACTTTACAAATAAACGTGTACATGTCTTTTTTGAAACACTTTGAATATATTGAATTTTTCTATTCTCTTTCTCCACTGAACCGCCATGGATGAATCTGTTTGTAACCTTTAGTTTGATGAGCGTTGCATTGAAAGTACCGTCGACGAACCATCAAACCCGGCTTCCGGACTGTCAGACCGAGTTACCTAAATCAGTGTTACCATATTGGGCCGATAAACAAGAAAGTGGGCCGCCCATCTTCAAAAGAATGCAATGTAAGAGGCAAAGAGCAGCCCAACCTCCGCCCCCTAGGCCTAGGTTAGGCACATGGAGATAAAGCTAAGGTTTACTTTCCCTCGTGAACAAAAGTTGGCTAGGTAACAATTCATTAAATTAGCGTAGCACTAGCAAATAGCAATAATTCATAATTGTGTTGGAGAAAAAAGATGGTCACATTCTCACATGGACATGACCTCAAAAGTGGATGGCATTGGCAAAAGGTCAAAGGACCTATCCACCACTCGAATTAACGTGATGCTGTCCTGTCATTGGCAATCCAACGGCCCTCATTCTCAAATCATGTATTTGAATTTCATTTCATGATAATATAATATGCATTTGAGAAAGCCTTATTTTTTAAAGACGGGAGAGGGGCGCTTCCAGAGAAGACAACAGTTTCCTTCAAACCAAGCCTTCCACGATCGGATTGTGAGTATTCTCCAGGTTCACTCTATCATCTATCATCTATCTTGGTTGTATGACTTTGTGTATTTGAGTTCACTACTCTTCTTTGTTGTACTTTTTGTGCCGGTCGGTATTGGTGAATTGGATTTTGGTTGTCATTTATCTGGATAAATTATCCATCGTTTAAAGGCTACGAAAATGTGTTAACAGAATGTATATATTGGTTGGTTGATATCTACGTTTGGATACTAATGTGGAAGAGGAATAACAGACTGCAACTAAATTTTGATATTCTTTTTGCTTTTTGCTTCGAATAAGATCACGAGATGGCCGAAACTGAGGATATTCAGCCTCTTGTTTGTGACAATGGAACTGGAATGGTCAAGGTGATTTCTGAATTCTGTAGCTAAAAATAATTTGTAGTGAATTTATTTCTACAAATGTGATATCAGGCTGGATTTGCTGGTGATGATGCTCCAAGGGCTGTGTTTCCGAGCATTGTGGGACGCCCTCGTCACACAGGAGTGATGGTTGGTATGGGCCAAAAGGATGCGTATGTAGGTGATGAGGCTCAATCAAAGAGAGGTATTTTGACGTTAAAGTATCCAATTGAGCATGGAATTGTCAGCAATTGGGATGATATGGAGAAGATATGGCACCATACGTTTTACAATGAACTTCGTGTAGCTCCAGAAGAGCACCCTATCCTATTGACCGAAGCTCCTTTGAATCCCAAGGCAAATCGTGAGAAAATGACTCAGATCATGTTTGAGACATTTAACAGCCCGGCCGTTTACGTCGCCATTCAGGCTGTTCTATCTCTCTACGCCAGTGGTCGTACAACTGGTAAACCAAAATTTCATTCCTTAACATTTGAAGAATATAAAAGCATGACCTGTTTTTTGACAGGAATTGTTCTTGATTCCGGAGATGGTGTGAGCCATACTGTTCCCATCTATGAAGGCTACGCGCTACCACATGCAATTCAACGTCTTGATCTTGCAGGACGTGATCTCACGGACCACTTGATGAAGATTCTAACAGAGCGAGGTTACTCTTTTACTACCACTGCTGAGCGTGAAATTGTGAGGGACATTAAAGAGAAGCTAGCTTATATTGCTCTTGATTATGAGCAAGAGGTTGAAGCAGCAAAAACAAGCTCGGTTGTGGAGAAGAAGTATGAACTTCCAGATGGGCAGGTTGTCACAATTGGTGCTGAGCGGTTCCGTTGCCCTGAAGTCCTATTTCAACCATCAATGATCGGAATGGAAGCTGCTGGAATCCATGAAACAACGTTTAACTCCATCATGAAGTGTGACGTAGACATAAGGAAGGATCTTTACGGGAATATTGTCCTTAGTGGGGGCACCACAATGTTTTCTGGCATTGCAGATAGGATGAGCAAAGAGATCACATCTCTAGCTCCGAGCAGCATGAAGATAAAGGTGGTGGCGCCGCCTGAAAGGAAGTACAGCGTGTGGATCGGGGGTTCAATTCTGGCTTCTCTTAGTACATTCCAGCAGGTTGGTTGGTTGGTTGGTTTAGTTGAAAAGCTCCCTCCCACAAGTAACGTGGTTTTTAATGTTTACTGCAGATGTGGATATCTAAAACAGAGTACGATGAATCAGGCCCATCAATTGTTCACAGAAAATGCTTTTAGTTTCAGCACCGTCCTCTCCACCCTCCAATTCCATCCCTATTTATATTATAAATTGGACTCAAATCATTTTTTCGGTGTTCTATTTCTACGTTACTTGCTCGCAATGTATCCCAGTAATTCGAGTGTAGTTTGTAATGCTACCAAACATTGTATTTGTGGATTCCAGAAAAAGCATGATTAACGAATGAATCCTAGTAAAATAATACCTTGTGTTAGTGTCTTAATGAGTTATATATTCATCCTTAATTTCAATATTGTTTTCGATTTGGCCACGATGACACTTGTTGAACGGAGAGAAATTCATGATTTCTTTCAAAGGATGATTGAAGAGTTTATAAAGGAGGATTATTTATTCTAAACAACTCTAAAGGTCATACCAGAATAAGTGTATATTTTCTATGAATAAAGAAATCATAATCAATTCTAATTATCTTGTCATGAATAAAGATATTCAAAAACATTCTCTTACTTTTTACTTTCTTAGGCCCCAACTGGATCCCTGAATTATCTTCCTCATTGGATTCCTTATTTAAAAATTATAATTTACTACCTTAGGCATACCAGTGACAACTCTGTGAAAATAATAAATTAGGGGCGTCACCTGGCCTGGCCAGGAACTGGGAGGGAGGAGCCTGACGCACGACTATCAACTCCCAAGCACTTCTGACAGAGAAAGTCACACCTCGGGTAAACATCTCAGCAAATTGAAAACTGGCTCGGTAAATTTTATGAATTTAATTCTTACCTCTGTTTTGTTTAGTCTTTAGATTGATTGGCGTGGTGGGTTGGTAATTGTTTGCAAGGCGGAGAGGATACCGACTCATTGCAGGTGCAGGCTCTGGCTGAGCAAATACGGAGAGACTGGTGAATGGGATTCGGAGTTTCCATAAATACCCAAACGGCACGGCACGGCACGTATACAAATCCTTATATCGACCTGACGGGCTAGCCCCACCTGCTCAGTCCTCCCTAGTCCCTGAAATTGAATCCCTCCCTTCTCCTTCCATTCCAAGTGATGGGCGATTTGGAAATCCCCAAAAAACCAAGTGTGTTGATTAATAACTCCAAGAAAAAGAAAAAGAAGAGAGGGGGTGCTAAGAGGAAGATGACCCATGAGCAGACACTTGCGTATAAGGCTGTTAGCGAATGGGTTTTCTCGGATCGGTCCAATGACTTTAGGAACTCCATAAGCTTTGTTGATGCCTTTCTGGACGATTTTGGGGTGCAGTGGTATCACCCCAAGGAAAAGCTTGTCTTCGAATTTCACTCTCATTCTACACGCAGCGATGGATTCCTGTCCCCTACAAAGCTTGTTGAAAGAGCGCACCATAAAGGGGTGAGTGACTCTGTGCTATGCTCTCTCTCGGTTCAGTTCACGGATTTGGCATATGTTCTCACTCTTTTCTTTTTTTTGTTTGTCTTGCCGAGTTTTGGTTAATATAACTAGTGAATAATCTTATATTCGAGAGATTGTTTGTGCTTGTTCATTTTCTGGGATCTATCTGTCGTCAATGTTTTTTCTCTGTTATATCTAATTTAGCACAACTACGGAACTTTTTTTGCTTTGTGAAAAAATAGAAGGAATTGATTGTACAAATGTGGTATGACCAGAACAGGTGAAAGTTCTTGCTTTGACTGATCATGATACGATGTCTGGCATACCAGAAGCCATGGAAGCTGCTCGCAGATATGGCATCAAAATTATTCCTGGCGTAGAAATCAGTGCGATTTTCTACTCAAGGTCACTTTTTCCTTCCATTGCAAAACTACAGTTGGTATACTAATTTTTTGACAGGATGTTGATTAACACCTTGATCATCTCGATTTTGATAGAGAGGACTCTGGGATTGAAGAACCTGTTCACATCCTCGCATATTACAGTGGTTGTGGTCCTACGAACTCCTCAGCATTGGACATGTTTTTGCAGAATATTCGAGAAGGGAGGTTTCTACGTGCAAAAAACATTGTGTCCAAGTTGAACAAACTCAATTTACCTCTCAAATGGGAGAATGTTGTAAGAATTGCTGGAAAAGGTGTAGCTCCAGGAAGGTTACACATTGCGCGTGCCATGCTGGAAGCTGGACATGTTGAAAATCTGAAACAGGCCTTCTCACGATACCTGTACGATGACGGACCTGCCTATTCAAGGTAAATTATCAGGCCTTTATAAGGGATTATTGGTGTTTGATTGGTTTCTTCTCAGGGGAAGTGAGCCTACCACAGAGGAAACAGTAAAAATAATACTGCAAACAGGGGGCGTTGCAGTTCTAGCGCATCCATGGGCGCTTAAAAATCCCTCTTTTATAATTAGAAGACTGAAAGAAGTAGGTCTACATGGTGTGGAGGTATACAGAAGTGATGGAAAACTGTCAGGTTAGCTATTTCTGTTGAATTTTTTTTGTGGGTTGATGATGATGATCCTTAAGCGTTGAATGTTGCAGTATACAGTGATGTAGCAGATGATCAGAGTCTTCTCAAGTTGGGAGGATCGGACTATCATGGAAGAGGAGGACAACATGAATCTGAACTGGGAAGCACGAGTCTGCCTGTGTTGGTCGTCCATGAATTCCTAAAAGTTGCACAACCCATCTGGCGTAAAGCCATCTTAAACATCCTACAAGACTACATCAAAGATCCTTCCAACCCAGAAATGCAACAAATCATCAAACTTGCTTCCAGGAACAACACCAAATCTTTAGTAATTGGCAGTTGTTCTAGTGAGTTTATGAACCATTGTTTATCGTCATGGCTGTCAATGGAAGAAAGAGAGATGGCGGAGTTCGAGGCACTAAAGTCCGAGCTCACAAGAGTGTTGATTGCCCAAAATAAGCTGGAACATGAACTAGAAGTCAGTGCCAAGTGTTGTGGGTAAATTGGAATCATTTTAATTTCCCCAAAACAATTGAATTGCGATTCCCTAATGCAGAAATAAAGAGCAGAGCAATGATTTAAAGTAGTAAATCCATGTTCTGGAATTGCATCACAGCAAGTGTGTATTACATTTAGACCACAGAAACATGGTTTGCTTGGATCTTTTTTAACATATTTCAATAATATAAAAAGGAATAACAAAGAGTCATTCCTTCCCCTTGGGATACAAATTCAGACTCGGAGATGTAGACTCAAAATATACAGGGTTTGCTTTGATGCAAGCCAACATTGACAAAAATACAAGTCAAGTAAATAAAATTCCAATGACAACTAATTACGGTGGCGCCTGTCCCAAGAGATCAAGTTTTAAATTTAAACATTTTAATCAATCATCCATCTTCAATCCCTCTGGTGATTTTGATTTTGAATGTAGATGTTTATGGTATGAGGCGTATTTGGTTTTGAGAAGCAATGAGTTTGTCATGACACCAATGGAACTCATACCCATGAGTGCACCAGCAATTGAAGGGGAGAGCATGGTTCCACTCACTGGCACAAGCGCCCCAGCTGCTACTGGAATTCCAATCTGCATCATCAACTCAACACATTATTAGCGTGCCTTGTCTTGTGAGGAAACAATAAATAAAGCAATTAGCTGACTGACGTACTATATTGTATAGAAACGCCCACCAAAGATTTTGCTTCACAGTTTTCATTGTTAGTCTACTCAGCTCTAGCGCATCTAGCAACTGGGGGTGAAAATGTTATCTGTAGAAACCATTATGTAGATTGAAAAATAATATACCTGTGACAATCTGTTATGCATTAGCACAATTGAAGAAACCTCGGTAGCAGCACCAACACCCCCACCGATGGCAACTCCTACATGTGATGACACTAACGCAGCAGCATCATTGATTCCATCACCAACCATGGCTACAATTCTCTCATCATCCACAAGTTTATCTATGAACATTTTCTTCTCATGAGGTTTAACACTGTGCAACACCTTCACACCAAAAGCATTGTCAGTCTTTATTGCTGAGAGCATTTATGAATAAACCACATGGCCTCACCCTTTCCTTTGGAATACCAACAGCTGATGCAACATACTCAGCTGCACCTTTTTTGTCACCTGAAAGCAAATAAGTAGTAATTCCTTGATGCTTCAGTGATTTGATTACAATCCCAGCGTCTTCCCTCACCTTATCCTCAACATAAATTACTCCAGCAAGAACACCATTCACTCCAACATAAACAACCGATTGATTTTTGAACTCATCGACTTCTTCAAAGAGACTTGCGCAAATAACTCCATGCCTGCAGATATCAATAAATCATCAACAAGTTTAAATGTCCATCATAAAGGATGTCAGATGGAATAATAATACAAAACTAGACTTTGGTTTTACCTTCTAACCCACTCCATTGTACCAACAGCCACCTTTTTCTCACCTATGGTTCCAACTGCACCAGAACCAGGTTCCTCTAAGAATGATCCTTCCTCTACCTAGAAACAAAAGGAATTGGAATCAAATGAGGACCAGAACAAATTAAGGAGCAACCAAGTGGCAATAAGATATTTCACTTGTTTATCTGTCACACGATAGCACCAATAGGGAGAAAACAACCTTCACATTTGGGCAGTTTGAGGCCCTGGCTGCCTTTACAATTGCTTTTCCAATTGGGTGGATAGTACTTGCTTCTATTCCAGCAGCTAATTCAAGAACTTCAGCTTCAGACCAGATATCATTTGAATTGGGACTTTTCCTACATAGGAATCAAACTTATAATTAACATAATCATCACTGCAGCAGCTATTAATCTGTATTATCGGTAGAAGACAAAAATCCACTAGTGCCCAAAATAATTCCAACAAGACTAGCCTATTTAGTAAAAACTAACGTAAATGGTAGTTTCATAATCAACTCTGTATCTGTATTTGCTTGATTGGCTTTTGTCACCACTTTCACCACAGTAGGTTTTCCAACGGTTAATGTCCCTGTTTTGTCAAAAACAATGGTGTCAACTGCTGCAAATTTTTCCAGGATACTTCCACCACGCAGAAGGAGTCCTTTTCTTGCCCCAAGTGATGTTCCAACCTAAGTTGTGATGGATAAGCTACTATCCCAACTAAGTCAAGAAACCAAATGAAGCATGAATATTACCAGCACAGCAGTAGGTGTTGCTAACCCCAGTGCACAAGGACATGCTACAACCTGCACCAAACAAGCACACAGAGATTACTTCAATGCTGAATTATTTTCTTCAGTACGGAGCATTAACTTGCGAGAAAGATAGCAAATTTCGAATGTATGGGGAGAAGAGGTATAAAGTTAAAAAAATTGGCTTGGTCTATGTTTTGTCGATGGAGACAGCCTTTGAAGTTGACATGTATTTGCAAAAGCCAAAAAGTGACATTTTACCAGAACACTGCAAGAAAGTTGTAGAGCCAATGACATAGAACTTCCATGCTGAAGTGCAGCTGGAATAATTTGTCTACCAAAAATATTCCAGAACAGAAATGTGGCAGCAGAGAGTGCCATTACTCCGTACGTAAAATGCCCAGCAACCTGAGAAATATACAGGCACATTGAGGTGTAGAAGATCAAATCTCAATGTGTCTAAAGCAGATAAACAAAGTAACAGATACGAAAAAAATAAAGACTTGATAATCAATGTAAGAAATATGAAAGCGATACAACACCTTATCAGCCAACCGCTGTACAGGGGGTTCTCTAGTCTGTGCTTCTTCCACCAACCGTACAATATCCCCTACTGCAGTTTTACCACCAGGTCGTCGCACCTCAACAGTAATTTTTCCATTTAGATTTATGCTTCCAGCTGCAACTTCAGCCTACCACAGAAATGCAACCTGAGTAAATTAACAATGTAAAAACATATGAATAAAGCATGGAAGCAAGTAGCATCATGTCTACCCCAGGTAACTTAGTGACTGGTAGAGGTTCGCCGGTAAAACTAGACTCATCAGCACTGCTTCTTCCTTCCATAACAATCCCATCAGCAGGAATTCGATCCTAAAAATATCAGCAGTATGACAACACCTACATTAGAAATCATTGTACAGTTGGTAGAAAATATTAACGAATGCTTACACCAGGAAGAACAATAACATGATCCCCAACAGAAAGACTATCAGAAGGCACTTCAACAACTGAGATCATTTCTTTGGAGTTTCCATTAACTATAAGTCGAGCTTTAGATGGTAAAATACTTAGAAGACCAGCCATGTCACTGGTAGCTCTTATTTTGGCTCTCTGTTCAAGGTTTCTCCCGAGCAAGACAAATGCTATCAACATCACTGGTTCTTCAAAAAATGAATTCCAACCCTATGCAAACAGACTTGTTTTCAGCAATGCAGTGGGGAACATCTTAAACATCAATTTACATCATACATCAACTTGGATAAACTATAAATGTACCTGTAAGGAAATATTTTAATTCCCATCAAGGTCTATTCGAAATAGTAGATCAAGAAAAAATATAACAGTAGACTTAAAATCATCAAGTATCACATAATAAATATATGGGATCTGAAAAATAAAGAAATAATGACCAAACATCTTTACTTGTTCAGAGGATATAGTTAACAATTACCAGTTTTGGAAGAAAGGCTGCCAAAGAGCTGACAGTGAAGGATGACAAAGCCCCAAGGCCAACTAGTGTATTCATATTAGGAGCCCCTTTAATAAGACTTTTCAAACCATCCATAATAAGCTGACGGCCAGGACCAAGCAATGTAAAAAGGGATAAAGACACTTGGAATCTAGTGGAATGCAATGCATGGATCCAAGCAGCCTGCGCACCAAAAAAGTGAGAGAGGTGGCCTATGGCGCAAACAGCACAGAGGGCCCAAGAAACAACAAGTCCACGACCTGTAAGGAATGTTACCATAGTTACTTATATGGAAAAAACATGGTAGACTCGAACATGTGAAAAACCGTTGGAGTTGTGAATTATATATTTGCTAAAAGCAAAAGATAGCCCTTACTGAATGGACTTACTAGCATTCTACTGTGTTGCACCAGACAAATCACTTTCAACATAGAATTCTTCATAAAAGGTTATCTCGTGTGCCTTTCCCACTTTTTCAGCCATATATATGAAGTATAAGGTATGCCAAAAATATTCATTATGGATCTATTACCACGGATATTGCTTTTAAGCATAAATAATATCCATATGCAGTATTTTATTTATTTCTGTGGGGGTGGGGTGTAGTGCCAAGGCAAAAAATTTCACCACTTTCTCTCAGACGTGCATGCTTCTCCTGCATTTTCTTCTCAAATGCCTGGTAGGATTTTGCCTTTCTAAAATCTGTAAAACAGAGAAAGATGATAATCTGGATCATACATATAGTGACAAGAGAAAATGAAGGCAAGTTTCAGGAAATCGATGAAATTTTGAGAAAATATGTACGACAGTTGACAACATTTGTGCATTGATAGAGCCATGGTGATACAGCTTCAGTTTTCAGGATTTAACCAATATTGTTATTTTATCCTCAATTATTAACATCTTTTTATTTTTAATCTGCAAGATTGGATTTGTGCTCTTCACTAAAAAAGACTGCAACTTTTCTTTGATTATGCACCAAGGTACATAAGCTTTACAACCAGAAATCTTTAACTAGAAAAGGCAAGGCACAAACGTCTAAAGCCAATCTACAATAGACTATCAGCCTCATGTGACAGATTCCTATGCTACATAACTCTTGTACATCCCGAACTTATGACTTTGGAAACAGCTTGCAGTCTGCTTAATAAAACAGTTACATGTCGCCTCAGAAAACCACTAAGCTGAAGAGATGCACCTATTGACGGAAATGAGGAGGGTCAAACGGAATGCAGAGATACTATAAAACACAAGTAGAATCAGCACTCACCATCAATGAGAATAGTGGGTGTAACATGAACCCCTGCATCTAAGATTTATTATGCCCACCATTTGCTCCCAAATCTGTCATTCCCGAAAATCTTTCATAAGTTATACCGTGAAGTTGAAACATATCGGATAGGCATCTTAAAGCTTGACGTAAAAGAAAAACCTCAGGAGAATAGAACAGGGTTAACATGCTACCATAGTTTTAAATTTAAATATAGAGCTCCCCGACAAATAAGGAATCTACTATAGGATAATATGTTACTTATGCAGATAGTCTGCTTATCATAGCAAGATCCTCCAATAAGACTCATCTTAGCTAACCTACCTGGTGGGAATAAGGTTTCGCATTCACAACGAATACAGGAATTAAGATCCCTTTTCATAAATTATGAATCAGGAATAAGTTTAGAAACCTAATAAAACTCACTTTTGAAATTCTGTAGCTCCAGTGTAGACACGCTTAATGACTAAACCTAAAATAAATAACTTCACTTCATAATCAAACTCCAAATTATCCTACCTAGTACTTACATTTAGCCATCGTTTCTTCTTATGTTTCATTTTCATATTCATTTTACAGAAGCTTATTCAACGGTGATTTATTTAACGATTGCACCCAGTTTTCATAAGAATCCCTAAAATCATCATCATAATGATACAGCAGGATGAGATTTCTAGAAAACAATAAATGATACTTATCAGGGAAAAAAGTAGGAATATTTTCATGCAGTGCACTAGGCATTAGCAAAGAAAAGCATACTGGGTAAACAGTTAAAATAGTTGTCTTAGACGATAGCCAATGTGGTCAACATGCAGCACTAAATGTTGTAATAAAATCATGTTATTCATATAGATAGAAAATACCAAACCTTTAAGATTAGATTGAAAACCACAGCTAGTCAAATGCTTTGCAAGAGTTTCTCCAATGTCCTTCTGCCAGTTGGGTATAGTCTTAGCTTCAGACACAGGCCACACAAGAGCTGTTTCAGTTGTGAGATTTACACTGGCTGATGAGACCTGCGGCTGCTCAAGAGGATTACCATAAAGCACAGTAATTACTATTTCACATTTTTTAAACTACAAAATATCAGATATGAAAAAAAGCATCTCTCCATTTTATTGAATGCCCAACAGAGAACAGAATCAAATCAATTTATTCCCATCATTTTTTGCCAAGTCAGGAAAACAAAGATTGTTTATTTATTATTAATTGTCAACACACGCATATTAACAAAGAATAAAACTAATGTACCAGGTTAATTCTAAATAAATTGATTAAAATGGAGAAGGTGATGCAACGATAAGTAGCATGGTTGGATCATTTTAAGCCTTTCTTGATTTCCTTTAAGAATTATCTTTTTACCCAGCACTCTTAATTCAGAATTTCTCTGTTTATAGAGAATGGTAAACCCTGGCTTACAGTATAAAAAAAAGGGTCAAACTATCTTCACATTTCAGCTTAAATCAAGGAGTATAGGTAGAAAGCAGAAAGATCACTCTTTCAACTTAATGTATCTAATGGAGAGACTTACTTGACTTTCTAATATTCTTTTCACACTTGCAGCACATCCCCCGCATGTCATCCCCTGAAACATAAATATGATTTTTTAGTTATAAGTGAATGCTGGAATTAAACAGCTGAACATATACAATGGGGACCCCATTCCACAACTCAAAAAAGACCTCAAAAACAGTACATATTCAGATCAAACAGTGAGAAATAAAAATACAATCACTGACTCTATCTAATACTCGTCAAAGCATTCAGTTCCTGAGATGGCCAAAAAACAATCCTCTACTCGGAAACAGTGAAATATGAAAAAAACGTAATGAGTAAATGAGACCAAAAAGTGGGGGAAAAGCTGATGAAAAGAAACAAAATTTGACTGAAATGCTTACCCCAACATCGAGAATGATCACTTCTGAACACGAGCCAACACTGTCAGCAGGTCCAGCAGCAAGATCACAGGGGTTAGCTTCTCCACCTTCCGCCCGACCATCGCCACCCCCACTGCCTCCTCCAGTACCCCCATCAATCCCTCCGCCCTCAGAAGCAAACGAAGACGAATACCTCGCAAAAAAACCACCCTGGTCACGCAATAGGTCCACCGGTCCACTACCTCGGACTAACGGTCCCTGCACAGAGCGTTGACTGAGATGGAGGAGAGAGACCGGAATCTGCCTAGCGGTGGAGAAGCGGCGGTTCAGGTGAGCAATAAGTGGATAGGAATGGGAATTAAGTGACTTGTATATAGAAAAAAACGATAGCGCAGAGACTCCAGCGGAGAGCAATGCGGACTCCATAACCCCTCTTCCAGTGGATTTGTTGAATATGTCGCCAGTAATGTACAACAAAGATAAAAGCGGTACTTGCTGACTTCACGACTTTACGTTTCTCAAAATCAATAGCCTTGTATAGGAATGGGGGCTTGCCCACAGCCCCACACGAAGACATCACCAATACCTGTACATGTTAGCTACTGGTATCGTTTAAAAAAAACATAGGATATCACCTAAGGAACTTCAATTTTTTGTGATGAAAGAAGCAAACCACCCCTTTTCCTCTGTGAAAAAAACTCTTGAGGAACTTCTGACATCTGAAACATGATGAGGAGCAGATGAGAGTTACTGAGCAATCAGCGGCATTGACTGGATTGGAAGTGACCTCTTACATGGCCAGTCGCACTGCCAAGAACCAAAATAATAATTTTAACCAGCAATAAAAGTCAACCAGGTGAGCCCAGGCTAGACACAGAGCCTTCGAATCTTTGGCCCTTTTCTTGGGCAGGGTTCCGATCCCTTTGCACTTTTCTTCAAAGTTTCTTACTTTTTCTGATCTGGGTGGGTTGTATGTGTATATGTTTTTTGATGAGATCAACATACCACCAAGCTTCATAATTCGTGCGGAAATTGGTTTTTTCCTCCTTGGGTGAGCTGAGGTCCTTTTTTTAATCTCCAGGTTATTGATATCATGAGGAGAAAAAACTATTAATTCTTGATTCTTTGATCAAATCTTGTTTTGCAGGATGGTAGATGCTGATCTTCTGAGGTGGGAGTTGACGAAATGTTAGATCATATGGATATGTTTTCTCTCTGCTGTTTTGCTACTCCGCGGGTGAGGCTTTTGGTTTATGTCATTCCCTTGTAGTTTTGCTTAGAGGAAATAATTTCCAAGTCTAATTTGTCTCCCTGTTTTTCTTCCCTTAATTCATTTATGAGATTTGTCAAGTTCGATTCTCAGGGTAGGACTAACAAATGCCCAGGAGGTTGTTAAATTTCCAATAATTTATGCATCAAGCACTTGCAAATTGCATTTTTTGTTCTTTTTGCAACATGGATAATTAATTCTTGATGTCATTTAGCTACAGCTTGTCTTATCTGTAGCTTGCAGGGGATGATTCATCTAGTAGCAGCTCGGGCAAGGGGAAAAACCATGACAGGACCGTCAAGTATGGATTTTGCTTAATAAAGGGGAAGGCAAATCATCCCATGGAAGATTACCATGTTGCTAAGTTCAAAGTGATTGATGGGCGTGAGCTAGGGCTGTTTGCCATATTTGATGGGCATCTTGGAGATAATGTGGCAGCTTACTTACAGAAGCATTTGTTTTCAAATATCCTCAAGGAGGTTAGCCCTTTTCAATGTTGCTCTGGGAAACATAATGATATGTGATTACAGGAGCACTTTTGGACAGACCCACGCGCATCCATTACAAGAGCTTACGAGAGTACCGACCGAGCCATTTTATCACACAAACCAGACTTAGGGAAAGGTGGCTCCACCGCAGTCACAGCTATTCTTCTCAATGGTCGGCACCTGTGGGTGGCTAATGTTGGAGATTCACGAGGGGTGATGTCCCAGAAGGGGTATGCAATACAAATGACCATTGATCATGAACCCAACACTAACACTGAACGTCATAGTATTGAAGCCCGAGGTGGTTTCGTCTCAAACATGCCAGGTAAACTATTCCAGTAAATGGAACTATTAACATAGATCATTAGTGTGAGTTGATACTTGTTCTTGCAGGGGATGTTGCCAGGGTGAACGGGCAATTGGCTGTTTCTAGGGCTTTCGGGGATAAGAACTTGAAAACACACTTGCGAGCTGACCCCGACATAACATATGCAGAGATTGGGAGGGATACTGATTTCATCATTCTTGCTAGTGATGGTCTATGGAAGGTTTGATTTGCTGTGTATCATTTGTGGTATTGGGTTTCTCTGGTACATCATAGGCATGCTGCTAATTTGTGGGTTCCTTTCACTTCAGGTGATGTCGAATCAAGAAGCAGTAGATATTGCAAAGAGCATCAATGATCCCCTGAAATCAGCTACGCAACTGTCCCAAGAAGCACTTGAAAGAGATAGCAAGGACGATATCTCATGCATCGTTGTTCGATTTTAGGGATCATTCAACTTGTGTCTGCTAAGCTCGACCTTTGTAATATGATCCAGTGAGCAGTTAGAATATGTCACCATTGTTTCTCTCCTAGGTTCTTTCATCACTGCTGTGCTATTATGCAGTAAATTATTTTTTGTGTATGTGGGATGTTTTGGATAATTTTATAGAATACTTACCCGATTACATTATGCAGAATGCATTATTGTATTATGAAGAAAAACAACTAGAATGTAAAATGACCAATTTTGGTTGATTTGAGATTGTATAATGCATTCTTATTTTTACAATTATCATAATACCCTTAAAATACTAAATTTCATTTAAACTTTTTTATTCATAATGTTTTTATACCGACCGATATAATAAAAATCGAACGACACTAGTATTTTGATCAGTATTCCCGGTATTAGGTTTACGGGTCGGAATCCGGGTTTTCCGTGTTGACCAAAAAAAAAATATTTTGTACCGGTCCGAACAGAAATGGTACCCAGACCGGTAATATTGTCGATGTCGATAATATAGTCAGTAAGGATTTGAATGCAAACAATATTGTTGTATTTTAATTTCAGTGAAATGATATTTTAATCATACTTATAACTATAAGGGTAAAAACTTATATTTTAACTGAAAATGCATTATCAATCTTAATTCATACAGAACATGATTTCATTCTACAACTCAATATATAATTTACAGAACACCCAATTCATTCTTGATCTATGATTACATTATGAAAACACATTCTCAAATTGTATTCTAAATCTCAAAATACATGCAGAACATAGCATTAATTTTCAAGTGATCCTTACTTGTAACTCAATAGGACTACCTTCTTCTGCTCCTCGTTGCGTCAAGAGACTCAAGACTCACGACTAAATCATATACCTTCAATCGATTATTTTGGTAGTTTAATCCATTGTAGGCAGTATAAGAACCATAGAGTTCTTCCGTAGAATGGAATCCAATTTTTCAAAATTTTGATTCTTCATATGATCGAGGCTCTTGTTGAAGTTCGAGAGATTTCATATAAATATTCGATAGAATGGTTCTTGCCCCTTGATGGCGAATGTTCATTCTTACATATTTATAGTGAACAGAATTTTAACCTAAACGACGATCTAAACTATTACATGTCGATCGGTAGAAATTATGACAAGCAGTCCTTAGCAAAGCATGTCGATCAACAACCAGCAAATGATGCCGATCGACATTCAATATGTCGGTCGACACCCCCCCTCAAGTTGGTAAATACAGATAATGTATTCCCGACTTGTTCAGCAGGTATTCAAGACGATCTGCAGAAAGAGCCTTAGTCATCATGTCGGACAGTTGATTTTCACTTCGGACATCACGTGTCTTGATTTCTCCAGCCAACACTTGATTGCGAACATAATGACAATTGACTTCAATATGCTTAATACGCTCATGAAAAACTGGATTAGCTGCAATCTGGATGGCTGATTGATTGTCACAAAACAATGTGACTGCTTTCATGTTCTGTCCTACTCCCAAATCGGTCAGCAAGCTACGTAGCCATTTAAACTCTTGACATGCCGCTCGCATAGTGCCGTATTCTGCTTCGGTTGATGAGAGAGACAGAGTATTCTGTTTCTTCGTTTTCCAGGCCACAGGTGACGATCCAAGAAATATGAGATATCCAGTCAAAGATTTTCGTGTTTCTCGACATATTGCCCAATCAGCATCACAAAAACCATAGAGTTGCAGATCGCACGACGATCGCAATAATATCTCACGTCTCGCACTCCCTATAAGGTACCGTACCACTCGTAGCACAGCTTCCCAATGTTCCGATCGAGGCTGGTGCATAAATTGTGATAATATGTGCACAGGGTAAGACAGCTCGGGACGAGTAAATAATAGATATATCAATTTTCCGACCAAACGGCGATAGGGCATGGGATTGACTAGGAAATCTCCACTAGCCGAAAGCAGTTTGTGATTCTGCTCCATGGGTACTCGAGCGGGTTTGCAACCTAAAAGGCAAGCTTCCGAGATGATTTCCAAGATGTATTTACGTTGGCAAAGGTACATGCCCTCCGATCCTCTAGCTACCTTAATTCCTAAAAAATATTTCAATTTGCTTAAATCTTTCATGTGAAATATTTTTCCAAGTCGATGTTTGAAGTCTTGAACGATCACCTCGCTGCTCCCTGCAATTATGATATCGTCAACATAAACGAGGACAAACAAGTGTGAGTCAATAGTGGAATATGTAAAGAGAGAGTAGTCGGCCACAGATTGCTAAAAACCAAAGTCTTTGAGAGTTGTAGTCAGGTTGGTAAACCAACACCGGGGGGCTTGTTTCAATCCATAAAGGGATTTCGCAGCCAACACACTTTTCCTTCGGGTGGCCTCTCTCCATGCGTCACATTACAAGGCCTCCTTGAAAGAGGTAGGTTCTCGGGGCGAGTGAGTTATAGTACTAGCAAATGCTAAATGTGACGAAGAAAAACGTTTGTCATCAAGATAGTCACTAATTGGATACCAACACTTACCCAAGACCTGTCTGGAAGTAGAACGATCAGAGATCACAGTGTTCATGTCATGTACACTCGCTGTCGAACAGACATAGTCTTTTAAGAGAACCGGTGGGTATTTGCGTCGATGTCCTTTCCCCATAGACAGAGGTTCTTTTGGTAGATCAGCAATGATTGGATTAGGGGTATCGATCGGCAGGTTGGGAGTAGTCGATTGGCGGTCAGGAGTTTGAAGGAGACCAGCCGATGTGAGAGGATCATCAAGTGAAGACAGGTCGATCGACGGGGACAAAGTGTTGATCGACAATGGTAAAGGATCAATCGACGATGGTAAAGTATCGATCGGAACTGGCATAGACACAGAGGTGGATGGAGGGATTAGAGTAGGATGAAGTGATCCAGAGGAAGGATCGGGAAATACAAGAGACCTCTGAAATGGAAAAACAGATTCACAAAAGGTCACATCACGAGACACAAAAAAATTGTTAGATTTTAGATCGTACATCCGCCACCCTTTTTTACTAACAGAGTACCCCATGAAGACACATGGGCGGCTTCGAGACACAAATTTATCTGCAGGTTTGGGCAAGCGGTAAGCAAAGGCTAGACATCCAAAGACTCGAAGATGTGACATAGGTGGGCATCGACCATGAAGGACTTCGTAGGGGCTACGGTTGCCAAGGATGAGTGAGAGAACTCGATTAATGAGGTACACAGCAGTCTGAACACATTCTCCCCAAAAAGAGATTGGCAAAGAGGCATGAAATCGAAGAGCACGAGCAACATTCAGAATATGTTGGTATTTCCACTCTACTCGACCATTTTGTTGAGGGGTGTGGTGGACACTCGATTGATGAGCCACTCCCTTAGAACGAAAAAAGGATTTATGCGGCAAAAATTCAGTACAATTATTTGTGCAGAAGCATTTAATAGTACGATCAAATTGAGTATGAATCAAGCTAAAGAAGGTTTTGACAGTGGAAGCTACCTCGATTTTGTCAGATAATAAATAAATCCAGATTCTTCTGGAATGATCATCAACAAGTGTCAAAAAATAAAATCCACTACATGTGGATGAGGATCGATAGGGTTCCCATAAGTCACAATGTATCAAGTCAAAACATGAAATAGAAACACTCGAACTGGAAGAAAACAATCTCGAGTTTGCTTGGCTTTTAAACAGGCGGTACAATGTTGATCGGCAAAAAAAGTTAAAGGACGAGGGAGATGTGAGATTACTGACTTCGAGGGATGACCCAACCGGTTATGCCATAACCACCCATCCTCCTCAGCATGATTGGCCATATTAACTCGAAGATCATCCATCGAGTGTAGTCCATAAACACCGTTACTCTGAAGACCCTAATCGTTGTCTTCGACGTTGGGTCCTGCAATAGACAACATGTAGAGGTGAAAATCACCACCAAAGGCTCATCGCGAAGTAACTGGCTGACCGACAATAAATTATGATTAAAATCTGAAATATAGAACACATCCCAGATGGTTAAAGCAGATGAAATTTTGGCTTTCCCGCACTTAGAAGCCACAGATCGTTGATTGTCAAGTAATGTGACATAACGAGGGGCGATCTGCCGAACGTCGGTCAACAAAGTTAGGTCACATGTCATATGTCAATTGGCACCAGAATCTACAATCCAATATCCATTCGAAAACATATCGGATGATAGATGTTGTTTATAAGTTGGATTGGGTGCACATGCGACGATATTTTTCAAGAATGTCCATTGATCGTCAGACAAACCGAGGGGAAGGTTTGTTGGACTGGAAGTAGCCACAACAAATCAAGAATGTCCATTGATCGTCAGTTTCCTAGTGGTCGACTGTCGACCGCGCCCTTGTCCGTTCCCTCGACCTTTTCCTCTCTCCCGTCCGTTTCCACGAGTCTTCGTCCCAAGATAGGCCAACACCGCCGTAGAGTTTTTGATCGACACTCTTGGTCGATCTCCCCACTAATCGGGGTACCCGTTAACTAGGAAACAGGATTCGATTGTGTATCATGTCATCTCGCAGGTTGTACATGTAACCTTGCGAGATTTGTCCACTGGATTAGTGTAAGCAGAGAACCCAATTGCTTCCCGTTTTTCTTCTTTACCTCTCATAAGAGTTTTATGACGTTCCTCCAAAATTATCTTAGAATAAACTTGATTCAAAGATGGTAGATTCTCTGCACTCAAAATATTTGATCGAGCAGTCTCATAGAGTCCATCATCGAGCCCAAGCAGAAACTAATGCACTCTTTCGTCCTTTTGTCTACGCATAAATCTTTTCTGAGCCTCACACAAAGTCTGTCTACAACAGCATATGACTCAATCTTCATAAGTCGACAACTCACACCACAATTTGCGCAATTTTCCAAAATAGTCAACCACACTATCTCCATGTTGGCGACAAACGGCCAACTCTGCTTTCAATTCATGAATTCGAGGCTCATTTCCCATTGAATAGCGTTGACATAGTTCTTCCCATAGCAATTTTGCGGAATCAATAAACGAGACCGTCGAACGTATCTGGGGTTCTATGGTGTTCAAAATCCATTGAACCAAGAGTGAGTTGATGTCTATCCAGTCATCAGTCAAACCAACCCCTGAATGTGGTTCGACAATATTCCTATCCACGAAACCTAACTTTCTTTTAGTCCTTAATGTCATTTTCATTGTATGTGCCCATTATCCATAGTTTTCACCCTTCAACACAATAGCATGAATAATCAAACCGAAGTGGTCCGAGGGAGCTAATCCCCATGCCAATGTGTCTCTATATGGATTTTTGTTAATATCGAAAGGAGTAGGAGGTAATTCTCCTCCAAGTATATTCCGAGGAGTATTCATCACGAAATCTGGTGCATTCAAGCCACCAAAATTTGGGCGCAAAAGTCCGGTGTTTTGTCCGAATTGGACATTAACTCCTATTCGCGTGTCACCCATTAGAGGTGCACTTGCCGCTAAAGAAGGCGGAGGTGTTTGGGGAATACGAACACCTCGTCCTCTATTTCTTGTTTCACCTGGAATTAGTTGGCCCAACTACCCAGTTGTCAATAGGGGAAAATCTTCCCCTAATGTTGGAATCTGTTCGTTCATATTACCTGAGCTCCGATACCATGTTGAAGTTCGAAAGATTTCAGAGAAATATTCGATAGAATAGTTCTTGCTCCTTGGTGAATGTTTATTCTTATATATTTATACTGAATAGAATTTTAACCTAAACAAGTATTAATATGAGAAATTATGACGTTCAGAAACCTGTCGTTCAGCAACCTGCAAACATGTCAACATTAAATATGTCGGTCGACAGCTGTCTTTCATTTGTGCCATTAACCCAAACGCCCTACTACTGAGTTCCAATTCTCTGTCGAAAGAACCCGCATCAACAACTTCACAATAAATGTGATGCTTCTGTTCGGTGTGATGATACTCAATAAAACTCAATACTGCATTTAATGATGACTCTTTCCAAGGCCTGTCAGCTCATATTTGGCGTAATCCATCAAACGTGTTGACTCTTCTCGTTTGAAGATTTGCTGTCTTCCCACAACCAAGATTGAAGTTTTTCTCATTCCATACAAATAAGATGTATTTTCAGCAATTTAACAACCTTTGAAGCGGCTCCCATCTGAATTCAAGGTTAAACTTGTTTCTCTAATTCACACTAACTTTGTGAAGAAATCCATGGTATGTGATAAGTTCTTCAGCTGTTAATATATGAAGTTGCGATGGTTTCTTTTGGGTATTGCTGCCGCTGGGTTTAATTCAACTTGGACTTTTGTTAGGTTTGAGAAAAAAATGACTCATGAAATTTGATATGGAATCAGATTTGTGATCCCTCTTTTTTTGATATGCAAACATATCGATTCAAGATTCCAGACCGACTATATCTTGCTTAAACAAGGAAGATCTAACATGAGGCAGAAAGGTGTTGCTCTAGAGAGTGAATCTATTATTGTTCCTATGGATAGTGAGTACAATAATACTGGCTTTAATTATTCATTGTCAGAGGTGAATGATTTGAGTGTTATTGAAACGGCATTTGGTGCAACTTCATTCCCTGAAAGAGCTTTCCAGGAGAACCTTGAAATTATAGCCAAGTACGAGCAAGATACTGGAGTAGTATTGGGCATGAAAGGATATTGTTTGAGGTGCTGCTCTCTCTTGAATGATCAACCAGCAGAACAGGTTAGCGTGGATCCTACCAAAGATGGTCCTGAAACTGCTGCTATGTCACATGAAGTAATGAAAGATGGAGGGAAACTCGAGGATTTGAAAACTGATCATGAGGAAGTCAATCTGCAGCCGGGGAATATTAGGCTTTGGAACTTGATATATCAGAATTTATCTTCAAATTCAGCTGTGGAATGCTCAGAAGAGCCAGCTCGAGGATTTGATGGTGAGAATACCAGGACCCTTCCCACGGAGCAAGTTTCAGCTTCATCCAAGGAACTATCGGACTTAGATAATGTAGTGATCAGTGGATCTGAAGCCCAAGCTATTGAGTATAAGAAAAAAATGGCAATCAAACTCGTTAGGGAGGCAATAGATAATATTCTTCTTCCAGAAGTTGAGGACATGAGTTCAGATGATCACTCCATGCCCACAAACTATGTTTGCATCAAACAACATGAAAAAGAAAGTAAGTTGTAGTTTTTATTTATCTCTGTACTACAGTCACAGATATGCATGCTAGTCTCATTTCATTGCATTTTTCAGTAGACTTTCTTCGAAAAAATGAAGCATCTGGTGCTGATAAAGCTGAAATTATGGCATCTGGTCAAGTGGCGCAAAATGCATTTCCTCGTGATTCTGCAGATATAGGAATAAAGGGTGTCAATAGAGTATTTTCAAGAAAAACAGACAAGGCAGCACTAAATCAGTGGAGCAATTTGAAGAAGTGGATTCTTCTTCATAAATTCATCAAGGAATTAGAGAAGGTGAGAAGGTTTGATGTCAGGAGCTTACAGACACAATCATTGAATGAATCCAAGGCAGAAAAAATAACCCTGAGACGGAAAACACTTGATGGGAGGAAAAGTGGAGAAGAATGGATGCTGGATTATGCTCTTCGCCAAGCAGTAGGCCAGTTGGACCCAGACAAGAAGAAAAAAGTGGCCTTACTAGTGAAAGCATTTGAAACTGTGGTTCCGGCACAAGAAGACTCTCATGTTGGGATCAGAATCATGCCTGTGCCTGGGGTCAATGAAAATGAGCTACATAGTTATGTCTCTGGAGCAAGTGAAGAAAATACAGGAAGTAAGTTGACCAAAGAACCTTCTGTTTCAAATGACATTTTTCGTGAGTTTCAAAGCTTATCAAATGTTAAGGACAGCATTCATTTGTCGGATGACTCACCACCAAACTTTACAGAATTGAAGATGGATACAGAAATGGAGAGAAACAACCATATAAAAATGTGGCATTTGATTTATCAGCATGTGGTGTCAAGTGTAGCTGAGAAAGTGGGAAGTGGCCTTCTAGATGGATTAGAGGAAAATGAGAATACATTTTCAGTAACCAATGATGAATTAGAGATATCGCAGAAACTGGATGGAAAAGATTTGGAATCAAGTAATGTGAGGATTGGACTTACCAAATCTGATATTATCAGACTCATAAAAGAAACAGTGGATGAAATCCTTGCTGCACGGGATGAATCCTTCAAAGCTCAACCATCGTTGGGAGATGATGATAACATTGGCATAGGGCAAGTAGCCATTTCGAAAAGAGAATCAGAAACAAGTGTAGAGGTGTCAAAGGCAAGGAAATGGAGCAAATTGAAGAATGTTGTACTAGTGAAAGGATCCATCAAAGCATTGGAAGAAATTAGGAAGAAAAACAAAGAAACTGAGAAAGCGAAGTTGAAATCCCAGGTGGTAGAGGAAAGGAACAAGGCGGAGCAGTGGATGGTGGACTATGCGGTTCAACACATTGTGACGAAGCTAACTCCATCCCGAAAAAGAAGAGTTTCGATGCTTGTAGAAGCCTTCGAAGCAGTTATTCCATTTCCAGAGATGTGAACCAACGCTTATCTCTAGCTACCTTAGCCTTGTGGACTGTGGGAGTTGCCAGGCATCCTCCAAATTATTTTGCTCTATATATTTTAATTCTTGTATGTGTGTTATGTACTATGTATGCATGAGATCATTGGATTTCAATAATTAATCGTTGTATTTACTCTTCCCTCATTAAAGTATTTTCATTTCAATTCAATTGTTCATGTTTTTTTTAAAAAAATGACAATATTGTAATTTGTGATCCAGGCTAGGCTTCTTAAATTGAATGCGTGGTTGTGTAGATACACTTGGATGAAAGTCAATGGAATCAACATATTAAATAATCCTGTAGGTTTTGATGAGCGCAACATCAGCATCCACGAAATCATAGGAGGAGAGTTACAAAATTGACTATTTATTATAGCAACAAACTATTGAATCTGAAACAGCCGGCGTGCCACACTTCACGCACATCTCCTATTTATGTACATTTACAAATTGCATGTTGAGTGAGATTCACCCCCAATGCCAATGCCAATGCCAATGCCAATGCCAATGCCCAATGCAATGATGAGGTTTCTCATCCTTGTTACCCTTGTTGTCTTTTCTGTAGCACATGGCCATGACGTCGAAGGTTTGTTTGTTACAACCATTTCCATTTGTTGTCTCATATGGTTTGGTTGATGAATGATCTGATCTATGCAGATGACGAGCATGAATTCAGTTATGGAAGAGGGGGTGAAACAGGACCAGGCAAGTGGGGAGAATTGAAAGAAGCATGGAAGCTATGTAAAAACGGTAGATATCAGTCTCCGATCGATCTGAATAACCAGATGGTTACCGTCCTACCAGGATTGGGGCATTTGGCAAGAAGATATAAACCAGCTCCGGCTTTCATCATAAACAGAGGCCACGATATCATGGTTGGCAAAATGAAATGAAATTACAAGGCTAATCTCTTTCTACTCTAATTGCCTGGTATTTTTACAGGTGCAATGGGAAGGGGATGCAGGAGGAATCTTAATAAATGGGACAATCTACACTCTACAACAATGCCACTGGCACACTCCATCAGAGCATACTGTTGACAATAAAAGGTAAGTTAAGTTCATAATCATCATTTTATTTGGCATATTGTTTAAACTTTAATGGCAGGTTCAGGATGGAGGTACACATGGTCCACATAAATTCAGATGCCAAGATTGCTGTAATTGGGATTCTGTACAAACTGGGAAGACCAGATTCTTTCTTAGCCAAGGCAAGTTTAACTTTAACTTGTGATCACTCAAACTCTAAATCCAGTATTACTCAGGTTCTTGACAAATTTAAAATGGAAAATGAAAATGGAACAAGCCTTGGGGAAATCAACCCGTGGGACATCAAGTTCGGAAGCAGAAAGTACTTCAGGTATATAGGATCACTTACAGCCCCTCCATGCACACAAGGAGTTGTGTGGTCTATAGTGAAGAAGGTGAGGACTGTCTCAGCGGACCAAATAGCAACTCTGAGAGCAGCAGTACATGATGTAAGTCAATATAAAAATCCCAAATATCGTCTCAGTAGTGACTCTATAATCATTTTCAGGGCTTTGAGACCAATGCAAGACCTGTTCAGGAGCTGTATGGAAGAACAGTCTACATGTATCGTCCTTAAGAACATCTCCCCCATTTTTTATACTTTATTTTGCGGCCCCAAAGCCAAAGGTAAACTGGTAAGTATTAAAAACACCAAAAGAAGCAACAATTGGACCACAGCCTCAGCTCTCAGATAAATGTATGTAATTCCATCTCTCTTATGGTCTATTTGCATGCATTAAGATCTGGACTATACTTCTAATATCCCTAAAATTATCTGTAGCTGTTAAAACTGAAAAAGCATTCACCAGTCATAACACACAAATATGCTCACACACCTCTGCTTAGCTGAGTTGATTGAATAATTGTTGTGGAATCTGGAAAAGCCAGCCCAGTGGTTTTGTTTTATGCACGGTCTGGGCCGCTGGGCAGCACATCATACCCCTCATGCTGTTTGCTATTGCTATCGCTATTGCTTGCAGCACATACTGCATCTGGAATGCACTTCAAGACAACAGAAATGGGCAGGCTCAATGCTCCCAATAATATGCTATATAACCATAGTTTCCAGCTCAGCGGCACAGTGCTAGCAAATGTACCCAAGTACTCCACTATAATACCCTGGAATATTACTGTCGAACCAATAATTCCAACGAATATCCAGTTTCCAAATAACCCATTAAACACATTTATCTTCTCTATTTCACGGCTGTTTATTTCATTGAACACCTACAACACCAAAGTTACCCATCATCATTCACTTATTAACTCAATCCACACTGCATTTAATAGTTAAATTACCTGACAAAATACGAATGTGTTGAATATGAAGGTTCTATTGACTAGTGTCGCATCCGGGCCTTCAAGTCCCAGAATTTGCTTCCCACAGAAGTTGAGGACAAGAAGAACTGTCAACTGGTAAATCCCTTGCCCGATTATGTTTCTCCACATGTTCCTTGTAATGAAGCTTTCGTTCCTCCCAACTGGGGGCCGTTGCATCACGCTGTCATGGGGTGGTTCTGTGGCCAGAGCAAGTGCACCTAGAGTATCCATTATAAGGTTCACCCACAGCAACTGCACAGCCGTCAGAGGGGCAGATCCTGCGTTGCAGAGCTAATGGGAATGAATATCAACAACACAAGGCTTGTAGCACATGCAAAAATATGGCTAGTACCTGAGATGCAAGCAGATAAAAAATTGATCATCAGAGCAACAATGTTAACTGTTAACTGGAACTGCACAAACTTCTGAATGTTGATATAAACAGATCGCCCCCATTTGACAACATTCACAATTGTTGAGAAGTTGTCATCGAGTATGATCACATCGGCACTTGCTTTTGCCACCTGAAAATGAACATTTCATCAACCAGTAAGAACAATAAAGCCTTTCTGAGGCTGGAGGGTTAGATAGGCGAGCTGGCTGGCAGGTTTTATATAACAAAAATAACCTCTGTTCCTGCAATGCCCATAGCAAGTCCAATATCTGCCTCATGCATTGCTGGTGCATCATTCGTCCCATCACCAGTAACAGCGACAACTTCTTTATTAATGTTTCTTGAGGTCTTTACCAAAACATGCTTGTCTCCAGGAGATGACCGTGCCATTACCTAATTCCAACCAAAAAAAGCATTAGCGAATAAACTAGGTGGATATATATGTTCTCCACCTTTAGATTTGGTATCAGTTGACTCATCTCGCTGGTAGACATCAAACGAAACTCGGGCCCTTCAATAGCGAGATCCCCATCCAACAAAATGCCACATTCTCGGGCTATTGCTTTTGCTGTATTAATATTATCACCGGTAACCATACGCACTGTTATACCAGCAGCTAAACAAGTTTTAACTGCCTCAGGTACCCCAGGGCGAACAGGATCCTTGATTCCGACTACTGCAATTAGTGTATATCCATTGTCAGGAATACTATTCCCCTGAGAATCATCCATATCCTTGAAAGCTAAGCAAAGAGTACGCAAAGCTTCATTAGCAAACACATTGATAACATCCATCACATTACTTATTTGCTCTTCTGACAGCGGATCAATCTCACCATGTGAACTAACATATTTATCACACATTTTCAAGATAATCTCAGAAGCACCTTTGCAAAAGGCGCGGATATTACCATCTGGAAGACCAACAAGCACCGACATCCTTTTTCTTTCAGAATTGAATGGTTCAAGCTTTAACAACTTGAGCTTATGTTGTTCTTCAATACCGTCTCCTAGTAGTAAACCATACTGAAGTATTGCAGATTCTGTAGGTGTCCCCAAAAAGGATAACTTTCCATCTTTATTTTTCACCACCTCACAGCTCGTGTTATTGAATATTCCTTGCAATAAAACCTCCAAAACATTCCGAGGTACATCTTTAGAGTTGACATGTCCACTCAAACTCACCTCTTTTGTAGTTCCACATATCCATCTTTTAGTTACTACCATTTGGTTTGTTGTCAGAGTACCTGTTTTGTCACTGCAAATGCAAGTAGCAGAACCCATTGTCTCACATGCGGATAGATGTCTTACCAATGCCTTCTCATTCATTAATTTCTTCATGGCAAATGCAAGGCTTAATGTCACGGCTAAGGGCAATCCTTCAGGGACAGCGACAACAATTATAGTCACTGCAGTAGCAAAGTAGTCAAGAAGCTCCAGAGCATCACTAATTGACCAGATGGTTAATTCATGTCGAATACCTTTCTCAACTAGAAATCTTATTGTCAAGACTAGGAAAGTCAAAACAGCAAACAGAAGGCCGATTTTACCAATGATTGTAGCAACACCATTAAGCTTAACCTGCAGAGGTGTTTCGTCTTCTCCCCCCTCACTTAATGTTTCCATTAGTTTTCCCCATTCAGTTCTCATACCAACTGTTGTCACCAACATTTTAGCTGAACCATCTTGGACTTTACTACCTGCTAAAACGAATGGCCTCTTTTCATATATGTTAATTGGCATACTTTCACCCGTCAAACTTGACTGATCGATCAATAAGTTATGGCCGGATATAAATACTCCATCTGCAGGAACAATGTCCCCAATATGTAAATGGACTATATCCCCAACAACCAAGTCATATACATAGATTTTCTGCTGAATTCCATCTCGAATGACTTGGATGGAAATCTTCTTCTTCTCCTTGTTAAGATCCCGGAACTGCAAAGACTGCTTGTAGTCACTGACCGCAGTCACCATGACCACTAGAAGTATGCTAAGTATGATTCCTAATCCATCATACATTCCCTTTGGCCAACCTTCAGTTGCAAGTCCCACGACAATAGACACCAAAGCAGACACGATAAGTATAATAAGCGTCAAATCATGCAATGCTTCCCATACAAATATCCAAAAACTTTTTGGTGGCTTTTCAGTATATTTATTGGTTCCATATATGTCTTGCCTGGTAAGAACATCACTGGAATTCACACCCTTTTCTACATAAACCTTCAATTGATCAGTAAGCTTTTCAACCCCACCAAGTTTATTTAAGCCCTTTATGTCATAAGAGGCAACAAGTGATGCAAGTTTATCAGGTTGAATTCGAAACCCTGCACGCTTGGCTTCTTCAGGGGATTCCTCACCTTGCTCTGGGAATTGTGTTAACTCCTCTGGGTTCAGTGCCTTACTTTGTCCAACTACAACAAAAAGAAAACGTGGAAAACAATAAAAGTAAGCAGCTATACTATGTAATCTAGCCACGGCAATATATGTAGAGATATACTATACCGTGAGTAAAGGTGCAAGCAGCGATATAAGTCAGAAAAAGTACACGCATATTTTCCTGCAAAACAAAAAAAGCAAATACAGATCACTTGATAGAGTGACTTTGTTGGTTTCCGCCAAAAGCCTTCAAATCATTAAAAGTACAAATGCAAAGTAAAATTGGAATGTAAGCATTACCCAATTTAGATACATACCATGACTCATACAACAGATACATTCTAATCAGAATGTTTTTTTCCTTTCCTACCACAAATAAACCACCATTCATACTATTCATAAACAAGCAACACAATGGTTAAGGTTAAAGAAATCAAATAATGGCAACAGCAGTGAATACTGAATACCCCACCCACGTGACGGTACAAGCTGGTTGCAGTGCAGGCTTTTATTTTTATTTTTTACTCTAAAGTGCATTGTTAAGTGCTAATCCACCAATGTTTTCGGGTATGGTATGAGCCATACCACCGGTATACGGTATGGTATATGGATACCAAATATTATTATATTTTATTTTTTTAAAAAAATAATATTTAATTAGTTTTTTAGGATTGGATCCGTAAAAAACCGGAAACTGACTCTAATATTCGGTATTGAGCTGTACGAAAAAAATACCGATCAATCAGGTATTTGAAATATCGGACGGTATAATGGCTCATGTATGAAAACTTGTAATGAGCCATCCCCGCATAGTATTATAATCTAAGAAACATGGAGCCTAAATAACAAAACCGTAAAAAGTCCATATCAGCCAGCAGGTAAAAGGAAATGTTCCAAGGGTGCGTGGGCCCGGAAGCAGTAGAACTTCGGCAAACCGACAGAAACGGACCAGGAAATTTCGGGGAAACTGGCAGTTGGGCCCTACACGAAACGAGTTTCAATTTCGTTTCGTTTGAATTTATCAATTCATTTTAGCATCATTCACACGCACCATACCAATCAAAAGGAGGACTTTTGATCGGATGAAATAAGCCAATCGATCGAGAGATCAAACAAAGAACAAATGAATGTCCCCCGCCCCACATTGGGAAGGATTTAATATTAGAAGTAGCAAAACAGACGAATGGATTATTGGAACTTAAACTGGTCCTTTACCGACCCGAAAAATGAGGAGGAAGATGCTGGTTTTCTTACTTTGAGTTTTCTCTCATGCTCCTTTGCCTCAGCACGTTTTTCAAGATCCGCGATATAGCGGAATCTCCGGTAACGATTCTTGACAAGACCAACGGCGTCGCGCCACTTTTGCAACGCCTCAACCGAGGGCTCTTTCGCCGGCAAATCGAACTCCGGCGGAATGAACATTTCCATGTCTTTTGGCTTGGAGAGGAGTCGTCACTGAAATTCTTTATTTATAACAAGTCAATAGAGAGATAATATATTATTCCCATTTCCGGCTAGACGTTCCCATCTATTTACAATTTACAATTTACATTCCACTCCACTTTATTTAATCTCTTTATAATAGTCACAGACTCACAGTAGTACATTTCAACATTAACCTTGACTTTCCCACGCCACCCAACTCCAAGTCTAATGAATTTGAGGGGTGTTTTAGAAATAATATGAAATTGTCCTATATTGAATTTTGGACTAGAAATTTGGATGAAATTGATTAGAGTGAAGGAGCATCATAATAAATGTATTATTTAATTCTTTTACAGTGTATCTTCCACTTTGTATCATATGGTACCTGCTGGATTCGATTCCTCTCTTAAAAAATCTAATGAGTTTTGATTTTGTTTTAATAAAAGAAGCAAAAGTGATTTGGAGCATCTCTCTTTTTCTTTTTTTCATAAGAACCTATGCAGTACAACTCTGCTAAAGAATGAGAGAATGAACTCAGCTATGTCTGTTTGTTGCAACATAAATTCACTTGTTGGATTCAATGATTTCCCTGTACTCCTTCTTCATCTTCACTCCCGATAAGGTTCTGGAGAAAGTTAACCAACACATTTTCTCTCATCATGCAAATTGAAAGTAAAATCTGACAGTAGATACAAATATTAACCTGATCATTTCCTTCTTCTTGAAGAACTGTACACATGGAGTGCCCATTATCTCTGCAGCCTCAGCAATCTCTGGGTCCTCTTCGATATCAATCTCCACAAAATGTACATGCTTATCATACTCCTCAATCACCTAATGTTGAACCACTCGGCATTAAAAATCGAGCTAAGTTTCTCGACTGTCACTCGGAATGTATGATATAATACCTTACTAAGGATTGGTTTCAAGGTCCTACATGGACCGCAGGTGGGAGACGTGTATAGGACACACAGAACTCTCGTGCTTTCATGATACAACTTTCTTAGAGCATACTGCGTTTGAGGGAATGATGTGGTTTTTTATTAGTTTAGAGATGAGCCTATCGAAGCTTAATAGCTTATGTGGTATAGTGATAATCGAACCTGGCCCTTGTGCTTCGTTAGAGTAACATCAAACCTTTCGTCTACGTCTCTATCTGTAAGTTCTTTTCTAACTTCTTCAGTAGCCGGCTGCAGAAGTGGAATAATGAATGATATGATATCGAGTTACTTTCGGTTTTACTGGAGAGCAAAATACCTGGTGAAATTCAATGAGCAGATTTTCACTTGTAAGGTATCGTTCAACTGAAAGAGCGGCAATGCAACCTGATCCTGCTGCAGTTATAGCTTGTCTCCATTCATGATCCTTTAACAATTTAAGTTAGGGGCCGAGGCTATAAGCAATAACAAGAAGTCTTATTTGTACCTGGACATCGCCAGCAGCAAAAACACCTGCTACTGAAGTTTTTGAAGAACCTTCCTCAACCAGAACATAGCCAGAAGAATCAAGCTCAACTTGACCTTTCAACAAGTGGCTATTCGGTGAATGACCGATCCCGTAAAACAAGCCTTTCACTTCTAGAACAGATTCTTCATTTGTATCAATATTTCTGACAAGTATACCAGACATCTGCCCCTTTGAGTTGCTAACGACATCAACAGCTTCTGTACTGAAGTGGACGGTGACATTGGGATTGTTGATTACTCTGAAACATTCGCCATAATCATCCTGTTAAACAAACATTCAGGGAGTCGAAACTTAAAAAAATGGTCACTAGCTGTTCTAACCAAATCAATAGGCATTTCTGCGGAACACCAACTTTAGAAAGTGAGAAAAGAGAGTAATCAAGATGAATATTCCTCACCTATCCTGCATTGCTTTTGATGCTCTTAATTGGTCCCTTCGGACTAGCAGGTGAACATGTCGAGCATACTTGGTTAAATATAATGCTTCTTCAGTTGCAGTGTCGCCTCCACCAACCACAGCAAGAACTTGACCCTTGAATAATGGAGATGCCCCATCACATATTGCGCAAGCACTGATTCCTCTGCTCCAAAACTCATCTTCCCGAGGCAAACCAAGCCGCTTTGCAGTGGCTCCTGTAGCATAGATAATACTATGGCATTTTACCTGAAAAACAAGTGTATTTTCACAAAAATCAAGAGTTATCAAAGTACAATAACGTACAAATGAGCTTTGATGTTTGTATAACCTTGCGTTCACTACTTTGGACAAGAAAAGGCTTGTTTTTCACATCAACACATTCCACATCTTCTTGATACAATTCTGCTCCCCATCGTTCAGCTTGACGCCGCATCCTAAACAAGTGTTACATTGTAACTATTTGGCTTAAACTAATAAACACTGATTACGAATTCAATGTAAGGCTGAAAGTACCTATCCATCAAGTCAGGACCTGTTATCCCATCAGGGAAACCAGGGAAATTCTCCACTTCAGTCGTGGTCATCAACTGTCCTCCTGGGACACCTCCTACTTGATAACCTTCGAAAACAACCGGCTTTAAGTTGGCCCTTGCAGCATAAATTGCTGCTGTATATCCTGCCGGCCCTGATCCTATAATCACAACATTCTCGATACCTTGACCTGCAATAGAAAATTATTTACTAAGTGCAAATTTAAGAATTAATGAGAACCTGCCACCATGAAATCTATCTTTCGTTGAGATTGTAGATTACAGTGTCCATAGACAAGCGCAACCTTCAAATTAATTAGGTGCGCAATGTGCCCAATTACAAAAAGCAGTACACACTTTACAATGGAAAGTGTATCAGTAACGAGTGGATAGTAATTAGCATTATAAAAAGTTGAAATAACTAGTTGAAGTTGGCCTACGCCCTTTTCATCGAGAAACCAAAGTTCCAAGAATAATGCATGAGTACAATAAGGCACCAAATCAATCATCTAGGTTGAATTGACTTAAGACTAACCACAGACGAAAAAACATTACCTTTTACATATTTCCACATCTATTCACAATTAATACGGACAACAAATTCGTCAAAAATTACAGTCAAACAAAGTAAACCACCTGAAGAACTCGTTAGCTCCCCGACGGATGTTCCAGTGGCAGCGGAAGCGGCACAGAACACCCGGTAAGGCAGCCGAAGTCTAGAAAAATGAGATGAAAACTCCATGGCTCGGATGCGAGCATGGTGCCTGGAAGAAAGAAAGATTGCATTTGTCCCAGAGGGAATGAGAGCAGGGGTAGTGGCCATCGAAGCAATGAAATCGGGCCGGATCCAGAAACCGGTTTCTGAAGCGTTCTCCCTTCCGACTCCGATGTTTATCTTGGGTAGAGAGTGGTGGAAGTGAGGCCTGCCATTTGGAATCAGACAATCCCTCATCAGCTTTAGAGAAAGAGAGAGAAAGTGCCCAACAAATCTCGCTCGCACATCCAAAATCGTGTTTTTTTTTCGAAAACTGTTCCCAATCTTTGAAGTATCCAATATATATGTATCCACTTGACAGTTGACACGTCATCTTCTTAAAAATATGGGCTTTAGAAGCCCAAATGACTTCGTAGTTGGGTCTCATGTTGAATTTGTTTCCGGGCTTTCATAGTGCAAAACTTCGGGTTCGTTTCTTCGTTGGAAGCTGGGATTTCAGTGTAGGCTTTTTTATTCCAATCTAGCTTGCGTCAGGCCGGTGGTTAGATTTTGGAGATCGGGTGATGATTTTGTCTTCCATTTTCTTAGGTTTAAAAGTTTAAATAAATTCTCAGTTTTTTGAAGGAAGCTGCAAGTATATGTGATTCTTTGTTTGCATCTGTTCGACGAAATGCCAGTTCAGTTTTGTGGGTTGTGATAAGTATATGAGTATTTTCTTCATTTCAGCATGATTTGGAGGACCGGCCCTTTCCAAAAGGCGTTTTTTAAGTTATGGGCAACTAGCAGACTTTATAGTTCAGAGCTGATAGTTCAAGATTCATCCTTTGTGGCAAAAAGAGTCTGCAAAATCATAGCATCCTGCCCCAAGGTGTGCCTGGATGCAGAGCTCGACCAGAGTGGCATCCGCGTTTCTGAAGAAATAGTTGAGAAGGTTCTTGAGAAATATGAAAATGCTGGAATTCTGGCTTACCTATTTTTTGAGTGGGCAGGAAAGCAAAGAAATTATGACCACAGTGTTAGGGCATACCATACTGTGATCGAGGCTTTGGCTAAAATAAGACAATATGAGTTAGTGTGGAATCTTGTCAATAAAATGCGGAGCAAAAGAATTCTGAATATTGAAACATTCTGTATCATCATGAGGAAGTATGCACGGTCTCAGAAAGTGAATGAGGCTATTTATACATTTAACGTGATGAATAAATATGACGTGTCTCCTAATTTGGCTGCTTTTAATGGATTGCTGAGTGCTTTGTCCAAGTCAAAGAATATCAGGAAAGCTCAAGAGATTTTTGATGATCAGAAGAATAATTTCAAACCTGATTCAAAAACATACAGCATTTTGATTGAAGGATGGGGGAGGGCTCCAAACCTGCCAATAGCTAGAGAACTTTACAGAGAAATGGTTAGTTCAGGATGCAATCCAGATATAGTGACATATGGAATCATGGTTGATGTTCTTTGCAAAGCTGGAAGGACTGATGAAGCTATTCAAATTATTAATGAAATGGAGTCATGTGGTTGTCAGGCAACATCTTTTATTTATACTGCTTTAATACATGCATATGGGATGGAAAATAGAATAGAGGATGCAATTGACACATTCCTTCAAATGGAGAGAAATCATGTGAGGCCTGATGTTGCAATATACAATGCCTTGATTGGTGCTTTTTGCAAAGTAAACAAATTCCATAATGTGATAAAGGTTTTTGATGAGATGGATAGAAGGGAAATCAAACCAAATTCAAGGAGTTTTAACATCTTGATTGGTGGATTGATTGATCATGGAAAAAGTGATAGGGTTGTTAAGGTGTTCTGTAGGATGAAAAAAGTATGCCAACCTGATGCTGATACGTATACTATGATGATCAAGATACTCTGCCAGAAAAATGAAGTGGATGTAGCTCTCAAATTGTGGAAATACATGCAAAGTAAGAGTTTTGTGCCGAGTATGCACACTTTTTCTGTGCTAATCAATGGATTATGTGCAAAAGATGATGTATCCCGGTCTAGTGTTTTGATGGAAGAGATGATTGAGAGAGGAATCCGTCCGGGAAGGCATACCTTCAAAAAGCTCAGACAGTTACTTCTTAAGAAAGACAGAAAGGATGTGCTTGAGTTTTTGCAGGAAAAACTAAGCCTTATGGTCAAGGAGCCTCTGTGCGACTGATCCCTCACAAAGAAGAGGCGGAGGACTTTTTTATGTTAGTTATCATCGCAGATTGATTGGATGAGATAAAGATTAAAAAAAGCTTTGGTTTTAAGCCTGAATGTACACAATGCCAAAACACATAAATCAAAGGGTTCTGTGGCTGATGAAGCTACATCTCTCTTGACATTTCACAGCAGGCTCAGTTTCCATATCACTGGCATTAGACGCAGCAGGTTTTTGAGGAAACTCTAAGACAAATAACTGAATATATTGGTTCACATGAGGGATCAAGTTCCGCCATCACTATCTGACAGTAAAAAGTCTTGGATTTGCTCCCTGTTAAAAGCAAAAGGAAAAAAGCCATTGAAAAATAGGTTTCACTTGCGTACATATTAGAGACAGCAATCTAATTAGAAAATGACCTCAATAATTGTTGGCTGTCACAGCTATACTTAGCCATAGAATGAGGAAGCAGTGAAACAAAGTTTTCAAGCTGTGAAGAGTCCTGAGGAAGAGTTTGATACTGGCAACTTGAACATGTATTTGCATAAATTTCTTCCATGTTGACAACGTTGTTTGAACTTGTATTATCAGCCATTTTCAGTGGGCTACAACATATAATGCAATAAGCTACTGTGGTCAAAGAATTGTCGGTCTTCAAATTATATTTCTTTTGCCTCCTCTTGGAAGCTAAACAATCGTTATCACCACCTTCTGGAATACTGTTGAATGCAAAAGGAGTGAGCTTCCCTGCTGTCCTCACTATTGTGCTTTCTCGCGAAGGATTTTCCTCCTGAGAATAAACATACCAAATTTCAAAGACTTGCAACTCTTCAAAAGATGTTATGCATGATTTTAAGTAGCAATAAACCAAGTGTAGATCTTGTAAGATGCACAGAGAGCAAAAAAAGTGCATTAGAGATGGATGCCTATTGCCTACCTTCAATAATTTTACGAATGAAGATATTAAGCCATTGATGCCTGATCGAGGTCTCTGGAATGCTTCCACTGTTTTTAAACTGCCCTGACAACAAACAGCGGTCCATGACGCAGCAACCATAACAGAATCAAGAGAACAATAAACTTATTATCAGAAAAAAAACAGTGGTAAGATGATCCTGTTTTACACACCTGTCCACAACACACAACATTTTTAGTTCCTCAAACAGACAGTCACGTAGGGGAAGCACCACTGGTATCTTCCATCTTGCATCAACATATTGTATGTCAGCAGCCAAAGAGAAACCTTTGCCCTGTAAAAGACTTTAAACTATAATACATACATCTGGAACTTACATTTATTTCAGGTTTTTTCATGCATTGAGAGTTGAAATTTAAGATAGTGAAACCAAATAGCAGGATAACGTCTTAAATATTGTTATACATCACAACAGAGTAACCTTGACGGTTTCTTCAAGGACATGGCACGCAATTCTTGATGTGCAGGTTCCCAATACAATTTTGGTGTATCCATTTTCTACAGCAGCCTATAAATAGAATAAAGAATCCGGAAATCAGTTTCATATGTGTTCAAACTTCAAATTTCCGTGTTTAAACAGGTAAAAAAACATACCTTTTGAAGTGATAACAGACGCATTTGGTCTAATAAGTCTTCTTTTCCAGTTACATCGCTGACAGAAGAAACTAACTTTGTCATCTTGTCTCTTCCAGCAGCAAAATCAGGTGAATAAATGCTTTCAATGGGGACAACCAAGAAACTTTTAGCTGGAGGATTTAAATTTGACACAACGCCTTTCATCCCATCAATTGCTCTGTCAAATTCATCTGAAGGGACTGGATAGACGGCCGATTCATCAATATAAGCAACACCCACTCCGAAAACGCTCAGTGACCTATCCCTACTGGCATCAAAATTTTGCTGTGCTTTTTGTTGCATCTCATGAACAAACTGAAGTGCCACCCTGAGTATAAATTCAAAAATTTGCAGGTAAATATCACTTTTTTTATTCATCATTGCTCTTTACGGCTCAACACCACCAACAATTTACAGTTTTTCCATCTCCTTGGAAAACTCGCGTATAGATGATCTAACTCTTTCCTTATGCAACTTAGTTTTTTTTAAAAAAACTGCATTCATAGCCATACCTAGATGAAGTGCCGCCGGAGAAAGCCACGAGGACATTATCCGAAGGGGAAACCATAGCGTTCGAAGTCACAGCAAAGCGGAACTTCGCGAACAAGTTATTCCGAAAACAACCACAACAGAATCTGAGCGCATCGCCACCTTCTCTCCCAATAGAAGAGTGGGAAGCAGCGATGCTTTCATTTACCTTGCACTTGATGCAGTTGCCATCGGAATCGTCCCGACGCATCAACCTGCAGTTTAACCTCTCTTCTTGTCCGGCAACCTGCAGCCGCGTTTCATCTTCACCACCGACGGAGTGCTCTTCTCCGCAACCAGATTCACACGGCGCCGAACTGCTGCTGCACCTCATTGATTCAGAATCAAATTGATTCTTTCTAAAAACCCTCCCATTCCTCATTAGGGCTTTGCACTGCGCTTTATGGTCGCTCGCTGCACTGCAACGGGTCGGGTCACCAAAAGTTCAAAATAAATAACAGCAAAATGCACTAACGAAATTTCCAGAGCAGCAAGCTCAAGACTACATGAAAATTGTCAAGAATTGCTTCTATGCATAATCAAGAACAAGCAGAAGGTAACTTAACATAAGAAACACACAAATGAACATTTCCAGGTATACATTTTGCCTGTGAATATACATCTTTTCATATGACTTCCTATGAAGAAGCATCCTTCAAAAGAGCTCCATCAAAAGGGGATCACCAGCAGCCATCAGTCTTATAAGCAAAATGAAATCTTGCTCAGTAGATACATTCCACGGCCGAATAGCAGCTACTTCAGCCGAGTAAAACATTGTTGAATTACTCTGCAGCTTTTGCTTGTATCTCATGGAGTTCAACACTGGATCAAAGTTTTCAGGACTTGCCATAGCTAGAAAGAACATTGGGATTGCAACTTTGTGATGGATCTGGACATCACCCACAAGATTAACAAGATCTACGAAGTCTGATACACAACTTCGAGGAATGTAGAACACCTCCGATTCACATACTGCTATCCCTTCTTGATCTTTGACATTTTCATTGTAGTTAACTTGAAAATGAGCAGGCATCGTTGCAACCACCTTTTTCACCATTTCTGCTTGCTGAGCAAACCAATATGAATTGCTGGTAAATGAGACATTCGTCCAAGACTTGGATACCTGCGTATAAGCACATTGAAATTAGAAACAAGAATACAAAAGAATATGAAGATGATAAGAGATTATCTATCACCTTGTTTGTGATCCAGAGTTTACTCTTGTCAGCTTGGAGCAAGTTCCAATAATTTAGAATAGTGTTGTCCTGAAGAAACAAGAACCCTTCTGCGCTACTGTATCGATCGAAGAATTTTATGAAGTACCTGAATAACACCACAAACATAAGATCATATGGAATAAAGAAAAAGATGAAAAACTTACTTGTAGATATAGTCTAATTGGCCTTCTTCCACAACAAGATCAACATTTTTATCCCTGGAAAGAATAATGACAGTTTTGAAAATCCTTCCATATAACAATCTCCATTCCAAGGCAGTACGCTCCACCGGACCAGTGCAGAACATAATCAACACAACATTTCCGAAATTCTTTCGCCATTTTATCAAGTTGCCGATTTCATAGTTTACAGTTCCTATTTCTTCAACCCCAAGATGTACAGATGGTAGCTTTTGTGGTACAAACTCCTTACGGTCCCCATGACCGATTGTTGGCCTTGGCCTATCTAATTCGAGAGACATCAAACGTGGTTGCTGGTACCCAATGGCAAGCAAATCTTGAAGCCATGCAGCTGTAAACTGAAGATCCTTTTCCGACCAAAATCCTTCCTCCGCCATCACATAACTCAACTCCAAAATTTTCTCAAATAGCCTGTGCTTTTTTGACCTCCATGACACCAAAAAATCAACTAAGCGGCCAACATTCACATGAAGATCTTTCTCCTCTGAAAATGGATAGGCTTCAACTTTGTCATATCGGTGTATAGTAGGAGGATACATTACAACGTACCCACCAAGTTCCCACAAAATCCTCTGTGCCCAGTAGCCCCTCAAGATATCCGAAGACATTGTGCTAACTGAGACAGGAAGCATCAACCCCCAGAAAGCAGATGAATGAAAAATTGTGTTGAATGAATTAACAGGAACCATAAGACCTTGAGGCAATGCCACTTTCGGGGCATGATCATCAAACCTCACGTCAAATGATTCAAAAGAAGCTTTCCTAGTGAAGTAAAACACAGAATCTACATCAGGTAGGCCATTAGAAATCCCCTGCTGAATGAATTGCTTTCCTCCAAAAACCTCAGTATAGAATTCTTCATGTCCAATGCCACCCACATTTTCCAAGGGCAATCCTCTCGGCCAAACAGAACGCTGACCAAAATGTATATAAGGGTTCACAGTACTTCTGTTGACATTTTCATGATTGTACTGCAAGATAACCTCTTGTCTAGCAGCCTCACCAACCAGCTCAATGTCAAAATGCTTCTCAATATTATCATCTATAACATAACCTCGATCATCAACATCGTATATCTTTTGGGCACCATGTTGTATAGCAAATAAATAACCGACAGTTTTTCTAACATATGAATCATAAGGCAGGAAATCAGTAACTCTAAACCCCAATTGAGCTTGCAATTCCATTGACAAAAAAATAGCACCTGTTTCAGAAATTAAGGAGAAATCAGCAAACCAATCGTACCCGTGTTCTTCAGAAAATGCAAGATATAAATTGTCAAACATTACTTGATTACACTAAAGCCTCATTGGCATTACATTGAGTATGAAACTCTAAAGAGTAGAGTACTAAGCACTACCTTTCAAATCCCAGTCTTTTGGAGTCCTTGAATTCCCAACGGCGAGCACTTGCCATCCTCTTAATTTAGTCATTTTATTTAAAGAAACAGAGGGGTAATCCGAAACAGAGACGACGATCCATTTTTCTGATCGGAAGCTAGAAAATGGCGTCGATCTGTCTACAATGGGGTCAATCGACCTCCAATTAATCTGTGGAAATTTGGGATGCATTATACGAGACTGAGCCGATTGCAGGCAAAGCAGCGCCGCAGCATCACCCCCGGAAGTAGAGTAGTTCAAGAAGAAGGGCAAGGCCACTACAGAAGTGACAATGAGGAGAAGGGAAAGAATTTTGTAGGGATTCTCCGAAGCCCAGGTCGAAAAATCAAGATTCTTGGCTGGAACAAAAAACGGCTTTCTCCGTGGCTGGTAATTGCGTGGGTTAGGCGGATCAGATGGAGTAACAACTCGATCTTGAACCATCATTCTTGGGGAATTGAGAAGAGGAAGAGTTACAGAGGGACAACCTGGGTCCTGATTCCAGTTGAGAGCTGTGGTTGTCAGTCTAGCATTGATTGCAATCTCAGTGGATGGTGAAGTGAAGTCGCAAGTCGCAACCACCTTCTGGTGAAGGCTTCGGTGAGCAAGAATATAGGGAAAATTTGATTTGTTGTCACTTAAATTTACACTAAAATCAATTTTAGTTATTCAATACAAATAAATTTAAATTAAATTATTGAAATTTAATATATTATTAATTTTAATTTAAAATTATTAAAATACCATTAAATTCAAATAAATATAGTAATTACGATTAAATTAACATTTACGAACAAACTTTTAATAACGGAAATTCTTGGCTATGTACTAAAAATAATATTTTCGGTAAAACGATCGAAATTTTGGACCCGAAATTTAAGACGTAAGTGTATGTGTTACATTACTTTTATATTGATATATCTACAATTTCTAGTATATATATTAATTATTAACTTAAAATAATTATTTAATCATATACATTTTTATTAAATTAGATAACAATTTGATCAAAATCAAGGAACACATCTTAGATAATGTATAATTTGATACATAGAGAATATAATTTATATATATATATATATACATTTAACACCATTAATTTTGAAATACCTCGAAATTCTGAAATTCGGGCCAGTAAACCAACCACTAAACACCAATTGATTCAATAATAAAATATTTATATTAAAAAAATATATTTATTACTTTTCTCGGACCGAATCCAAGAAACCGTACTATAACCAGAAAATGTGGTATCGAATGGTATAACCTGATATTTGATGTAGCTATTAATATATATATGATATACACCATATATAACGAAAATGTTTAATGTCTAAATTTGCTCCCGAGTTCAAAATTTCGACGAGATTTGAGTCGGTTCACTAAAATAATTTTTTAGTATAAAGTTTAAAAATTTCCATGATTAAAACATTGGATTATAAATGGAGAAATTTAATTTAACCATACTTACTAAATTATTTAATCTTAAGGATATTTTAGTTATTTTAAACTAAAATTGATAATATATAAAATTTGAAGGATTTAATTTGAATTTGTTTGAATTGAATGACTAAAATTGATTTTGAAACAAATTTTGGAGATCAAAAATGATTTTTTTCCCAAAATTATAACATTAAACCCAATTTTTGTTTGCTTCTCCTTCACTTCTTCCCCTCTTGGCTTGCCGGTGCATACATATACTTGGTGCTTTTCGCTTCCAGATAAATTACGAATATTAAACACATTATTCAGACAAAAGCCGATTGTAAAAAGGAGTATCCTTGTAACCGGGTAACTACCATAACTACTAAAAAGTTATGGTAGTTAAAAAAAGTTATTTCATCGTTGTGGTCCAATCCAATTGTTAGTCATTTGCACACAAAATAAAATAAAGTAAAGTAATTAGGAATGTTGTTTTTTTATTCTTATTTCAGTTTGAATTGGAACAAAATGATTTCACTTCAGGGAAGAAGAGAACAGTCATTTCTGCAAGTAGGACAAGAAGTATGCAAAACCAACCATTTCTGGATGCACTGCACATGGAAGCCATGTCCACACTTTTCGAGAACCCTGATTCCCTCCCCCAGAACGAACTCCGACAAGCAGATGATACATTCCACATCCCCGCCCATCTCCTCCGTATAAATAGTCACTGGAATATGCGCCTGAACCTCCACATCCCCGGCTGGGCTTTCCTCCTTCTGACTGACCCTGCAATGCAGGCGAATGAGGTAACGGATGGTGATATTCAAGGCCAGCGCTAAGGCCAAGGCCAAGAAGAGTACAGCGATGATTATTGCAGCGTTAGCTTTGAAATCCTTGGAGCTGGAGTACGGCCACCAGGGGCATGTGCGAGCGTCGCATGGAGGTGGCGTTGGAGAGAAATGGGTGTCCATCTCCGGCATGGCGGCGGTGGAGCGAACTAATGGAAATGGTATTCCCCTCATAATAATATAGGAGTCAGTAAAAAAAAGCTTGCAGTCCACCACAAAATGGGAGCGGGGGAGATGGACAATAAAATGGGATTGTGCTGGTGTACATATACAAATCTTTGTTACTATTTAAAAAGAAAAATGGTGGAAGTAGGCACCGATGTGTGTTGTGTATCGAAGTAAGTTTGGGCACGTTTATTGTTAGTTTGAATAAAGTAGAAATGAATTACTATATGAGTAGTGATTACAATTACACTTACAGTAGACTTGAGTGTTCTGGAGTGGATATGATTGATATGGAGTTAATGGATATATACAAAGTCCTCTCTAGGAATACAAGGTCGGCCCCATCACGCCCGCCACCCAATCATGATGATGATCCACCCCCGGCCCGGCCGGAACACACACAAACATCCAAAACCGTCCTTTATTTGTTTATCATGCAACTTGTATCCTGTCCTGTTTTGAGTGGCTTCGGGTTTAGATACGTATTTTAATACAGTTGCGACGATGATAAGGTTGAAGAAAATAGACTGAGAGTCAGTCAGTCAGAGCAAGTTGAGTGGAGTTATTACCACCAGTCACCGGACACAAGTAATAAATTAAGCTGTGAGCCCCGGGGCCACGCCAGACAGGGATAAATAGTCTAGTCTGTATTCTGTACCTTGAGGGACCGCCCAGCCCACACTTCCCTCGACCAAAGGCAATCTCAAGATGACACTCATCTCCCATTTCTCACCTTAATCTAATTCATCTTCCTTTGTGATAGATAGTCTAGTCTTGGATGTGATGTAAAACTAAAACTGACATCCTTCTTCTTGTTTCGCATTCACCAGCCACCTCCTTGAAACAATCCCCAGGAGCCATGCGCTCATCCACCCTCTCAGCAACCTGAACACACCAATAGCAACAACTTCCCGTAACTTAATTAATATTCACAATCATTACACTAGAGACGTACAGATTGCATAAGCTGATCCACACCCGGTACACTTGTATTTCTATCATCATCTGCTTCCTGCAAAGCATTCACTCATAACTAAGTAACCGCGTCAATGAAAATTTGCATCTCATGGCTGCCTAACCTCGTCCTCATATTCCCAACAATAATCCACCAGCCTGGGCCTGTCATCAGTATCAGCAAAGTATTGCTTCTTCAGCTCTTCTCTCATAAATAATTCTTCCTGCTGCATCATGCTTTTTTTTTATGTAAATATAGAGAAAAGATGGAAGTTTTCCCTTTGAATTCGAATCTTACATCTGTTACCAAGCTATTTACAATAGCACAAACAAGACCATCCCTTGACTGCTCTTCGTTGATTTTTATTTCCGAGAGACATTTTAAAGCTGATGCATTGTCTTCTTTTGACCCATAAACCATTCTTTCGGTTTCAGTACTCTGTAACTTACAGTCTTTCACTAAGCACAAAAACGGATCAACCTGAGGGAGAAATTTAAAGCAAAGGTAATGAATGCTGCTGCAGCTTCGACTGGAATATGGATGCTTACCTCCTTTTCTGAGAGCATGGCTTTGAGACATGGGATGACGGCAAGAATGTTGTAAGCTTTCAAAGCAAAGATGATCATTGAGGTCGACAGCACAAAAAGAGATCTAAGACATGGAGGTGGTAGTAGTTTCCCTAGAAAAAACACAACATTTTTCGAAACAGACAAAGAAAATACAAAAGAATGGATGGCTACCTCCAGCTGAAAGACTCAAGTCCCTCAAAGAAAAAGCCAGTTGAAAACTTTGAATAAGAAAATCGTCGTGNCCGTTGCTTGGGGCCTGGGTTAAGCATCTTCTTAACCAGGTCCTTCGCCTTATCAGAAACCTTTGGCCAAGGGTCCCTTTTCAGGTCCAAGGCTGAACGAAGTATAGCTATGGCAACTCCTTGTTCAGTCTCTGCAATTCAAAAACAGTGTATGATTCAACATATGTTCAAAAAGAGAAATGGGAAAGTAACAAACACGATAAAACCTGCCCAGAACGGTGGAAAACCGCATAACAAGATGTAGAGAATTACACCAGCGCTCCAAACGTCAACTTCTGGACCATAGTTCTTCTTAAGTACTTCAGGAGCCATATAGTAAGGACTTCCTACTATCTCATCAAACGTTTGCCCTGAAGAATTCAGAGTATAATGCATGATGATAACTATTTATTGATAATGCTATCAAAGCTCAGGCATTATTACCAGGCTTGAAGAAGACTGAAAGCCCAAAATCAATAGCCTTAAGAGCTGCACTTTCCTTCTTGTTTGCATACAAGAAATTTTCTGGCTTCAGATCACGATGCATTACCCCATGCTTATGACAATTCTGAATAAAAGCAAAAACTTTTATAAAAGGGAAATTATGAATGAGCAGAACTCAACTGTCTCACACCTGAATAACTTCAACAACCGTGCGAGTGACTGCAGCGGCAGCCCTTTCTGTATAATGCCCTCGTGCCACAATTCTATCGAACAGTTCGCCTCCCTCACAAAGCTCCATTACCAAGTGGACAGCGTGATCGTCTTCATAAGTATCTTTCAAACTTATAATGTTTGGATGTTGGGGCAGATGCTTCATGATCTCTACCTCTCTTCTAACATCCTCGATATCTACTCTTGTTCGCAGCTTCTTCTTAGATATTGTTTTACAGGCGAACAAGTCTCCCCCGTCTTTCTCAGTGCACAAGTGCGTGATCCCAAATTCTCCACGGCCCAATTCGTGCCCAATCTCATAGAAATCCTCGATTTTCCGTCCAGTAGGATCGCTCAAAACATATGACCTGTATACACTATTTGGTGCAATGTGACCGCCATTATCAGCAGCGTATGGATTTGGCTTCTTCTTTCCCTTGATCTTATCGTCTTTAGTAGCTGGTGCGGCACAGCAATTTCCCATCGAATGAAATCAAACACTCTCCGATACCACGAAACTGACTTCTTTCACTTCCCTTAGTCTTCCAAACAAACATATATCAGAATAGACTACCAATCAAAACCCAGAATAAGATAATCACAAAACAGATCCCTTGAGGACCATAATATCTACTAATACAAAGAAAAAAAACGCATCTTTGAATATAGAATCAGAGGGAGTCAACAAATGTAACGCTGAAAGAAATACAAAAGTTTCGCTGGACGAAGATGGAGTTGTTTGGTCGGAACACGCGTGTAGCAAACCAGCTAGATCATCACGAGGTAATGTGAAAAGTCAATGGTCTTGCCTTCCAGAGGAGACGTCCATAATTTCTTTTATTATCAAAAATACCTACTCTGTTTTATACAATTCTCCATTTTGACCAGCTTGGCAGTTTGCAGTTGGCGTCGGTAGCCTATAATTATAGAGATAATTGTCCATCCTAACGGTGTCAGACTAAACTTCTACTTTTTTTAGCATTCCTTTTAAATTCTATAAGAATATGTCACTGACAACTTTTAAATTTTGTATATAGCAGTACTTTTATATAATTATTTATTAATTTATTTCTATTAATCGGGGAAAGGGAAAGGGAAATCAAGTATAGTTATTATTATTATTAATATTTTCAGGTAGTGTTCATGTATAAAAATAGTATATTAATAATTAAGAAATAATATTTGTTTGTAATTTATAAGTTACATGATAAAATCATAAAATATACATTTAAGTTTAAGTTTTAGATTTTATTTCTTATTTTACATAGGTTTTTTCATTAATCATGAATATAATATATATATTTTAATATTTTTAAAACATGATTATATTTGATATCATTACAATAATCGGTTTGTTGGTATGCAAATCAATGAAAACCACTGCATATTAAATTTTATACAAGTCTCTGAAAATACTGATATATATATTAGTTAAAGTTGATGTATATGTATATTAACTAATAAAATAATTAATATTACTATTTAAACTACTGCTAGAATGATAAAAATTACCGTGTCAGTGTCAAAAAAAAGTTAAGAAAAAAAGTACCGACAATAATTAATGACTAGGCGTGTCAGACTGGTATATAAATTTCTCACCCTATAATTATATAACCACATGTGATATAATCCAACAAAATCCATAATTAAATACAATAAAATCCATGAATATAACGTAAACAATTTATTATATTACTCATTTTAAAATATAAATATTAAACATTATTTTTAAAGACAAATATCTAAAACTATCTTTAAACTTCTTCACAAATTACTCTTCATTTGAACCTATCTTCTAAAATCGGACCGGTTAGAACCGGACACGAACCCAAAATCAGCCCGGTTCAGAAAAAACGGATCACAAGTAACAGGTTTGCAGAGAAAAAAGAAATTCACGGCATCACGCGCTTAAAATAATGTGGGGTCCATTAATTTATTTATTTTTAAAGTTTTATTTGAAATGTATCTCGTTTAAGAAGAAATATTAATTTTAAATATTATTTAAACTAAATTAATTTTAAATTAATAATATAAGACCACTTTTCATTAATTGATACAAAGAATTACTTATATGTTTCTATATTCTTCATTTTTAAAATTAAATGTAGGACAATTGGACATTTGTATCTATAAATTAAATTAAAAATACTAAATAATTGACATAAAAACCAATACGGTTTAGAGTTAACTACTTTTTATGCTTAAAAATCTTACACACGAGAAAGATCTATATTTAGATCTTGCAGATTTTGAGAGATTTTATTATGCAGATTTAAATTATCATATTACTCCAAAGAAATTATAAAGATTGAATATAATCTTGAATAAAATATTAATTTTATTATTCTATTGTATTACACGAACAAGTTTTTAAGATTTTTTTTAGTAGCAGATGAAAAACATACATCAATGAATTTCGAATCATTTGCAAGAGAATTTGAAGATATAACTTTGGAGATCAACGATTTTGACGACTAGTAAGACATCACTTTTTGGTGTTAGAATATTGATAATAATATTCTTTTGGAATTTTTATTTTATATGTTTATATTTAATGAATATAAATATATTATACACCAGTTAAATAATTAAAAAAACATTAAAATAACAAAAACGAGTCAAATCGATTCTGAACCGATTTGGACCGAACCGAATGGATGATCGGTTCGTATTTCTGGTCCGGCTTTAGAACATAGAATTTGAACACGCATTTTATCTACGTCACCTAATAACTAAACTATAAATACAATCAGTAGCATGATCACAAATTACAATAAAACAAGATTAAATTATGGAAATTCGTTTAATTAGATACATTATAATTAAGAGATAAATTACAAAATGGCGGAGAAAACGCCACTACGAAAGCTGTAAACCAGAAGCAGATTCTCCGAGAACTCTCCACGGCCCCGATCTCGTCCATATCCTGCAACCTCAAACCCTAACACAACAATTCTGCAGAGAAATTGTCAAGGCCGCGACATCGTACCTGGCGAATCCGGCGGAAGCCCGCAGAAGCATAAAAATAGAGAAGGTAATCCATATCCCAACAAATCCATAGCTTGAGTTGAGAAAAAACAAGAGCAGAATGCTCACTATAGCAATACAAACCTGCAAAAAACACAACCCTTGTAAATCTTATATATATATATATATTGGTAATAGTAGAGTCTTGCCATGGAGTAAGCAGAGAAGGCGAAATCCGATGCTCCGTAACTCAGCCCATCAAATACAAAAGCCAATGAATTAATAGGCTGTGTCATTACCACGAACTACAAACGGGATCATCAATCAGTAGAATACCATAAACAAACAAGATCTAGAGAATTTTACCGGAATCCCGAGATGTAAGATGCTGAGCACACTAGGATCCTTTGAAAATATTTGTGATGATAACTTTAGTATCACAAAGACAATGATGCAGAGGATCATCCCAACAACGACACTAAGCTGCATTGTATTTCATTTATATGCTCAGTATTGCAACTTTATATATAAAAAGAAGAGGGTCCATACTTGAAGAACACGTGAAGCCGTAGCCTTTATCTTTTCATAGTCATTACGAGCAAACGCACTGGCTAGAATGGCCTGCACACCATTTACCTCCTTTCACTAACTACGTTGATTGAATGTATAAAAACACACAAGCCATTCACTTACTTGTCCAGCCACAGCTAAACCATCAGCAAGCAAAGAGCTTGCCAGCCAAACCTGCAAACATATTTGAAACGCAGCCATGGAAGTCGGTCCTAGTTTTGAAGCTAATGAAGCACCAAGTGTTACGCAGAAAGTTGCAGCTATCACTCTCACAAATAGAAGAAACCCTGTTCCAATAATTTCACAAATCGTTAAAATACAAGTTCTAAATTCTTGTTAAACTAGAATAAGTACCGTTCTTGAGAAACCGGGAAATCTTAATGTCTTTGAGACTTGGAGGCAAGATATTAACTTGCTTCATCAATCTCCATAGCAGTATCAACGTTATCATGTACCTACAACTCTTACATATCACGTAGAAACAGCTCCGAAGAAATAATAATAGAAAAATGGTAAACTTACTGAGAGATAACATGGGCTATTGCTGCACCACTGACACCCAAACCAAATATAAATATGAATATTGGATCCAATATAACATTTGCAGCATCACCAATCACTGTATGAGAGGAGATTCTAGTGGTCATATAAAGAAAATTGTAAGTAAATCAGGAAGTAAAGGTTCACAGACAAGTTGCATATAGGGGAGTCTCCGTGTCCTTAAACCCTCGGAAAATTCCTTGCATAGCTAAGGATAGAAGGACAGCCGGAGCACCAAGTGATCGCAGAGTTAAGTACTTTAATGCTGGTCTCAGCATAGGAGAGTTCTACGACAATACAAAAAGTTATGAATTTTGTGGTTTACTAATATGAACTTCCTAACAATTTTGATGAAGAAGATAAAGAAACTCACTGAAGTGATACCCATGTAAGTTAAAATCGGTTTTGCGGCACAAATAAGGATTACAGCTTGAACAAGACCAAGGGCACTGCCAATGATCATCGCAGTTGAAGCTGATGATATGTGTCGTTTCTTGCTTTCAAAAGCTACTGTTTCGATGATACATCAAAAGAAAAAAGCCGAATTAGCTCAAACAGAAAAAAAAACCAATAGGAAAATTGACTAAGACTACCAGTTTCCGAACTTAAATCTTCCTTATCATCAAATTCTTTGTCTAATAGTTCTATCTCTTGGTAATCATTTCCAACTGCATCTTCTTCAGCTACTAAAGAAGTTGTGACACTAACAAGAGGAAATATTGCAATTTTTGATGTTTGATTAATAACAGCAATAGCAACTCCAACAGCAGCAAGCTCCACAGGACCTATGTAATAAGAAAAATAGGAGCATCCAACAAGGAAGAAACACAAACAAACTGTGTACCTATATGGCCAATGAATGCAGTATCGACAAGTGAAGCTATAGGATCTGCAGTTAGAGCCAACGCCGCAGGTAATGCAATTTGAGCTATCTCAATACCCAATTCATCTTTCTTGAATATTCCACTAGGAAAAACACAATATGATGCTTATTCATTTCCATTTCGAATCAATTTATCAAACCCACATGCTAACTAGAACAATAAATACCTTGGGTTTTTTAACAAATCCCATAACGGATTCCTGCCAGTACCCATAGTCTTCGGCAGAGGCGAAACAGGATCTAGCTATTCGTCATAGAACAGTCAACATTGGATCAAATTACGTCACAGGGTATTTAAAAGATGAGGAGATGAACAAAGCAGTAAATCGTCGAGAGAGACGCCAATAAACAGTCGTTGAAGAAATTTCCAAACAACAGAACCTCCAGAACTCACCAATCAAATGAAAAGGAGAGGTGGATGCCAATTGCCAGTGCCCACTCCTTTTTCTTTCTCAATTCAATACTTCATATGAACCTCCCCCGCAAGCACCCAGGTGACAAAAGACAAAAATTTAATAGTGGAATGTACTTTATAAAGGTAAAAAAGTATCGCCAAAGGCTGAACCGAAGTTAAATAGGGTGGGTTGATCAGGTCGGCACAGAAACACCTTTGGGATAATGCAAATGCATGCAGACCCCACAGGCCACTACGACAAAGTAGTTAGTTGTGCAGCAGACCCGGAAAGTTCATGGAAAATTCCAGAGCCGCCCTTTCATGGCGACAAAAGCCAATCTACGTTGAATCAAACCCCAATTATCGACAATTGCATTTTATATCAAAACTCAGTTTCAAATCAAATCAGAAAAACCCATTAGAGAAAAAGGCCTGGACATACAGTTTTCTGTTGGTGTTCTTCAGAAAAAGAAAAAAAAATGGTGGCTATAATGTCATAGGTATATGATACATAGACAACTACTCTACAACGTGTGGATTACTTGAGAAAGAGTTGACATCTTATTTTGCATTAAACCGTTCACTTTTTAGTTTTTACAGTAAAAGCTCAAAAGGAAGGCCTATTACCAATTGAAATTCATCATCTTCACAATTTCAGTGACAACAAATAAAATATATTCAACATGAAGAGCACAGCAAACTGCTGCTTTCTGATGCCCTTTGTAGGTTTTTAGTTCTTACCCATTCGCCATTGACCACAATCTTGCTGTAGAATCAGAAGAAGCTGCATCAGCGTATCATTAAAAATATAAACTTCTCAGACAAAAAAAGGAAAGATTTGTGCTCAAGTTATCAAACCTGTATGTGATAAGAAAAGCAGGATCAACAGAGAACACACAGTCCCAGACCCAACACAGCCATATCAAGTCAACATACCATGGAAGAAAAATAAAGCATTAAACCTACCTACTAGTGTTTTTTACAAGGTGAAATCATCTAGATTCCATATGTTGACTGTATGATCAGCAGATGCGGTTGCCAGATATCTGAAACCAACATTTATAAATATGGAAATTTACAATTAGGATCAATGTGAATCATCACCTGTTAGGTTCACACAACTCTGGGTAAAGCAAGGCACTTTAGGATATATGCAAATGGTTCAAAGTTTGTCATGGTCTGTAAAGGAATGGTACACTAATTAAAATTCATATATGCTTTATTGGGGGCTACCCATTCTGAATATCAGAAAAGGCCCCAATGCTCAAATAAGCTTATGTCAAGATGGCCTGCGCCATGGCAAGTATTTATTTCTTCATAATAAAAATACAGTCAAATTCACAGAGGCCAGCAAACAATGTCAAATTTATTGAACATGAAACCAGAGTCAGACGAAGATGAGAAGCAAAGCGCTGTATGCATTGCGCATCAATTACAACAAAATAGTAACAGCTGCAACTCAAGTAACTTAATCAGAACTGTGAGGCCTCTTCTTGAGAGTGTAAGGATAGTAATCCTTGCCGGTGTCGTGTTTAATGGTCTGATTTCCCGCATCAAGGAAACCTGAAGTGAATGCGAATGCAGATCCTGCAGATATTGCAGTAGAAATGCTCTTTCCTGCCAAGACCATTTATTTGTAAGCTACAAAATAGCTTAACTACTATTCAAGAGAAGCAAACTGCAAAATAGCTATTTAGGCTAACTGTGCACGCAGACCATAGCAAGTATGAAAGATATAATATCACCTTTAAGACCAAAAACAGTAGCACCAGCAACAAATCCGCCCACAGCTCCATTAACAAGGTCTCTTTTCATCCTATAATGCTGCATTATCTGCTCTACCCCAATGAAGACTCCTCCTATTGCAGCAAAGGTTGCACCATGGTTGCCCATAATTTTCAGTGTACGAATCAAACCGGGAAGTGCCACTCTCCTCTCAACACGAGGTACATCCTGCCAAGTAGCGACGACTACACCCCAAACAGTACCAGCGGCTAGTCCCATGGTTGCTCCCTTCAATGTTTTAACTACAGCACTGTCTTCATTTTCTAATTTCTTAAGATCCTCTATTTCCATATCTACCTTTCCTAATTACATGGAAAAATAGGCAGAAGAATATAAGGTTTCTGGCATTAGGATGAAGATAAAGAGATAATTTCACAAAACGAAATCAGCAGCAATAGTTCACTTAAAAGTCAATCTTAAAAATAATCGCACACAGGAGAACCTCTCACGCTCAACGTGATTTTAAAGCATGGTCAATAAGTTCCAGAAAAATTCTAATCAATTGGATAAAATAAAATCCAATCGAAATCCCAAAAAACAAGAGATACATGAATTGCAAAAATAGAGATGCAACCCTAAGATTGGATCATCAAAACCTATAATAAAATTTCAGGACATTTTTTGCCATATGAGAAACCCAATAAATGAAGTGCATAAACAAACCATTGAGATGCAAAGATACCTCGCTATGTCACCCCCCGATGTAATGATTCAGTTCAATTGAAAATATTAGGAGAGAATTGAGAAGCAGAGAAATGAGAACGAGAGGAACTGTAAAAATGGTTGCTTTTATCATTTCGCCAAGGCTGTCTATTTGAGCCCATTACAAGAAAGGCCCAATAGGTGTTCTAGTAAATTAATAATAGGGGCTGGAGCTGGGCCTGCAGCTGGGCTATCTTGATCTTGTTTGATTAAATTGATATTTAAAAAAACGGAGTTTACCTTGATCTTAGGATACGCGTGCACCAAATTGTCTATATTAATGTTTTCATATCACTTAGGGGTAATCTTTCGGCCCGGACCGGTATTGCTAATATACTATCCAGTATGAATTTTTTTTTAAAAAATATTTTTTTTCTTGGTCGATCCAGAAACCCGTTGTCGATCGAAATACCGGTACCATCCGGTATGAAAACATTGGTGTATAAACAAATTCGAGTCCGATAATTCGTGATATGTAAACATTTCTTAATAATAATATAAATATTAAATAAATTAAAATTAAATACTTAACAATAAAATTTCAAATGATATTCAAATTCACATTAAAGTTAAAATAATAATACATAACAATTAAACTTCAATTTTAAAGATAAAAAATAATTCTTACATTATCAATCAATTAAAATACCAAATTTGGGTTTCTATTATTTGGTATTAAAATTACTTTTAAAAAATTAAGATACAAGATTCGTGTATCAGTGAATCTGTGTATCCAATACACAAAATTTGGATATTTTACGCTAATCTTATTGAAATTATTTGAAAATTTTGTAATAAAAGTATTTTTGCGAATCGGTGTATCCAATACACAAAATATAGACTAGATACAACATTTGGATATTTGTATGTAGTCTATATTAATTTTTTGGATACGATATTATTCAATTTTATATGAGTTTATGTATAACTAACATGACACCTGATTCATTATAAAAAACAAATATTATCTTCTAAAATCATTCTTTCTCATCTTGTTGGTACCCATTGTTCATATGATAGCTGCAAACACATGGTTAAGTTCGGACATTATGACGATTCTTAATCGAGTATGGACTGAGTCTATATATTTACACCGATTGGGTCGACCAGAACCTTCTATTATATTCTACGTTTATTGCATTTTTTGTAATTTTAAGAATACCCAATTAGGTAGACTATTTAGAGTAGAGTATTTGGTATTTTACATCTTTTTTTCTGTCCACTTTTGTATATTTTAATGAAGGTCGTTATGAAATTATAGACAAAGTTTATAATTTTGAGTAAATCACTAGGTTTTGACTGGAGGATAATTGCCCTTTACTTCTGGGCACTGACTTCAATGGTATAGTAATTGCCCAGATCATCATCTCATTTAATTAATGTCATTAGGTAAAATATCTAATGTAAGAGAAACTATTGAATATATATCATACAATTATGTTGGTAATTATAAACTTGAACGGTTACATATTAAAATATTTGAATAAGTTATTATTTGATGACACAATTAAAATATTACTTTTATAATGAATGTGAGATCAATTCAAAAATTTCATTCAAGTCTAATCACATGATGTTTGGACTTACAAATTAAAATGAATTGAAGTTGACTTCTATATTATCTTAGAATTATAGAGTTTGACCGAAATTACGACGGGAGAACGTGAACGAATGAATATAAGGGAATGAGATCACACTTTAAAAGATTTGAACAAATTATTATATGATGATATCTCTCACACTTAACAAATTCTAACACTCCCCTTCAAGTCCAACCTCTTGATATGTCTAAATTTGCAAATTGAAATGATTCGAAGTTGTTCATATATCATATTGAAATTATAGAGTCTTATCGAAATAGACAAGCGTAATATAACCATACTTTAAAAGATTTGAACAAGTTTATAAAACAAATAAAAACTTAATATATCTTACTTTCATAACAGATGAGAGTAAAATATAAAATATATTTTCTAGTTCCTATAAATACCCACCTAGATGATCTGGTTCGTCAATAACGAACAGCAAAATGAAGAGTAGTTTTGTGAGCATATTGATCTTGTTGTTTTCAGGGTTTGTGGTTAGAAACTCGAATGCGTGGCCATGCTCAACTGAACCTCCATGGCCATTTCCATTACCTCCATTACCTCCATTACCTCCATGGCCATTTCCATCGCCAAATCCATTTGATCCAGCAAATTTACCTCAACTTCCACCCTTTCCATGCCCCCCTGCTCCCGGACCTCTTTAATATTCCCGTCATTTTTCATTACGTTTCCTGCTTCTTACTTCTAGTACGTCTTATACTACACTGTGTTGTTTCTTTGGAATATCTATTAAAAAGTTAGGTTTGAAAGTGCCTTGAGATGATCATGAATTTGTAAAAGTGTCTTTCTTTATATAAAAATACTAATATAATATTATATATTAATCATATTTTAGTTATTGATACCAAGGGTAAATTGATCATTTGTCATATTGCAGTTCGGAAGAGGGTGTACCCCGGTTAGCCGACCGTAGTTATATTTTAAATTAACTAAACATTATTAATAATTACGTTCACGCGACCACAGAAAACCACGGAGAACTCACAGTTCATTTAACCAAATGGTAGCACGAACGCACTTGTGAAATGTTCATTTTACCATTCATAAATTAATAAGTGATAAAAAATTAATTAAAAGTAACAATCATTTTATGAGATTATGATCACTGTACCGTTGTTTATAAAACAATTTTTTTAAATCACAATCAACTCAACTCATATCACTGCTATTTATCTAACGCTGTTTCAAACATGCTCATTATAGTAACGGCGGTGAAATCGTGATTTTTAAGCATGTGTTTAATTAATACACTTTTGGTGAACACATCTCATGCAATGCAATTTTTATTATCGTACCAAACAAACCCATTTAGTTGTCGTTTGATGATTTTACGAGTATGTTTAAGGATACTGCTTACAAGTAAAGAATTCTTCTAACATAACTTCCCATAAACTATTAATTATTGTTTTCTAACTAATTATAAGATATTTTGTATGGTGATTTACAGTTACTCAAACTTTTCTTACTAATATATATTTTACTTTTAAAACAATAATAATATTTTCTTACAAGTTTTAATACACGTATATATAAAATAACAAATAGAAAATACACGTGAATAACTGATATATATATTCATATAAAGCAAACTTTAATTGTACAAAGAATAAAAGATTTCAAACTAAATATATTTGATAAGTAAAGATAAAATTTCATGAACTTTTGAAGTTAACAAACCGATTTCCATTTCAAGCAAATGAGCAACAATAAAATATTAAATTGATTTAAATCCTGCAATATTTGAAAAAAAACTAATTTCCCCAATGTCTTAAATTCGGAAAAAAATGGATTAAACTAGAAAAAACAAAAAAACTAGTGAAATTTCGGCCTTAATGTTCAAAACATTAAAATCATGAGCAAAGTGTATGTTGGATACATTAAAAAATTTCACCATCTTATTATTGTGATTAATTATTTTAAAAAAACAATTATTAAAAGATCTAAAAGAAACAATTTAGTTCGAGTTGAGCATCTAAAGCATCGTCATTATTAGTTAATAATTGATTATTATTTAATTAATATATATTCGACTATTACAAACACGGTGGTGGATTGTGGGTTCAACATAGTTGTCAGCTCCCTCGAGCTTGTGACTTGTGTACAAAAATTAATAACTTTTTAACTCGTCATTAACTTTTAACAAGGGTAATAATCAGTAATTACTAATTACTAATTACTACACTAATTTCAACGCTTTAATTTCCTATAAATACCCATTCTCCTTACTCACTCCATAACAGCAACATGAAGAATAATCAAACAATCAAGTTTTTCATCTTCTTCATCATTTTAGGGTTTCTGTCTGGGAACTCAAATGCTTGGCCTTGTTCAGCTGAACCTCCAATGCCTTTTCCTTTCCCTTTCCCGATGCCCTCTTTTCCCAGGCCATTCTTTCCATTTTGCCCGCCTCCCCCGCACCCAAATAAACTTCTCAGCTCTCGCGATTGGTTTCCGATCAAATTCTCCGATGCTATTTATCTACACAAGCTCAACTCCAGCCATTAAAACTTATTTATAGCAACTAAGAATAAATCAACGATCCAGTATTGGATTGGTTTGTCACTTTGAATTCAATGTATCTTATTGATTTACTCTGGTACAAGTTAAAGATTTATACTTTATTTCGTCCTATATTAACCAACCGCTTATGTTATAAAACTTATGTCCTTTCTCATATATTAGTCAAGTAAAAATAAAGAACATATACTCAAAAGTTAAATAAATAAAATATTAGTTAAGTAAAAATACAAATAAATATATCAAATTATTGAATAATGCAATGTAGAATGGGAGCATAAAGTGAACAAGAGGATTGCATGGAAAATTTTTTAAACCTAAACATAAAACATATTATTTTTTTAATAAATAATACTATATAAACATGTAAATATTATATAATTTATTAAAAAAATTCCAAAAATATAATATATTTTTGTATTATTAAGTATAATATCAACCACGTGTGCCTTGTTTGATGAAATCTATATCGAATTCAAACTGAAAGTCGATTGGATCCAACTAAATATATAGTTTTTTTAACGAATAATTAGGGATACATAGAAATTACTTTACTACGAAGAGCATTTGTTAATGCGTCACCTAGGGATATTGAAAAGATTGTTCCATCGAAAACTCGATTATTTTGAATATGCCGCATTTTCCAAATGAGCACACTAGAGAATTTCATGGCCTTCTTGAGAACTGATTTGGATGGTTTCCTTTGCACAATCTAAAATATACCTAGTTTAGATATTCATAAACAGCTTGAATACAATTCATATACTTAAGATAAATGCATGTTTAATTTGGATTATTACCAATGACCTCAAACTTATAATACTATTAATTTAATTAAAAAAATTTCTGCCCTTTAATTAAGTTACCTTTTATATTCATTCATTGAGTTTTTACAAGGTTCATGTTGGTGCAGTAAATGGATTTTATAATAGAATTCTGTATATTTATTGTAAAAATATTTTGATAAAAAATAACAATTTTTATACTCACTATGGGTAATTTTATCTGCGTCTCTCACCTAAGGGTTATTTCAGGTGTTATCACTTGAGAAGAATATAGAAATTAAGTCTTATAATTATGTACATTATTGATTATACCTTTTATTTATAGCAAACTTAATTAATATTTACATAATATATTCACATTTTATTGTTCATCCAAATAATTTACATTATGTATACAATGAAGAATCATTAGGCAATCTCGTTCCATTTGATTTTCGATCTCCTTGACTACTTGAACTAAATGTAGTTGTTCGTCTATTACTATATCATCATTACTAACAAAACACCCCATTATGTAAATGGGGTGTTTTCAACTCTCTTGGGCAACTGTGAAAAATTAAAGACGTTTTTAACTCGTCATTAACCTTTGTTTAACTTTTAACAAGGGTAAGAATCAGTAATTACCACCCTAATCCATTTCCTACTCCTAAAAGGTGTTGAATTTCAACCCATAAATTTACTATAAATACCCATGATCTCTGATATTCATTCCACAACAGAAACATGAAGAACAATCAAACAATCAAGTTTTTCAGCATCTTCATCTTCTTCATTTTAGGGTTTCTGTCTGGTAACTCAAATGCTTGGTTTTGCTCAGCTGAACCTCCAATGCCTTTTCCTTTCCCTTTCCCGATGCCCTCTTTTCCCAAGCCATTCTTTCATTTTTGCCCACCTCCCCCGCCACCTTCTACTCCACCACCGGCTCCCGCGCCAAAATAAACTTCTCATGATATAATTCCGATCCCAGCCTCCGATTCCATCCGTCTATTATCTACGCAAATTCAGCTTCAGCCATTGTTAACTTATTACTATGAACTATTACTAAATCAAGAATCCAGGATTAAATTTGCTCTTCACTTTGAACGCAATGTCTGCATTGTATTGTACTATGTGATGTGGGTTTATTCTTTCACGAGTGAAGATTTATCATATTTTATTTACATATGTTTGGATATGAGAACAATCTAAATATGTTAGAGGAACCCGAGAATACCGGTGAATAACACAAAATAAAGGACACTAAAAGTTTAACATGGAAAACCTAGAACGTCGGTGGAACGATTAAATCATTATCAAAAAAATAATACAACACACACGAGTTCTCTAAAATTATAAATGACAAGAAACCGATGAAGAAAACCATAAAAACAATGAGCCTCACACCTAATTATATAGGAGCTCAAGAACTCAATAGCTCATAGGAAAATAATTAAGTGAATGAACAAATATTTTTTAATATTGGATCATATATATGCATTCATAGAAAAGATTTTGTTTCCTTAAATATTCATTCCAAATATATCTTTTAATCAGTTCTCGACATATCGATAACTTCAGCTCATATTGGACTCGTTCACTTGTCCACTTTACTATTGTGTGATCGATGCACTTGACCGATCTACCAATATCGATCATCTCCGTTAAGTGTATCCGATCATCATCTAATCTTTATGATCGACAACAAAACCGTTCGTCAGCTAAGTGTCAATCGTCATCCGATCTCCACCCTCAAGAGAAGTTCGACTTATCCCCGTACTAATTTAATAAATTCACTTAATTGTGATTAATTAACATTTAATCCTCAAGAAAGGGTTAATAGCATTACGAATCTTTGATCCCGAAGAGGAGCTTCGAATGTGAACCACGTTTTATTACATTCATTTAATAAAACCAAATTTAGTGATAAAAACGGTTTAGTTGTGTAGCTCTATTTCTTAAAGACGTGTGTTTACTTTGCATTACAATGCAAATACCCAACCCACCCAGAAAAATTAATCGGTTTTTTATCGCATTATAATGTCAAGAAAGCCTTTTTATAAAAATTATTATTATTATTTTATTTCTGCGAGTGATAAAAATGCCCACTCAATGTTTAATTTTCCTTATTTTCCAACAACTACAACTTAAAAATATTTCTTACAATTTAATTTAATTTAATTATTTTTTACCCCTAGTTAAACCATAATCACTAACCTTGAATACAGCTGACCTTTGTTGTTTTAATTTTGATATACTATTCCCTATCTTTTAAAGCGATGAAGAAAAACGATTCCTTCTTTGTTTTCTTAAGGTTTATCTCCATAAGTGAATCGTTTTATATTATAATTCTAATCAAATTTGGTATATTTTTATGCGTTACGAGAACACGTTTAATATGTGTCTTAGCTCGTACATAGATAAGTCGATGTGGTATATGGATAGATGCATAAATAATGATCCATAGAGTTATATAGATTATACACACACATTGTCTACTTTGCTATGTTAATTTGATTTTATTTATCAAATGTGTATTTTAAAGACCAAACTTTGTAGATTACTTATTTTAAGGCAAATGTATTTAATTTAATGTAAGACACAGACAGGGTGGGCCGAGCTAAACCACGTAGTTTACTGTCTAGTCACTTCTTACATAATTCTCACAAACATTAAAATAAAAACAAAGAAGATACCATTTTTGTTGTATCCATTTACAAACATATATTTGTAGTAAAATATTAATGATTTTATTCATTTGAATTCATCTAGGAACAAAAACATCCCCAACCGAGAACAAAATAACAAGTGTATTTTAATTTGATTGTTGTTGAGAATAATATTGTTAAAGTAGAAATAGTCTATTTTATAACTATAGTGATATAATGAGTAATTTGTTTATCAGAATCTTTCCAATTTGATTCATTTCTCTTATAAATTGAGATATATGAACACTTTCCCAACACATTTAATCATGAATTTCTACGTGTATCGGAGTACAAAGGTGGGTTTCGGGTGGTTGCATACTAATTTTAAAAAAAAAAAACTATGTTAGAAAAATGCATCGACTTAGATGACAAAAATAGATCGACCTATGACTTGATCACTACAGAATCTATTGAAGTATGTCTGAACCAGATCAAAGTCAATTCGATTTGAGGTGGAGTGTTGAAAATATTGTCGTATATTGATTGTGAAAATATATATATTTTTAATGTGATTGACTCCTTTTATATATTTAGATGAATTAAATATATGTGTGCTTGAAGTTAGATTAGATTAAAGACGCTGAAAAATCATGTGATATGGAAATAGGAGTAATTACCCTAAACTAGAGTAGAATGAGTAAATTTCCATTTCGATCCTTAGCTGTAAGAAAAATAAAATGGTGATTTAAGGGTATAAATAGGCTATGGATGAATTCGGTATGTATAATGCAAACAAGATGAAGAAGAATTCAATGATGAAACCTTGTATACTAATAGCTCTTTTAGCCGTTCTGGTGTCCGGTTCCATTGCATGGTGTACCGACCCTCTACCTCCTAACTTTCCTCCTTTTCCGTGGTGCATACCACCTCCGCCTTCACCACCGCCACCACCACCATCTCCCCCTCCTCCTCCTTCGCCTCCACCATCACCACCACCTCCACCATGCTCCGGTCCCTTTTGCGTGCCTCTCCCTCAATTGCCACCTAATCCTTGGCACCCTTAAAACCTTCCATTTTGTTACCCTCAATCCATCCATCGTATCATTTACTACTTATTAATACCGTGTAATAATAAACCATGATGGATTGAATATCGGATCTGAAGTCTTTCATAGAGGAATCATTTGGTTTATGTTGTACTATGTGAGTTTCCATGGAACGTGTGTTGTTGTTGTGTTATGTAATGTCGATTGCATACTCGTAACATGTCAAACAATTATCTCTTAACAAATAAACTATATTGAAAAATACACATGGAAATGATTATGATTCAAATCTTAATTAATAGACAATTAAATATTATTATTTTATTACTTAAATATTATCTTTACATATAAACAATAATTTTGTTTTTGATTTTGTATTATGTCTATTATTAGACTATCTGCATCCAGAAAAACTTCATTATTTCTTTTCATTTATACATATAAGTGTGGACACTTATAATTTTAACTTTTATTTTTTATGTAAATACAAGTTATTTGTAATAATATTCTTGTTGTATAAATCACATTAACATGTTAAATTGATAATTGTAACTTTTACGAGTGTAAAGTATTTTAAAATTTTAGTTAATTTGTTATTGTATTTTCTAAACTAAAAGTGTAATCGATTGTTAAAAACTAAATAACTTATCTATTAGAACCACTACCAAGTAACCTAAATCGAATAAAATCGACGACTATTTGATCATATTTTTGTTAAGTAAAATCACAATTAAAAATTTGTTAATCAAGTCGATTAAAATAGATAAATTAGTAAACCGACCGTGTTCGCATTAAATATGATCAATCGCAATATTATCAATCAATTATAAATTTTTATATTATTTTAAAGTTATAATTTGTTAAATCTCCAGCTGGCAGCCACCTAGGTGGAGAATAATAGATTACAATTTGCCTTGAATTCAACTTCTTGGAGTTATTGGGCCAACGTGTACGTGAACTTATGCTAATGGAATGAGGTTTGATTTCATTTTGTTCGACATGAATTGTATACTCATAGATCCCTTGTATCCCGAATTTCAACGTTTTTTAATCCACACAAAATTGATTTTTTATATTGACTCTTAAGAGTCAATGTGTAAAAACAAACTAAACAAAACCAATTGTAGGACCACAATATATAGAATAAATTATTATTTAAATATGTTACCCTAAGTGACACGCAATAGTACTATATTATATTAATTAGCTTACTCTAGGCTAATATAAGTTAATTCACATTTAGGCACTACTTGGAGAAATAAAATTGTGATTTTTTGGGTATAAATAGGTGATGTGTATAATGCATAAACACAAAAAAATATGAAGATGTTTTGGATGATGAAACTTTGTTTACTACTAGCTGTTATCGTAACGGGTTCAAGTGCATGGTGCTCCGATAAACCACCTTTTAATCTACCTCCTTTTCCGTGGTGCACGCCACCACCACCACCATCTCCACCACCTCCACCATCACCTCCACCACCATCTCCACCTCCACCTTCACCTCCGCCACCACCTTCACCACCACCGCCATCCCCACCACCACCTTCTCCACCACCTCCACCTTCTCCTCCACCACCACCACCATCTCCACCACCTCCGCCGTCACCTCCACCACCACCACCTTCACCACCACCGCCATCTCCACCACCACCATCTCCACCACCTCCTCCGTCACCTCCACCTTCACCTCCGCCTCCACCACCGTGCCACAGTATCTCATGCTTACCTCTTCCTCCATTACCTCCATTGCCTCCATTGCCACCATTGCCGCCTAAACCCTAAACCCTTGTTCCCATAAGCTCCTCAATCCATCCATATTATAATCTACTTATTAATAATAAACCAAAATTCCACACTATGTCATCTAATTTCCATGTTGTACCTTGTTGTAATGCTATGTGAGTTTCCATGTATAATACATACATATCTAATGTCCTTCAAATCAAATTGAATAACTCATTCTACCAACCAAATAAATTATTCAAATTATCCGCCAATTAAAAATATATCAATTCAAATTCATGGAATAAATATTATCTAACTTTACTAAATATTAAATATTTACATGTAAATAATGTTCGTAATCTAACTTGTTATTTATCGTTTGTCATCCCACAATTTGTATAACATAACTCAATTGTTAATGAAACTAATTTATTCTTTAGGGGAATATTTATTAGACATTAAAATTCCTGTTATTTTTCGATGTTCATAATATTTTTTGTTTATGGACAAAATATTACCAATTTTTATTGAATACTATTAAGGTAAATAAGTCAAGTCAACCTTATATTTATGGAGATACTCAACCGGCATATAGAGCATACTTAGGATAATTAAATAAAACTTGCATTTAATAATTTATATTTATACTATACTCGGAAATGCATTTCAAAATTTGCCCAATTAAGAATCCACAATAACACAATTTATAATTTATCAAGTTGCGTCTTTTCACACAAACTACAAATATAATATGTAATTCAATATTCTTAATTCTATTCATACAAACAATTATGCATTATTAATCAAATGAATTGCACCATTTGAAAAATTTTAAGTAGTAAACATGAAATTCACCCTAAAATAATCATGTATCAAACACATGAAATATTAGAGGTAATTTTGTGGTCAAAATTGATAATAATACAAAATTATATACTTAATTTGTAATTTTTTAAATGAATGAGGTAAATTGTGAATATAGAAAACTTTAAATAAAATCTCCAATTAAATCGTGTTTTCTTAGTTATGGGGATTAATTTTGAAAATAATAATATAACATTGAAAATATTGTTATGAACTATAATATCATTTTCCCATGTATTGAATTAGTTTATGGCCAAAAATTATTATCAGACACTTTGTATATTCTATATTCATTCAGTAAAATTTATGGTAGATATAATATATTGAATCATAATTATTGTAATTGTAAATATGCAACTAATAAGTTGCAGCAAATAAAAGCAATGTAATATTGGTTGCAGCAAATTGATAAATTAATACTTGTAATTTATCAATTTTTCAAAAACCCTAAAATCTAGGTTTTAACCCATAAAATCGGATTGAACCGTTAAAAAATCGGTTGAAATGTCAAATTTAATTTTATATTTCAATTTTACAATATATAAAGTTATATTAGGTCTGGTTAAATTTTTAAACCCTGAAACTCTCACATTACAGGTACCATTTTGATAAAACTAAATAAAAGTCAACCTTATATTTTTCAGGAGAGTTAAGGTCAACAGACAGAAAAGGACAATAGATCATACTTAGGATGATTAAATAAAGCTTGCATTTAATGAGATATATTTATATTTTATACTATAATATACTCGGAANCACCACCACCACCAAATTCACCACCACCATTGCCATCTCCATCACCGCCATTATATTCACCACCACCACCATCGTCGTCTCCACCACCGCCACCAGATTCACCACCACCACCATCACATCTCCACCACCGCCACCAGATTCACCACCACCTCCATCGGCATCTCCACCAACGCCACCAGATTCTCCACCACCTCCACCAGATTCACCACCACCACCATCTCCGTCTCCACCACCGCCACCAGATTCACCACCACCTCCACCACCATCTCCTCTACCAACACCACCTCCGCCTTCACCCTCACCTCCACCACCACCACCGCCATCTCCTCCACCACCGTGCTTCGGTCTCTTTTGCTTCCCTCCATTGCCACCTAAACCTGAACCTAAACCTAAACCTAAACCTAAACCTATTCCTAAACCTTAGTTCCCATAAACTCCATTCCTCAATCTATCCACATTATTATCTACTACTTATTAATAATAAATCCAAAATCTACTATCTGATTGCCTGTCATCTAATTTCCTTGTAATGCAATGTGAGTTTCCATGCATTCTATATATCAAATGTCCTTCAAATCAAATGGAATAACTCATTCTACCAACAAAATAAATTATTCAAATTTTAAAAATATCAAAATAAATAACATATCCCCAATTAACAATATATCAATTCAACTCATGGAATAAATATATTAAATATAAAATATTTAAATGTAAATAACGTTCATAATCTAACTTCTTATTTATCGTTTTTAATCCCTCAATTTGTATAACATAATTGCATTGTTAATGAAACTAATTTCTTCTTTAGGGGAATATTTTTTTAGACATTGATAACCTTGTTCATACTTTAGTTTATGGACAAAATTTATTACCCAACTCTTTGTATATTCTCTTTCCATTATATAAAATGTATGGGGATTTTTGAAAATATTACCAATCTTATATTGAATATTATTAAAGTAAATATATATAAATCAACCTTATATTTATCCAGAGACTCAACCCACAAGTAAAACATACTTAGACCACTTTTATCGGTGTCCGAAATCTTATGAAAATACGGTCTTAGGCACCATGTGGCTGCCAGTGTAGAATGTCGGCCATGGTCTAATTCTCTCTCCCTAGATTTTTTTTAAAATTTTAATTTATAATTTATTTTCATTATTTAAATATAATTTATTAATATTAATAAATATATAAATTAATAATAATATAATTAAAACAATAATGAAAAAGTGAGGTGGAAGATAGAGAATAAAAAAAATAATGTAGATGACGGATAAAATGATATATATGACTGAGAATGATGATGTGTTAGGAAATAAATTTGATGTTGACGGTATAATCACGACCATGGATAAAGATAGTCTTGGGATAATTAAATAAAACTTGCATCTAATTATTTATATTTATACTATACTCAGATATGCATTTCAAATTGTCCCAATTAAGAATCCACAATTAATACTTATAATTTATATTATTCATTATACAAACAATTATGCATTATTAATAAAATGATTTACCAATTGAAAAATTTGAAATACTAAATATGAACATGACCCTAAAATAATTATGTATCAAACACATGACATAAAATGTGTACATATATTAGAGATAATTTTGTGATAAAAATTGACAGTAATACTTAATTTTTAATGTTTTTAAATGAATAATGAAAACTTAAAATAAAATTCCCAATTAAATCATATTTTTTAGTTATGGGGAATAATATTATTATTAACTATTTTTGGATGTTCATAATATCCTTTTGGCCATATATTGAATCCTAATTATTGTAATTGTTAATATGTAAGTAATAAGTTACACTGAATATAAGTCAACCCTTTATTTATACTGAGAGTCAAGGCCAACAGACAGAAAAAGGACAATAGAGCAGACTTAGGATAATTAAATATAGCTTCCATTTAATGAGATATATTTATACTATAATATACTGGGAAATGTATTTCAAAATTGGAGAATCCACAGTTAACACCCGTATTTGAAAGTTGGTTTGAAAAGGTTTTGGTGAATTAGAGAATGTAAGGGAGGGTGCAAATGAATCGAACTAGACGAATTTAAATGTTTTTAAGGTGTGATGGCTCAAAATAGGTTTATTTTAGGTTCAAAAACTACTATTTGTTCGAATTAATTAAAAATAATATATAATTTTATTGACTTATGAATCGATTTGACTTGGTTCGAAAAAATCGAGCTTGTCATTCGTTTGAACCATAGTTTAATGTCAAATATTATATTTTGTTAAATTTAATTTATGAGTAGGCCGCATTCTTTTTATCGTATAAATAAGATTCTAATATTTAAATATTTTTTCTAATTGTTTGCAAGATTATCATAATATTTAATACAGATTTTAGTTTATGAAAAAAAATTGTATCTTATTTTTAAAATATATCTAAACAATTGTTAACTTATAACAAGTTTGAGTTAGTTATTATAATATATTTTTAGTGGCGTTTGTAATAGACACTTAACTTTTAAAATATTAAATGACATATTCTCTAAATTTTATAATTACTAGTTAAGTTACACGTCCTACAGACTTGTGTTATAATATATGGTACATATTTTGATATATGATGGTCAATTTTAGCATGTTTATTATTTTTGGAAAACAAATACATTATATTTCACAATGCTATGAAAACAATTTATTACAATCATGTCATATTAGGTTGTGTTCTGCATAAATTATGAAAATGAATTATGCATTATAGAATACATAATCTGTTTTTTGATATAGAACAGTATTCATTTTAAATTCTGATTATAAATTATCATTATAATGCATTCTTCTATTTCAACTATAATGCATAATCAAGTTTAAACTTGATTCTAAAAATGCATTATGCATTCTGCTTATTATTTTTCACCAGAAAATTACGGCATTAGCCCCCAATGTTTAAAATAATGTAAATACTATGCTCCCAAAGTTTGTAAATTACATGAGAAGCTTTCGAAGTTTCAAAGTCATTCAAGAATGACTATCTAGTGAATAATATTAGTTTTTCATCTTTTTCGTATAAATGATTTTGATAATTTATGAATTATTTTTAAATTTTTCAAAGATTAGAGATTTAGTCATTTCATATTTTTAAGGTTAATTGATCAATACAAACTATTGATTGAGGGTCAACTTAAATATTAACAAGTATTAGAGTTCAATATAAACAGTTCTGAAAGTTTGAGGGTCAACCACACAATTCTTAAACTTTAAGGATATGATATTTACAACATTTAAAAGTTTATGGTTTACATCACGCATTATATCAACTTCAGAGGTTTTGTATACTATTTACATTCTAATTATACATTCTGATTCTGCATTCTAATTATAAATTCTGATTATACATTATATAATTTGTACAGAACACACACTTAGTGTAGTTACGTAGGATTGAATTTTTCAAAAATTGTTATACTCATATTTAATTTAGGCATTTGATAAAAGAACACAAATATATTAAAAAAACTCATGTTTTTAGTGACTTAATATAATTATGAGGACATAAGAATCAAAGTTAATATTGCTTTTTATTAAGATCAAAGAATCTTCGGAGACACATCTACAAAAGATTTGTTGAATGTTTTAAAAATCTTATATAAAGAAAAAAAATATAAGAATGCCAAGATGATAGAAAAAAGAATTGGATCATTTCAACTGGAGTATCAAAGAGCATTTCTAAGTCGACATTACTTGTTGTTTACTTACTGCAACTTCAGGGGGCAAAGAGAGAGAGAGCCAGGAGAATCTGCAGAAAGAAGCTTCAATAAGGAATACAACAGAATTTACAATACAAAAACAAGATATGAAGGTGTAAGTCAAGAGTCACATAACTTTTATAATATAATACCTGAAATGTGAGATTACATACAGAGGAGATAAGTGAACGACTGGCAAACTTGCTCAAATCCTCAACAGAAGCATGCAACTTGTTTGTCTCCACAAATTGACCATTGCTGCAAGATCCGGTGTATTCAACCTCACTAACCCTACATCCTTCTTTGGCATGTGTTCCTTGAGTATAAACCTGCTGTAGGTTCTTGATCTTGTTCTCCATGTATTTTGCTCTTTGTTACCAAGCATTAGCTTCTACTGTGAGATGATCAACTCACTGGTCGACCTCCATCACCTAAAAAAGTTTCCAGGTGTATCAAACTCCAAACAAAATACATAGAAGAGAACTTCAATATTTGGATTATACATATCCATATAAATTATTACTTCTATTTACATTTTGACAAAAGGGTAATACGAAAATTGCAATTAATAAAACTGTTGGCTAAAAGAAAAGATCATTCATACAATACAACACATAAAACATGAATCAAACATTGCATCAAATATACATATTACTTCACATATAACAAAGAACTGAACAACCCACCTGAAGCTTAATATGTCTATCAATGTGAGCATCATGCCTGCTCAATAGTATCATACCCTATACCAATAAAAATTGAATCGCCTGAATAAGTCAATAATGGATTTTCCAACGAAATGCCTAGCCATGTGAGCACTAATCGTGCATGCAACAACCCTGCTGAAGATATATCCTATATTTTCCAACCATGCCTTGCTACTTCAACTGATAAATCAACAAGGCTGATTTGATTTATTGGGAAATTAAGCAAATAAATCATAGAGAATTTGTTCACTTACTGTTCCTGATCTTATTATATCTTTATACCGCTCTGTTTTCCAATCCTGCATCATTGCCAAACATTAACCTTAACAGTAACATGATTTGTGATAAAATAAAGAACAAAAATGTCTAAAAAGAAGCAGTTGTAAGCATTTCAAGAGAACTGAGAATGTCTCGGCTTAAGTAAATAGCTCATTGGTGAAGAGCAACACAATTCTCAGATTTTCAAGTGGCATCAATTTACACTTTAAAAGCATTCACGCTGAACAGGGATAAACACAAAAGTTTGAGGATCCTATATTTAAAACCTGAATAATGTCAATCCAACTTTGACCTATCTTCATCACTCTCCGGAGAGGAGCTGAAAATTGTCGAAGTAGGCCAACCATGCTCTTTGAAGTACCTTGAAATTCAAATTCAAATTCAAAAGCAACAGTAGAACAAAACCAAGGAAACAAAGAATTGAAGGGAAAACAGGACTATTGGAGAGCAACTAACCATCTCATTTTAGGTTTTCCGCCGCCTATCCTATTTTGCAGATCATCGTAGAACTCAGGGTTCCAGGTAAGAACCTCATGGAATGCGAGGAAGGACAGCGGACATTGAAATGGGACAAGGCGTCGTTGTAAGCTTGACGGTGGAGGTGTTCCGATTCCAGAATTACACCATCGCAGTCGAATATCAAAGCCTCAAACGGGCGAGACGAAGCTGAGATCTTCCGGAAGTGATTATGAGATAAGAATGCACCGAACAAAAGATATGAGACATACACGTAAACAAAGAACCAAACAGAACAAAATACAAAATACAAACCCCAAACCCCAAACCCCAAAAAACCTGCAGATAATTAGGTCTTAAACAATCTTTATATTAGAAAGAATAGATATACTCGACTTTCAAAAATCAATATGGCTCATTTTTATTCTAAAACTCAAATGAGATTAGAGAATTATTCCACGGATGGCGCCAAACTGTTATGGTCTCTTTTTAGGGGTACCAACAGTCATCCAGTTCGTCAAGATACAAACTCGGTTTTAATTTGTTTATGGTGGGGAGACGATTAGAATAAATAAATGAAGAAATCGGCAAAGCAATTTAAAGTGGAAAACCCCGAGAAATGGGGAAAAAACCACTTGACTAAGAACATGAAAAACTCTTAATCGATTTACTAATCAAACAATTCATAATACAAAAATACAGTAGAAGTTTATGAAGATGACAAGGTATAGAAAGCTATAAGAACTCCGGCAGAGTAACGACATGTTCTTATGCGTCCAAAAGGTTCTGCTAATTCCGTCATCAAGCTCTGTATTTATAGAGATGAAGGCGTGTGTAATCTACGCCCTGAAACTGCCTCTAACAAGTTTGTTGAAGGTTGTTGTTGCGCGATGTAAAATGTGGCCGGGACCGAAGAGTGGCCTGCGTGATCTGGCCCGAGACGTGGTAAACGTGTAGAGGCTCGAAGCGTGCAATGCGTGGACTGTAACCATTTGGACCGAACCGTGGGGCCACCTGTCAAACGTCGTTCTATTTTGCCAAGTCTATCTTCGGTCCCATTGCGGAACATCAGACCAGTTTATCTCAAATGTACTAAGCTGGGGATTTTGGGCCACGTAAGTTCGCTTTTATTACATGGGTCGGTCTAATCGTTATTGAGCCTTACCTATTGCAGGGTACCCACTTCTAGGATTCTGATCACAAACCATAATTAGATTCATAAAAAAATAATGAATACGAGGAAATGACGCCCTTAATCCTCATAATTTCATGATTTCAGCAAATTTCATGACGGCCTAATTTTTTTGGCATATATAGTCTTCATAATTCATATTTTTTATCTATTATTTACCCGTAGTTTTCAAAATTATTCAAATTTGATCATCAAGGTTCGTAATGAGTCCCTACAAATTTTTGATGTCAACTAGTCCCCATAATTTACGTTTTTTTGGCGAAACCAGCCTCGAAGTTTAATGTTTTATGAAAACAAATTATATAAGAAAACGAAAAACACAATTATCCTTTGACACAGAGAGTACTTTAGCACTGTAAGAATCCATACAACTTCTGAACCTGCTATCGATCCGCAAATTGTTTAATGTTGTTTAGCTCTAACAAGGAACAAGAGAGTTATAATGCTCACCGAGGCCGAAAGCGTGACGGTGGTATGAGAGCATGATACTACGACTTGATGATCCAATCTCATTTCTAATTTTGTATTCCTTCCCCATCTCAACATCAGGAAAAGATCCTGAAAATATCATGATGTGTTTCTTCAGACAATGTGTTAGTGCACCAAGCTCTAATTGACCGCCCCAAGCAGCCGTAGATTCCACTTCTTTGCAATAATCACTGAACCTTTCCATGGAAGAATCTCCATCTTCAGCATTCTCTGAGAGGAAAAATGGAAGAAAATCTGTTGCGTGTTCACGCATGTAAGCAGCAGCCATGTTTCTAAGTTGTTGAAAAGTATAAGGAGAAGATCCATCGGATAGAAGGGCGAGTTGATCCTCGACAGCTCTGTAGAGGCAGTGACCATCAGGCTTGATCTCGTTGATGATAAGTCCATGGGGTTTCAGTTTATACTCCAACTTCTCGTTTTCGATTAGTCTATCACTCACAATCTGGCTTTGCTCATCTAGGATTCTTTGTTCTCTGGCTGCTTCTTCTTGAGCTTGTTTCTCACGACGTTTGATGCTCTTACTCTGCCTTGAATGATCAGCTTGGTTATGAACAGAAACCCCAGCAATGGCCTTGACAAGATTATCGAGGCTACCAGGTTGATTGCTGTTATAGCCTAATGATGAAAGCTCTTTGGCTTGTTTTTCTTTCATTTCAGCTGATGTTTTTTGTATCTCTTCATCAACTTGCTTTTTTTTAGCTTTCTGCTCAGCTTTACTACCTTTGGCTGCAGCTTTCTTCATAGCAACCTCTTTGTTCTGAAGATCAACAGTTTCTTTCCTGAAGTTGAAAATATGATTTATATGTGAAAAATTTGACTAGAAAATACTCATAGCACCTACCTGTGTCTAGAAAGCATCTCTTCAAGTGTTTCGTGGGAAGCAATTCCGAGTTTATCATCATCTAAGTTCAGATTATCAGCCATTTATGTACTAGTTATCCTGAATTTTCATTTGCAAGCATCAGTCTCCACTCTATAATACATAAGTATTTAGCTTCTCCACAAGTATGAGATACAAAATAAGCATATGCAAAACAAAGAGACAAGAAATGTTAAATTAGAACACGGCAAAGTACCTAACTCATTGGGGATCTGAAAATTGTTAGCAATTTAGATAGCGGAATGGAACAAACAAACTAAACCACCCATATCAGGAAAACAATCGACGAAGTAAGACAAACATAATCAAAGTAAACGAAACCCAAGGGGATTACTTCAAGACTAAATACCCAGCAATTTCATAATAAAAAACAGTACCGAGTCGAGTGAATTGTTGTCTCCTTCAACAAAACCCTGTCTCAGGCGGCCATCGGTCGATTAGGGCAAAACCATCTGGTGTGCAGTGACGTTCCACATTAGAGCAGGACAGATAACATTCGTGGGCTGCGCGAATACGCGGGTCGTTAATTTATTTTTATTTTTTATTTTTTATTTTTTTAATCTTATCCAATCCGTTAGACTATTTCTAGTACTCTTATTTTGGGATATTTCACTCATTAACTGAAGTTAACGTGTTCATTTTTTTACATAATCGGTTTAATTTCTACGTAGAGTTATGTAATTTATTCGGTGAAGTAGAAATTCAAACTGGAATATTAAACATTATGCAATAATGATAGAAATGACATAAAGTTATCAACTATAGAGGCTTGTCATTTTCTCATTGAAGTTTTAATAAATGGTGTTTTAGTCGTTTTTTTATTGAGAATGTGTATCTCATATCGAATATGAGATATCATGAGTAATTAGTTTGACGAATGATCTTATGTATTGGGTTATACATATATTCTTTTGATCCATTAAATACAGAAAAAATGATATTGCTCAAATATTACCTTTTGATATTCGTGTGTCGTATTCTATAAAGTTTTGCATAGTTTTATATATGATGTAAATGTTTGAGTTTTGACGATATTTATAGATTACAGATATACATGTCTCACCAAAAATTACGTTTACCGAATAATTTAATATATATTTTAATTTAATATATACATAATTAATTAGATTTAAAAGGGGAAGGGGATGATGGGCTTGTATTTCTTACACCAAATGTTGTACAAATAAACATATCCAAAATTTCAAATTTTTCTAGTACTTGAACAAAGTATCTGTCTACTGGAGTTAACAAAATATGATTTTTTTCAAATTTGTAAACATAAGAAATAGATTGGGGTGAAGTTACAAAAGGCATTGATTGGCTTCAAAGATTCTCATCTTGGTCAAGAAACAATTGAATTATGGATCTCAGGACTTGATTGTCATGTGAAACCTGAGAGAAGATGAGTAGTTAACTGCAAGTCCTTAACCTTTAATGGGGAAATATTTGTATATATTAATGTTACCTGAGGCAGAGGGTGGCTCCGGCTGATGAGATCCTTTAGAATTGAATCAAGAGTGGCGCGTAGTTGCTTGAAGAGGACAGCAGTTTGTGGTGGGGTTTTCATTTTTATCCACTTATCTACAACAATCAAACCACCCTGCACACACACATCCAACACTGAATGAATATGCATCCAACTAACTGCATTGAGGACACTCAAAATAATACCTCATGATCAACGCTTATTGATCTACCAAACAACAATATACACTTGGGGGAAACAACCGTAGTGTCTCTCAAGAATACCTTCCCCGTTTCAACCTTCACAATATAAGTTACACGTTGTTCAGGAATAATGCCAACAAACAAACACCTACGAATATACGCCAACTTATAATCTTTGATTTGGATTCATTACCTTGTCAAGGTACACTAGAAATGGATACTGGAAAGCTTTCTGGGATTGATTGACAGAAGAGGGGTGTATGTGGACTTCTCGTTTTCCATCATACCATATAGGACGACCTCCAGTGTTACTTCCTTCGGTGATCGCCACGTTAGGGTACAACCCGGCAGCTATTATGGCCTGCACAAAAATATCATTGGAATATACTTCGAGGAACATACTAACTTCAACAACACAGGAAATTTTGCTGTCACACATTTGTGAAATAGTAGGTCAATTTGACTTCTTTCTGATCAAATTGGAAATGCTACCTTTACAAACATTTAATAGACTCCATGACAAAGAGGATAAGGAAGCCAACCTTAACTACAGCTGGATGCTTTGAGTACTCATTGAATGGTTGCGACAAATCCGAGAGAAAATTTCCAAGCTTTTCCTTGTTCTTCCACCCAATATTTTCAGATGGTGGAAAATTATCATGTACCTGAAATTAGTGTTGTTAACCTTGTCCAAGCAGATAAAAGAATACATCCAATCAGGCAAAAGCAAATCTGGGTAAGTACACATCAGGGAAAATTAAATCTAATCTGCAGCTGATTATGGGGCAGGGGAGTTGGTTGAATAAGAGGAATCTGCGAATGACACAGCATTGTAGCACAAAAGCAAATTAACATCCATATACCCAGTTCTTTTCCTTTGGATATGACGATTACATATGCTTGTACTAAAGGACTATGGCCAGTCATAGTCCTCATAAATTGGACCAATTTAAATACCAACATACTAACAGAGAAAACACAAGCAAAAGCACTAGTTTTTCTAATCAAAGAAAATAATTATGTACCTTATGAAGATTTATAAGCCCGATGTCGGCAAGCAATGTACCAAACTGCGTTCTCATCTCCCTGGTAAAACATGACATGTATAAATTAAACATTAAGTTAACTCATATTTAATATTGAAAAAATAATGTCAATAAAAGGCTTCAGCTACATAGAGTCTGATCAGAGAAAAAGAGAGCAGCGGGGATTATACTTAATCATGCGCATAACTGAGCTACTCAAGAAGTGTGAACTGCAAAACTTCTGTGCTGCTTTACCACCATTCTGCAATAAAAAAATTGCATAAGCCAGCTTTAAAAACATCAGATCATAATATATGATGTCATAGCATGTAAAAAAGTATCAAACACAAACGAGAGCAAGCATCAAAGTATTAAGAAAGTTTCTATTAAAAGGTAGATTTTATATTAATTGATTACAAAAAAAGTTGAACTGAATGATACAGAAAGCATGTACATGGATTTGCTATTAATGGCAGGTGCTTATATCCAATCATAAATAAAATTCTCTCATTATCTCTTGTAAAAAATATCTCAAGAGTGTGAATACTATTTTTGCGTATACCTTAAAATTCTTCAATGGTTCACAATCAACACCAACAATAACCACTTTAGAGGTTATAATGATTTTTTCACCATTGCAGAAAGTAGGCTCATTCGCACACGCTAAAGTAATATTATTATTTTTAAGAAATAAGTTAGGAAAATGAAATAAAGCAGGTGTTTAAGCCACACAAAGGGTGCAAATATGAAAGCCAACTAACCAAACATAGAACTTTATCCCATTTTTCATATGAAATCATCAATAGGAGATGATCTGACTGCCAACCACCTTCAGGAGAAATGGGCACATCTCCAACTCGGTAAGCCATTATAGCCTTTTTTGCCCTTTCAACATTTTCATTCTGCCAACAGTATTTAATATTGTATAACCGGCCAATTCAAGGAGAACAGAAACAGAGATTTATCTAAAAACCTCATCCTTCGGATATATAAATGGGGATTTGTAGCTCAAGAATGCTGAAATAGTAAGAATGGGTGACAAGCATCCAAATATTGCACCATATACCATCATCTGCAAGTTCAGAAAACTTATCATTAGGATCCTTGTTTTAAATTTACTAATGGGTCCTTTCTCGGCAAAAAGTTGAAGTCTTTCTCATTCATTTTCATGGGGCAAACCCAAATTCCGTTTCTCTAAAAGTTTCAATGAAATTCATACAGACCTAGTAAGCATTAAACAATTAAATCAAAACATGTCCTAATTCTAATGGTATATGAAACAAATACATGGCTTCAAAGCCCGTAATGCTGCCAGTAACTATACATAGTTACCTTTCCAATCAGTATATCAACAGGAAGTCCCGCCAGATGATAACCAAGAGGTGTCAATTCTTCATTTCCCTCGATAGCACCAACCTATGCTAACAAAACATTCAGAAATGAACAGAATACGGACCATTTTTTATCCAGATAGCAGGTTGTTTTAAAGTTCGAGTTGCTCAAGAGGTACATTGTTTTATATTAAGCTTGTCTAGCAAATTCTCCTGGAAAAATCTTATTATGTTCAGACCATATTAGACTACAATCTACTCTAACATCGCAATGAGAAATTGACAGTCGTTGACATGAACCAAGAACTAGTGAGATCAAATGGAAAAAATGTAGCCACGATTTTAAGTCTAAGAAAAAAAATAAAGTATTGCATGGCAAACTTGTGTTGTAATTTTAGCAGTAAAATCATGCCTCGTACAGCAACGAGACTGCTGTTGTAACAGCTTCCACCCGTGGAGGTTCCAATGCCTGAAAATAGAAGGGAAGAAAATGAATAGATGATACGCAGTGGGCAGGGGCCGTGGAAACAAAAATTTAGGTACAAGCCTTTTTTCGAAAAGGAAATGCAAAAAGAGACTAATACATGAGCGAATGACTTACCTTTGACAAAAATTGTGCGATTCCACCCAGGGAAAGTAATTTTACTTGAAGGCATAACTCAGTAAGAGGCACTCGCATCATTTCAGGTAGCTGAAAACCCATTGAAGCTAGAATTACAATTTGAATTAAAAATACAGAGTAGTTAAAAATCCTTGAACCCAAAACTCCCTGCTATTTAGGAATACAAGCACTTAAACAGGATTGTCGGGAAAATAATACCTGGTATGATCTCATCATATTTTCATATCTGCGACGAGTATACAAGCAAAAACATATTCCTGACTTCACACGGCCAGCACGTCCTCGCCGCTGCCTAGCATTTGCTTTAGAAATCCAATCTTCAACCATGCTTGACAGTTTCTGTTACAAACAGCTTGCTCTCACTAAGTCATGCTGGAGATTAATAATGTCTAATGGAATAAAGTATAAATAAATATCTACTTTCTGTGGATTGTATCGACTCTCCTTGTGTTTTCCACAGTCAACGACATATACAACATCATCTATAGTGATACTCGTTTCAGCAATATTCGTTGCAGCTATTACCTGGGAAGTTCAGAAGAAAATTCAATAACAAAGAAGTGATACAGTGATCAATCGAAAATGATACATCAAAAACTATATTTCACAAAACTTTCCATTTGAGAAATGTTTCCTTGCATGAACAAGAAATAAACAAGTATAAGATTTTTTAAGCCATTATGATGTGTGGTGTTGGCACTTCAAAATCGAGGTGCATCTGTCAAATCTTGTTAACTTAACAGAAAGTACGAGGAAAATATACCTTTCGTATATGATCAGGAGGTTTAAGAAAAGCCTTTTTTTGATCTTCAGGTGCCATAGATGAATGCAAGGGAAGAAGCCATTCAGATGAATGTCCTCCAAATCTGCGTGAGGTAGCAAGTCCCTCCAGCAATATATTTATCTCTGGAACGCCCTGTAGCACATAAAAAATTGGAAAGTAAGCAAGATAAAATATAAGCTTCATGAAAAATGCATTACCGGTAAAAAGACAAGTATGGCACCCTCGGGATAATTTTCATCTATATGGCAAACCAGATTGTGAAGAAGATCATAGTCAATGACATCTTCATCCAACCGTTTCTGTAACATGTTTACCACGTGCAAATATCAAAAGGATTGTGAATGTTCAATAGTATATTGTGATTGATGAATACCAAATTTTGACGGGTTTGGTCACTATAATTAAGATAATCACTGTGGACGTAGTTTGGGTTAACAATTTCTTCCAAAAGTAAGGAATCGTCACCCCAGCCAGATAGAACCAGATTTTTCTTTCCTCTCCTGTTGTCGATAGGAGCACCCTACAAAAACAAATACAAGCTGAAACTTTTACCAGAATAAAAAAGGGTACGATCCAGGTACTTTGAAATAGGTCTTATATATGACTGAAAATAATATAACATCAAACTTCGCCCTATTCAACTCAGGCTGTTATTCCTTCAATTACAAATTTATTTTACTTGGATTACTTAAAGATACTTTCTGCAAAAAAGCAACAGCCTTGTTCGAATAATCCTAGTACCTGTTTTATCCTAGATTTTCCATATTTAAATGAGGCAGGAGAATCTGGAGCAAGATGATACTTGATCTCCTGATATATGTCCTCAAGAAAATGTGTTGAGACAGGATGTGTTCTCCCTTGAGCAGTAACCACAGGGCAATTACCAAAGTACGTAGAAAATAAGTGTGAGTCAACAGTTGCCGACCTGCAAAAAAAGTAAAGAAATGCTTGGCAAGACTGAGTGAAAAATATAGATCTGGAAATAATTGAAAATTGGATATCACATACATGAGAATAACTTTCAAAGTAGATTGGCCACAAGAATTCTGTTTCTCTATCAAATTCTTTAAAACAATGAGCAAAAAATCACCCTGCAGCACAAATTAACCATATAAAGTTAGCTCATGTAATGCCATAGATGATAAAAAGGCTATGCAACCAGTTGTTTTGAAGTTGAGAATATCAATTGAAAAAGTGTCAAAGCATATATAGCTAACCAGAAGAGACCGCTCATGTACTTCATCAACTATTACATGGCTAACATTAGCTAAGTCTTTATTTCCCTGCATATCCAGGGAAAAGAAACAAAAAAATTGTAAAATATTATAAACAAAAAACAAATAGTAGACTTGCTTACTGGAAAAATATATATTCAAAGACATGATAATCCCAATAACTGAAAGAGAAGGGAAACTTACCAACATCATTCTCAAAAGAATGCCAGTTGTACAAAACAGAAGCTTGGTACCTTCATTACTGAAACCGTAAAAATATATATGAGAGAACCAGTGCTAAAACCAAACTCATGAAGAAGTGACTAAGCCATATAAGCATATATTTTACAAATAAAGAATGTACCATTTCATAAAAAAACAGGGTTTACCTTGCATTGTCTAAACGGACTTGGTAACCAACCAGAGAGTCATATGATCCTGGGTAGGAGTCGCAACGCTCATTTGCCACTCTTTCAGCAACAGAAACTGCCTAAATGGAACATAATAATCAGCGCACATAATCGTTAAATTCATCATTGGTCACCATACTCCAACAATGATAATCAGAAAAAATCCTGAAAAAAGAAAAAAAAATATAAATATATATACAGCAATTCTCCTTGGCTGAGTACAGATAATATTACAGGAGCCCCCATTTCCTGCTTCAATCATGTCATCTAAGATGTACTGTGGGACCTGCAGAGCAATTCCACAACGAGAAAACAATGAATAATAACATAATCTTTTAAGGAACCAAATCAGTGAATATAAATTTTCAACTAAATTATTTCCTCACACCTGAGTTGTCTTTCCACAGCCTGTCTCTCCAGAAATGACAACAACATCATTATCATGAAGCAGACTAAGAATATTATCTTTAACAGCCGCAATAGGGAGGTTTTCCCTTGATAGTAGCATTTCCTAAACATTTGGTGCTAAACATTAGAAGCTTTAGGATAACTCGAAAAAATGATTGAGGCTGCAATTTAGCAGAAAACATTTAGAAGTCCAAGAAATTAGAGTAAACAGCCTAGTTAGTTGAAAGGGAAAAGAAACCAACATTAAGACTTCACAAACATTCGAACCCATTGTAATTAGGACAAACTTTACCATAGCATTTTTAGCAATTGTAATAAACACCTTTACCCAAAAACGAGCTTTTTCATATAGTCACTCATTGGCAAAGAATTATGAAGAAATGATAGCAACTGAAATTAATCCTAAAGATAAGGTAGATTGGCATTCAACCTTGTACATTTTCATCTCCTTTTTCTGTTCTTGCTCTTTCTGCAGACGAATACCTTCAGATATCACATTCTTGCGATTTCCTGATTGTATGAATGAATACGATAGAATTCAATAGGGATACTCAAGAGACAAAAATGAAAATGTCAATCTATTGGGCACAAGCTTTAAAAAGAAGTGGTTTAGAACAAGCAGACAAGATGCAGCCACCTACACAATAGACACCGAACACTATAAGATGCATACTCAGATTCTTGATAATATTCAGACCATGAATCCATTAGCATAGTTGAAATGCAATGGGTTTTAATTTATAAAAGTTTATAGTACACCTCAGAAATCAAGATGCTGCAGAAACGTTCATTTGAGTAAGAGAGAGAAAGCAGACTGACACCAATTCATCAGCATATCAAGAAATCCCAACATAAAACAAAACCGGAAAGCAAAAATTTTGCAAAGAATTCGAAAGTGCAAATTGTGTAAAAATGCAGAAAAGTTTATTTCTTGTACTGCATTGACAATTGATGCTATAACAAAAATTCGCATCACCTAGACACAATAAAAAATCAAAAGAGCAGAAATTAAACCAATATAGCATACTTCCAGCATTTTGATTTCTGAACCAAGATGTGCTTTCTTCTTTGAGTATCATTTGTGTTTTATCCTGGACAGTATTATCACTGACACCGGCCACACTGTTATCAATACTGTCAACATTCAACAATGTATCCACAAAGCCTGCTCTTCTATCCAAGTGTGGATCTTCTACATTTGATAATAACTCATCTGAAAAAAATGAAAATTCAAAAACTGCAGAACCTGAGGTAAAATTTTATAATTACACAAAAAGTAGTCACATGAAGGCACATTACCTTCCTTCCATTTCATCACAAGAAAAGAATATGGTTCTGGAAGTACTAACTGAATTGGTAGGTCAGGAAATACACAATGGAGAGCATAGGCTGCAACTTTGTTTTGAGCATCCTGAGGTAAATTGAAACCTATAAGCGCCAACTATATTTAATCAGTTTTTTATAATTATGCTAATTACGAATCTATTAATTGAATTGTAACTGTCCGTTCCAAAATAATATATTTTTTAAAATTCGATTAAGAAAAAGGTGATTTTACCATTTCTACAAGTGAAGATCAATTCTCTATATTAAAACACTATATTCAAAAGAATGAAAAGTGAGGAAATATGATGAAAGGCTGAATGGCAGCTGGAAAGTTATTTTCTGAATTTTACCATTTCATTAATGGAACCACCTCCCATTAATGAAAGGCTGAATGTGCAATATCACTGCATATCAATTCTCTAGGAAAATTCAATTGATATGCAGTGATATTGCACATTGAAAAATTGTATATTGATTCTCCACAGCTACAAAAATTATCCTATATAAGATATAAGATAAGGTAGGTTCCATACATAATAAACATTATATAGAATACTTGCACTTAATTATAATATCAATTTAAAGCAACCTTGGAAAACAATTATACCTCAGGTGTATTAAAACTGGAATCCTGAGAGGGTAGCTGAATTGTTGTCAAACCCCCAGGTTTTCTACTCTTTCCCCTCCCACTAGCCTTCCGCAAGATGCTGACTGAATAAAAAGAATTATGTCCTTGCATCAGAACCTTATCATATTTTGGTGCTTCCCATCCTGATCTTTGGCAAAGTTGATGCAGAAGTGCCTTGGGTACCTTTTTGGGATCTCCCTGTTGCACAAAAATAAACACGCACTTCAAAAACAGCATGATAGTAAATTGAATGGCCATTTAAAAAAATAACTGGAAAATAGCTAGGTGGAAATGAGAAGGGAAATATATCACAATAGAATGGACAGATTGTTTATAGCAGAGAGAAAACATTTAAAAAATTAAAATTAATTCTGGACTTGAGAATGCAATAATGAAATGTAAAACCACAGTTGCCTCCTTGGCGTCAGATTTCAACTGAAAAAAATCCTAAATGGTAGATGTTACCTTCTTCCAGATTCCTTTCAACCTCTCCAAGTTTTCACTTGAAAGCTCTCTAATCTTTTCATTCCTTTGTCGTTTCAGAGCATCAGAATCTAGGTGTGCAGAAGCTTTGTCTTCCGAAAAAAAGTCTCCAAGCTCTGCATCTGCCACTTCCTTTACCAATTCATCTTCATTTTTGGGAAGATTAGTCAACAATGGAATTGAGCGCCCAATGCCAACATCCCCTTGAGCAGCATCGATTCCAGATTTTTCAGAGGGCAAACAACCTTCAGATTCATATGAATTTATTCCAGAATACGCATCCTCCAATGGACGATAGGAATAATTTTCAAATTCAGACTCTAACATATCAGCAGATAGTCCTGAAAGTTAATATACAAATACAACTGTCATTTAATGTATATATTTATATTAGATTTTCAAAAGTAAATAAAACATTAAATTACCTAAGGCTGCTATTTCCTTCTTAATATTACGAATAACTAATCCAGCTTGTTCCTGGATTTTTTTATCTCCTCTTTCTTTAGCTAAAGTAGCTTGGGCCCTAGCACCACAATAATCTTCAAGTATAGATTCATAATTTCTCAAAGGCGGAAGGACCTATAGAGAGTACCAATGACATGAACAAGTCGGATACTGTGATAGAAAAATGAAATCTTTTCTGGGATTAAGGGTTTGGCAGATCAGGTAATGAAAACCATATTCTTGCAGCCAGATGGGCAGGGCTTAAAAAAATAAAAAGCAAGAAAAGGAAGATGAATTTATATCAGAATGACATCAAAATCAAATAAATGTTACAAGAATGGTAATTAAATTCAAAAATAACTTCACAGTTTTCTTGGGTTAATAAATACAAGATCCAGTAAAGTTGAAAATTGTGCTCATTTAGTTTTTCTTTGGTGAGATTAAGTCTTCAAGGAAACATGATACTAGGTAGAACTCTAATCTAAAATATTGTAAGTTAAATACCTTGCCCAGGGAGCTATAGTTTAATGAATTAGTTTCCCAAGAATCAAAATCATCCTGAAAATGAAAAATTCATCAGGAATCATTGAACCAGTAAACAGAAACACCGACATAGCAATTAAAACTAATAGCGTGTGACTAGACCATAAACCGAACATCAGCACTAAAGAAATCAGGCATTACTTAATGTCCATTTACCATCAACAAAGAAATAATTCTACAGGAGTATACAATTGCAAATTAAATGTCGAGTCACCAAAAGAAACATTCACAGATAGGCACATTCACTGCACAGAGATACCTCTTCCTGTTGTTCAATATATTGAAGGATCCAATCTGCTTGAGAACGCTGAACAGGTTCTAGAATTTCATCATGTTTCTGATCTTTTATTTTAAGCATAGCCCCACAGTTTTTTTCTTCAACAGCCCCTTCGGGAAAATCCTTTGTTGAAACCCAATCTTCACGAGCAGTTGATATGACATTAACAGAACCTGTAAATCCCTTTATTTTCAGAATGGATCACTTTGACTTAAATTTCTAGACATTAATAGACTTAGAAAAGCAAATGCACCTTCGACTGCTTGGGAAGAGCTTCCGCCAGAAAATTTCAGTGGGAGCTCTTTGCCAGAAAGATTCAAGCATAGCCAGTCTAGAGCAGTTTCATAGGTGGCATTCTCCTATAAAGGTAGTCAACAAATATCATTACTGCAAAGAAATATCAAATCACACTATCATAACCACATTGAATTAGGTGTCACTATAGCAACTTATAACTTGTTGGAAGTATCGAGTCTAATCGAAATACGATGGTGATAACCTGAACAAACGGGACAAAACAAGAGGAGACCACACATTAAAATACTTGGCGAAGTCATTTTTTGATGGAACCTCTAACCCTTATAAACTTAATCAATCTTGTTGGAATTTTAAATTCTGGCCGAAATAACGACGGGAGAGTGTGAACGAGCGCGATTAAGGGGAGGAAAGCACACATTTCAAAAACTTGAACATGTGATGGAATTCCCACCCTTATAAACCTAATAAATCCACTCCTTTTAGCAATGTGGGACAAATTCAACAAATCTCATTTTCATAAAATCTCATTTCATAAAATCTCATTTCATAAGTTATCTGGACAAATTCAATAGAACTTGTACTCTAAGTAAATAAAAATAATAAAAGGTTTATTCGGCACGAAATCGTTCATCAATATGAACACTCTCTTCAATAAGTCACAGTAAGGTTTCAGAATCATAATGACCATCATCAGCTTATCGTTTAGCAATGCAAACCCACCTTGAGGGCGGAAAGGGCAAGCTCAACCTGCTCATCACGAAACCCATCGCACGAAAGCTTCTCGTAAACGGATAAAAGACGTTTGGTCTTCTGCCCCTTCGAGCGAAACTCGACAGCCGGAGATGGTTCCGACGACCGCCCTGAACTTAGAAGAAGACGTCTTAGACGGTTCTCGTTCTCCGCCGATATTTGTAGTTTGTGTCCAACGGACACCGCAGGCTTTACCGTCGACGATGATCCCTTTTGCTTTTGCAGTTTTTTTTTGGGCGCCATCTCGCACTGAGAGAAGTCTCAGAAAATCACGTTTCTTATAGTGGGCTCTGATCCATAATTTGATATGGGGGCCTTTAAGTTTATACTCTAAAGCCCAATAATCCCAATAGCCCATTTCAATACAAAAAAATAGCAAATAATCCTAGCCCATTTTAGTATATTAAAAACCGAGAACGTAAGCAGTCCTCAAGCCTAAATGGCCACCGAGACGTCGTCGTCATCCTCGCCGGCGACGGAGGAGATTACACTGACGGTGAAGTGGAGCGGAAAAGAATTCACCGTAAGAGTGCTAGGTGATGATACGGTGGGAGAACTCAAGCGGAGGATATGCGAGGCCACAAGGGTACTACCCCAGCGGCAAAAACTGTTGTACCCAAAAGTTGGCAACAAACTCGCCGATGATTCTCTTCTTCTTTCTCAGGTCCCCCTGAGGGCCAGTCTGAAACTTACAATGATTGGGTATGCTTCGTATGATCTGCTCCGTCATGAATTTACGATCTTTTACACTTGATAAATTTGGTCTTGTGCCTTGTTTATTTTTTTTCTAGATTTTATTCAGACAGGATTTGTTTCTTCTGATCGCACTTTCTGAAGCTAGTATTACTTTGATGCTGTGAAGATTTTACGGTCTTCTGAGACCTTTACGATTCCATGTTAATGTCCAAAATGTGATATTTGCTACTGGCTCAATGTTGGTTTTTCGTTCAATTTTCATGGAAACAAAGTGATATTAACTTCGTGTAACTGTTATTTTGACTTTGATGCGAGCTAACATTTTGCAATTTTTGGGGAATCTGCAGTACAGTTGATGAGGATATTTTTGTTGATCCTGTAGATGCTCCCGAGATCATTGATGATTTTGAAATTGGTCGGGAGGAAGAAGTGGAAATTAAAGATAAAGAAGTCAATAAACAGAAATTAAGTCGCCGTGTTGAGCAGTACAAGGTTTGTGTTTCTCAGCTGGTAATTTTGAAATACTAAAAATAATACTTCGTGAAGTCCCATTTTTTCAAAAAAAATTAGGTGCCTTAGTTTGTAGCCTTAAATCTGTATGCTTGGAACACTTGAATATGGCGCTCTTTTCTTGGCAGGTTGAACTCCTAAATCCCTGTCGTGAAGGTAAAAAGCTGCTTGTTTTGGACATAGATTATACCCTATTTGATCATAGGTCCCCAGCTGAGGATCCTTTGGAATTAATGCGGCCTTGTAAGTTCTTAAAGCTAGATGCATTTGCATTTTCCTGCATTGCCATGATGCTTAATTCACTAAAAATTTTCAGATCTTCATGAGTTTCTATCGGCTGCTTATTCAGAGTATGATATCATGATATGGTCTGCTACCAGGTTGATAATTTGATGTCTTTCTTTATCATTTCACTTCAGTTGTATATATTCAGAGTATCAAAACTTTCCGCATTTCTTACGAAACTTAAGCCTGCTAAAACTGAAAGTTTATAGATTCTTGGACCATTGTTAAGCATGCATCAACATATGGTGGATTTGCATTCCTTTGCAGCATGAAATGGATCAAGTTGAAGATGAGTGAGCTTGGGGTTCTAAATAACCCCAATTACAAAATTACAGCTCTTCTTGACCATTTAGCAATGATCACTGTTCATTCCGACACCTGTGGGGTATTTGATTGCAAGCCTCTTGGGTTGATATGGGCACAGCTTCCTGAGGTTTGCTTTCACAAATTAGTGCCTCATTTCTTTTTTGTTGACCTAAAAATGCATTTTTGTTGAATTTATTAGGGAATTAACCTGGTCTTAATATTTCTGTTTGATCTGACTGCAGTACTACCATGCGAAGAACACGTTAATGTTCGATGATCAGCGTAGGAACTTTGTGATGAACCCGCAAAATGGTTTGGTGATAAAACCATTCAGAAAAGCTCATTCAAATAGGACCAGTGATCAAGAACTTGTGAAACTGACCCATTATGTACTTGCTATATCTGAACTCGAAGATCTGAGCTCACTGGATCACAGTAAATGGGAATCCTTCAATGAAGACAGTTTTAAGAGAAGAAGGCATTCTTAGATCAGCTAAATGGTTTGTCTACATGTGGAACTTTCTCCATTGTCTCCAAGGTTATTTATTGTTCCTTTGATCACTGCTGACAAAAAGCCTGTTAATTGCTAGTGAAGTTTATTGAAGAACAGAGCACAATTCTACTATTTACCCTTCATTTTAACAATAACAAGGTTTCTTTTCTCCATTAAAAATACTCTGTTTTGTCAATAATGTTTACAGCGCATGCCAACAGAAGCAAATGATATCTCACATGAAATGAGATGATGATGATGCTCAACCATGTTTTGATAACCACCTCAGGTGAGTCACTTACCATATTTTCTGGCAGAGGCAGAATGACTACCAGGCGCACACAGCACGAAGCCAATAAGCTTTAAATCAATGCAAAGGCGGCGAACTGAATCAACATTTCGGTATGGAAAGGGGGCGAGGCTATCTCAATTGCCAGGTGAGTCACTACCATATTCTCTGTTGCTTGCACTACTCTGACTAGGACAAGGTGATGTATGCTGCTGTTGTTTATACAACTTCCTTAGTCTTGCAACTTCTCTTTCCAAAATGTCATGTTCCACTGTCCCACATGTAAACAGTCTTAGAAAAACGAAGATTTTCATGGACCTATCTTTTCTATATGCACACATAAGAGTCCTAGTCCTTTTTTTACAACTAGCTTTGCAGAATGCAGAAATTTACTTACTATACTTGATAAGCTGTTCTTGAGCTACGCTATCCAATCGTTGTTTAAGTGCTTTATTCTTCATGCTCAGAATGAAGTTTTTCTGGTTTGTGAATTCTATTTCTGCAGAAGCCTCGGAACCTTCTCCCTGATATTATAGATAAGAATTCATAAAATTCTCTAGATAATAACATTGCATGATTATGAATCTGAATATTTTGCCTGTAAAGCTTGAATATTTCTTTCAAGTTCAGCTATGTATTGAATCTTTCGGACCCTCGAACGTTGCTCATATTTCCTGCATCGAAATAATGATGCAATTAGAGGAACCACCTCATTATATGAGCTAAACTAACATACTGATACTGCTTGCCATGCTTTTCTTCTGCTTCTGAAGATGGTTTTGTTTCTTTTTGTTCGCATTCAACCGAATCATTTTCGATCAACCGAGAGATGCTCTTATCAGCATTGTTCAAAGGGCTCCACAGTCCTGAATGCTGATAAAGGCCATGATGAGGAGCATCCCAATGCTTGCCCTTGGTTCTACAGAAAAAGCATTCAAGTTAATGATCATAGAGAGTACCAACAAGATGCACAAATATATTCTCGTACCTGTCAACAGTGAAATCTGTGTTTGCAAACGAATCACTTGATGAGCGACGATGGCATCCTTTTCGGAAAGGTGTTTCTGGCGGCTCATCGAGGAGATCGTCCACCCAAGAAATCAAGAGATTCTCTGAGAAGGTACGATGGTGATGTGAATCTCCGTCTCTTTGCTTCGGAATGGCTTTTGCATCGACGGTCAAACTGTTAGGATGCTCGGAACATGATAAGGGTATGGAAGAAGATGGAACTCTAGGAGGCAGCACAGAAGTACTCCCATTAAACACCATATCCTTAATAACAGATGGCCCTTTTGAGTTTGCCATAGTCATCAATTCTGCATCAGATCAAATAATAAATCCCATGAAACCAGAACTTATCATGTGGAGTTTCTAATGCATATAAAGTAAGCACTAAGCAGTTGCTCTTGAAATTATAGAGTCGAACCGAAATTACGATGTGAGAAATTGATCCAAATTGATCTCAAATCCAATGTGAGACAATTTGTTATTTCAACACACGCCTCAAGTGACTCACGAATTGAAATAAACCGGACTTTCTTGTATTGATAATTTGGATTTTACTAAATCAACTCTAATACTATGTTGAAATTATAGTATAATGGAAATTATGACGAGAATGTGCACGAATATGATGTATAATACATCATAAAAGACTTGAAATATTTTAACAGTAAGAATCAGAAAAAAGCATGATCGGTTGTCGTAATATCAAAAAAATCAGACATGAAAATAAAAGCCTAAATTCTATTATTCATCAAAGGAATACAGCCAAGAAAAAAAACATACACAAAACAAGCCCATATTAGTCCATGCCATATCACAGCACATATTTAGATGCAGTTATCTAGGATTCAGAACAAAAAGGGACTCACATAGCCAAGTAGACAAATGCATTAAAAGTGGAAGCAAAAATCAAACCATTGCAAAAATCCAGAAAATTAATAAGGCTCAGAGACTGTGTATAGTATAAATATCCAGCTAAGGCAATTCGATATCAATCCCAGCTTCCAATTAGAAAAAAATCACATACAATGATATGAAGATTCCCAGAACATAACTTGAATAGAACCAGAGAGACTCAGATTCTTATAGAAACATAATAAACAAAAAGAATGAAAGCTGTATAAAGTTGTAATAGGTGCTGGCTTCTTATAGATGCGGTTAAATTGATGAGTTGGAGGGGAGTTGCCAACTAAGACACAGAGATGTTTATTGTTTCCATAGTCAACCTCCTTCTAAAAAAATGATTGTGTTCGCTAACAAACACCTCCTTAAAGTGAGAACACACAGAGCATAATGTCGTCTCCAATTTGGTTCAAGTGAAGAGTCAGCATTGAAGTTGCCAGTAAGGAAACAGATCACCATGTCCTTTGGGAACCAAAAACATACAAATATAAAGAGTCGTAGGTCCACTGCGGGCCTTGGCTATGAATTATTAAGGTAAAAGTTGGAAAAATTCCAAAAAATTATATCGACCACAGTGGGAGTCGAACCCACGACCTTCTGATCCGAAGTCAGACGCGCTAATCCACTGCGCTATGCGGTCCTTTTTTTCATTCTTAGATGTTTATTGCAATTCATAAAATTTTAACGGTTGAACCGGGTTTTTAGAACGAATTTTGCCGGGTTTTTACAATTTTGAAGAAAAATATCGAATTTGTAGCCAACAATTACGTTGGTTTTAATAATTTAATTATTGTGTAAAATTGCCCTCAATTTAATCGTTCTATTAATTAAATGGATCTGAATTTGAAAAGTTAAAAGGACAAGAGTCAATTAACCTTAATCACGGTTTGTTCAGAAAGTAGAACTAGCATACATATCTCATGCTGAAGAATGAAAAGTTTTTACCAACTCTCCGCATGATCAAGCATTACCTTTTGAAGGATCCACCTTCTTGGAAGCTCCCCTGTTCAGGTTCTTGACCAAAACGATTCCCATGCTGTGTCTCATTTATGTTTCCATGATAAGAAGGGGAATTCATGTTCCCATAACCATATTGTGATGAGGGGCCGTTGCGTTGCTGCGGTTGAGGTGCATAATTCTGCTGCTGTTGTGGAGACACATAACCTGAATGCCCGTAGCTTTGCTGTTGCTGAGGTGCGTAATTCTGCTGCTGTTGTGGAGACACATAACCTGGAGGCCCGTAGCTTTGCTGTTGCCCCCCATAATTCTGCTGTGGAGCTGCCCCATACTTCTGTCCAAAGTTTGATGTTTCTGATGGATTATAGTTCTGCTGAGGCGGAGGCCTGTAATTCTGCTGCGGTGGTCCATAGTTTGACTGCTGGGGAGGACCATAGTTCTGCTGCGGTGGCGGTCGGTAGTTCGACTGATGATGGGGAGGTTGGTTTTGGTAGTGCTGTTGCTGAGTCGAATCGTAGTTTTGCTGTTGTGGCTGTTGATACTGGAAGTTTTGCTGTGGGGGAGGACCATAGTTCTGATCTCTTCGTCGGTTGGTACGTCTTGCGTAATGAACAGGAGGAGGCCTAGGGAAAATTTCACCATTGACATACTTGTCACCTGTAAAAAAATAAGGATTTGAACACCAACAAGTAACAGATATTCTTCTAATGCTATTCAAGATGGTTACTAATACTGACCTCCATATTCCTTATTCACAGGATCAATGTAAGAATCTGGCAATACGAAAACAACTCCGGGTAGATCTGATCAAAACAGGGTGCATATAATAAGTATTGGTTGTGCTAGAAAGCTTGATTATAAGCATAGAAAGAATACCCTTAAACTTCTCAGATGTCTCTTCTGAACACTCAACTTGAAAGCCTTGATACGTTGTTGTACTCAGTGAATATATTTTTTTCTTGGCCTCTTCCACACTGATGAAAAATCAGTAAAACAAAGTGATAAACGACAGTAGCACAATGTGCCTTTAGTGCAGTCATCAACAGCAAGGAAATGTAAATCTCAGAAGTAGAAAAAATCCAACAAGGCGGGTTGAAGCATGCAGGGGAAGAAACTGAAACTGAAACTAAAGAACGAAGTTTTCCTCAGACGGAACTCATTAATACTGTAAATGATTCCGGCAAACGGACATGAATACTGTATTTGATCAGCGTGAAAATTAACTTAGGGCAAGAAAGGTGCGCGTTTTTACCTGCCGAAGATATTGGCAGCAGTATTAACATACGTCTCGATCATCTGCTCTCGTGTTGGCGGATTATCCTTAGGGAAATCCATGGTTATTAACCAGTGATTGTAATCGCATCCTTCGAAAAGTATTGTGTCCGGTCCAATTTCATCTGTATCTGGATCAAAGATTTTCCTGAAGAGGATATTCGTTGAGGTGAAAGGTCGCTTGAATTGGGACCAAACAGCCGGAGAGGTCTTCAAGGATGGTGTCTCTGGTTGAAGGAGAGGATTATGGCGGAGAACAGAATATGAAACGTTGAGAGCACGACGGGCATATGATTTGAGACGGAGAGCGCGAAGAGCCATCGATCGCAGCGGCAGAGAGCGACGGCGGTCTAGCGGGAGGAGGGTTTTGTTGTAGAATGATAACTGTTAGTCATCGAACTCGAAGATTTTTATTCAGTCCAGGGGTTTAGTAAAATTGCAAATTACCCCTCATAAAATTAGTATAAATAATAATTTTGGGCCGGGTTTTCCCAACGGACAACGTGAAGGGATCGGCGATGATGAGCACTCGGGAAAACAATCTGTCTTAACGAATCGTCAGACTGGACCAACTTGACAATTCCGCAGTCAGTTTCCCATCAATCAAGTTCAATTCGATCGCTTTCCCTTTTTCATTCACTCTCCAAAACGTGCCGTAAAGATTCCATCAATTCGCTTTACAGTTATTGCCCATATGATCGATGCAATGATTCTGTACGTTCCGATAACGTGGAAGATTCCTGGAGCCTTTTGATTCAAGGGAATCAATATTTGGGACATTAATTGGAAGCCAGGTGGTGTGGAATAGAGCGCAAGGGTTTCAAGTTTCTGATTTTGTGGCCTGATAATGGAAAAATACGAACTTGTGAAGGATATAGGGTCTGGAAATTTTGGTGTAGCCAAACTTATGAGAAACAAGGAGACCAAAGAGCTTGTGGCTGTTAAATACATTGAGAGAGGACTCAAGGTTTAGATCATATCAGTTTTTTTCAACATGATCATCTATTACTGTATTATCTTCATTGCCTTTTTCACCTTCTGATTGATGCTGTATTTGATTTTACACCTGATGATATGTGCTTTAATCTTTATTTGATGTAGATAGATGAGAATGTGGCCCGTGAGATCATAAACCATAGATCACTTCGACATCCTAATATTATTCGGTTTAAAGAGGTTAAATTCTGAGTTTTCTTGATTAGTAGAATTTGTTTAAGCCATGCTTCTATTATTGGCTGAGATATTTTGGGTTCTTCGATGCACAGGTGATTCTAACACCCACTCATCTAGCCATTCTTATGGAGTATGCAGCTGGTGGAGAGCTTTTTGAAAGGATCTGCACTACTGGACGGTTCAGTGAAGATGAGGTTTTTTGACATTTTTATGTTCATCTTTCATACACCTAGCGAGATTGGTATATAATTGTAGAAAAGGAAGGGAAACACAATGAAAAAAAGATATGATCAAATCAAGTAACAATAAAGCAATGAGGAAAACTCCATAGACTTAAAGATAGATGAATGGGCTAGGGACCCTTTTGAGGCCGTAGAAAATGCAGTTGTATAAGTATCATACAATCATGCGTTTTTTCGGTTTTTGTACCTTAAGAATGCCTTATTCATAAGGTAACATATATATGAAATAAAACTACAGTTAAAATAAATCAATTAACAATAAACCTCTCACCCCTGTAATTCATTTTCCCATGTTTTTCTGATGTGTGGCATTTAACATGGCAAATCCTATTTCTAACGTCAAAAGAATATTGTATTCTCAGGCTAGGTACTTCTTTCAACAACTTATTTGCGGAGTCAGCTATTGCCATGCCAAGGTATGATGACAATATCTATTCTAGTCTATGATAGTTTGCTGAAGTTGGGTTTTATTTTTCTTTTTATTGCTCTGCGGTTTCTTAATTTTTACCAATAGCTTTAAAGATAATTGGATTTCAGCTTATCTTGATTGCATTCATCCATGTCTTTATTGGTTGCAGCAAATATGCCATCGTGATTTGAAATTGGAAAACACCCTTCTTGATGGAAGCCATGCTCCATGCCTTAAAATCTGTGATTTTGGATACTCAAAGGTGATGCCTATATTACAGTTTTGTCAATTCATATTCAATTTCAAATGTATGTTTCTTTTGCAGTCATCTGTATTGCATTCAAGGCCCAAGTCTACTGTGGGAACTCCTGCTTATATTGCACCAGAAGTACTATCCAGGAGAGAATATGATGGGAAGGCAAGCAAACCATATTTTTTTGAATAATTTCCCTCCCTAATATTCTAGGACTGTTCCTAATTTCACCGTTGTGCATATGATTTCGGATATTAATCTGCTTAGTTCGTTTTGTGTCTCATCATGTTGAAATATCAAATTGTCACACGTTGGATTTGAGATGAAATTTGGATTGATTTATAAGAGGGACGGGTACCATAGTAAATGACTTGTTCAAGTTTTTTACTGTGTGGTCTCCTCCCCTTATACGTCATAATTTCGATCATACTCTATAATTTCGTTTCGGGTCTCATCATCCTTAGTTTCTTTCTTCATTTTTGTGTTTTCCATACAGTTGGCTGATGTATGGTCTTGTGGTGTGACACTCTATGTGATGCTTGTGGGAGCATATCCTTTTGAAGATCAAAAAGATCCAAAGAATTTCAGAAAAACTATCCAAGTAAGCTTCGTTTTCGTAATGCCGAGCCAATATTCGTAGGTTATTGCTTGAATTCGTGACAACAATACTTTCTTTTAAAATCTCCAGATGATAATGAGCGTTCAATACAAGATTCCTGACTATGTTCACATATCAGAAGATTGCAAGCATCTCCTTTCTCGGATATTTGTTGCCAATGCATCGAGGGTAAGGCATCCTTTGAAAGTTGTTAATGTATCGTAAATAAATCCCAGTCGTATCATTGCAGCGCATTACGATTAAGGAAATTAGATCACATACATGGTTTCTGAAGAAGTTACCAAGGGAACTCACTGAAACAGTTCAAGCAACATACTTTCGCAGGGATGACATGTTTTATTCTCTTCAAAGTGTGGATTCAATTATGCAGATTGTTAAAGAAGCTAAGACTAGGACTCCGGGAACACGGTCCATTGGAGGGTTCGGGTTGGGAGCTGAAGAAGAAGAGGAAGAGGAAGAGGAAAAGGAAAATGAAGAAGATGATGACGAATATGATAAGCAAGTAAAAGCCGCACATGCTAGCGGAGAGGTACGCAGCCACGATCTTGGTGAAAAGTAATTCGTCTGTGTTATTAGTTATAAAGAGTATGGTGTGGTTGTGTAAAGAAGCTATCCCATAATAAGTATGTATAATGTTAGCCAGTTTTGTTCTTGGATTGGATTGATTGTCCTCTCAAGTCATATTTATAGTAGTCCATGGTTATACCATGCAACGACACAATGCATCGTTTTAAGAGTTTATTGGATTTGTTTGGTTTAGTGTGGTGAGTTACGATAAAATTGGGTAATGCGTGGTTAGTTATGGTGAAATATATGATCGTGAATTTTTAAATATATTTAGTAAATTATTGTATTAGGATTATAATTTATGTAAAAATATTGATATACTCTAATATCTAAAAAAATAATAAATATAATTATTAAAAGTAATACTCATATATTCGTGATAAAATTGTGATTTTTTAACGATAAAATTTTCTTTTGTTTGTGTACATTAAAAAAATAACGATTTGAGAATCTTATCATAACTGATTACACATTTAATCGGGAAACCAAACGAATGGAGTATTACTCATCCATTATTAAATATATGTGGTCAAATTCAGTTTTCCAAACATTCTTAAAAGATTATGATTAGACATAGTAGCTCAAATTCAGTGTTAAATGCACAAACAAAACATTTTTAAAAGGAATTGCACATGATTTAACATATTTGTTTGCTTGATTATATTCCTGATATTGATCCTATTAACACAATCGAAGAATTAATATTAATTAATTGAATTTTCAAACGAAAAATTGATCATTCTTTTAACTAATTGGCAAGTTTTCAGAAATATTCCCAATTCGTCATCGGAGGTGGGAAAAAATATAAAACAGATTTGTAATACAAATTTCAATTTAAACTTAGTTTTATATAGGGGTGAGCATTCGGTACCAAATATTGAACCAAACTAAATATTGAATACCGATCCCGATCCGATAATTAATTTCGGTATTTCGGTATTGGTACCAAAATACCAAAATTAAAAGTAAATAAAAAAATTATCTCAATCAATTAAATGTAAAAATATTTTAAAAAGACAAACATTAGTAATTGATTAAATTGTTTTATTTATATAATAAAACAATTTTCAATTCTTCTAGTATATACTCCAATATAAGTGTAGAATATTCTGAAATTTCTAAAAGCAAATACGAAAAATGATTATTAGAAAATAAATGAGAAGTTGATAGTTTACTCATGTGGAAACCAAATTATTATTCTTAAAGTTATCTTGCTCACCCTAATTTGATAGAAATTATAATAATGTCTTAAAACTCTACATTTAATCAAATATTAATAATTGAATGATGTATGACCCATTTAAAACTTAAAAATATATAAATATTTTAAAAATTAATTTGATATTCGGTATATACCAAATTTTCATTCTTATTATCGAATACCAAACCAAATACCATAATTTCATAAAATCAAATATCAAACCGAATATCAAATAATAAAATTTTGGTATGGTATTCCAAAATTTTTGCTCACCCCTAGTTTTATAATTGCTATAGCTCCTCAATAATAAAATTGTTAAATGTGGAATTTAAATAAAAACAATATTAAAAATCTTTTAATACTCATTCATGATTCCTAACTCAAATATGAGAAAGAAATCAAAAATAAAATGGGGTGAGAGAGGCTCGAACTCTCGACCTCAGGATTACTCAGAGCTATGAGACCTACGCGCTAGCCAACTGCGCCACCACCCCAATACGCTAATACCTCAGCTGCTAACTTAATACCAATGAAAACCGAGATTGTTACCACTGATTGTGTGATAATGTGTTGGTTATTTCCCGTGCTTTGAAATAATAAATAAATATTGAGATCGTTTGACATAATGTCTATTTTAACCATTATGTTACTATATTTGTTATAAATACATTAATATCAAATAAATATTAAAATATATTGAAATACATATATTTCAATAAAAAATTATTAAAAATATTCACATATTACAATTTTCCAATTTTTAATTGACTGCTTCTTTTTGGTTGTTTGCAATCTTCCCAATTTCCTCAGAAAAACTGAGTTACCTTTGCAATTTAGTCGAAACATTTCATTGTTGAACTAATAGGTCACAATTTGCATAAATCTTCCCAATTTCCCCCATGAACAGACCCAACTCAAATTCACAGTTACCATTAATTCGCATAAATTAACAGAAGCATAAAACAGAAACACGGATTCGCTGAGCTTGTAAATACATAAAATCGAAAAGAAATGCATAAAATCGAATAAAATACCTTGTAAATGAAACCAGAAACACGGATTCGCATAGCTTTTTGGAAGAAATTTCTTAGATTTGGAAGAAAGAATAATACCCAACCCAAATCGTTTTAATTAGGGTTAAGTTAGAAATTAATTAATATAAGTGTGAAGGGTAATATAGTAAATAACCAAATGCGCGGTCGGTTCGCCATACGTATAGGTATGGCCACATGGCCGCAAAAATTTTCGGTACGACGACCGTAATTCTTGGATCGGTTGGTGCAGTCGAAAAAAATCACAATGCGGTGACCGCACCGCGGCGGCCACCTGCAAACCAAACAACCCATTGTGTGTGTTAAAAGTTTAGCAGATAAGAGTTAATTTGTACATAGCTCAATACAAACACCAACTACACAAGAGTACTATTTTTCATCAACTAAGATATTAGTGTATGAACACGACACAATATTACTATTATCCTTACCTCTTCCATTCTCTTTCACCTTCCTCCATGACATTTTCCATATCTGCACCAAACTCTCCCTGAAATCATAAAAAAGTCGATATAATGCCATGCTTATTCTGTTCTCTAGCAGATGAAATCAAACACCTCATAACTTCACCACTATGAAAACACAATATGTTGAAATATTGTCTCACATTGGTTGTGGAATTAGAATAATTCTAGTTTATAAGGGGTGTGATATCATGCGTAATTGGTTTGACCTACCCTTTTCAATATGATTCATTTCTCTTATGAACTGACTACAGTTTATATTGAATCATGAATTTCATATTGAGAAGGTTAGATCAAACAATCACTCATGCTATCATACCCTTTATAAATTAGAATTATTCTAGTTCCAAAACCATGTGGAACAATATTTCAACACAAAACACGTAAAAAAGTCGATATAATTCCCATGTTTACGGACTAAGCATGCTTATTGTGTTCTCTAGCAGATGAACTAACTTTAGTGTTCTCATACATGGCTTTCAAATGCAGCATATAAAACAGTACCTTTCTTGAGAAATCACCCTCTTTGCAAGCATAATTGCAAGGAATATGGGAACCATGGCAGCACATAAATGCTTAAGTGTGTGCCCACTAACAACATGATGAGTCAAATTGAAAATGGGCTTGTCAATCGCTTCTTCGATCTTGGCTAGAAGATAAAAACCTGAGAATACAATCAACTTTCATTATCATAAATGTGATATATCCAAGTCCAGTGTGATTAAAACACACACCTGCGGCCCAGAGCCAATATGTTGAATGTGAATACATAGGAGGGAGTAAAATCGCCATTAGAGGAATTGCAATACAGGGAACAAATTGGACTACAGCATATGGACGAAGATCATTGAAAAACCTATAAACATTAAGTAGCAAGATTGGCTCTTCTAAAACAAGCTCTTCTAAAATCATGAAGCTTACCTCCAATACAAAATGCTGATTACACCCGCCAAGATAAGGGGAATGATTGACCATGTTCCCTTGTGAGAATCCACTCGTTCAATGATAAATATTGCAATGATAGACGTAAACGCCACAGTCATCTAAGATATTCAAAGTTACACCATAAATGACTACAAATTATGATGCATCATTATTCATTGAATCTCACCGGCAAGCGGTCCCAGACTAAGCGATCATCATTAGGCTTCAAATGATAGTAAGAGGAACCAAAAGCAACAGCTGTTACTCCAATGAAAAAGAATAACCAGCCCCACCGCTCCCCTGGCAAGCTTTTCGCGGATTGATTTAGCATAGATAACTCTTTATCCAAGGACAAAAATCGTAAAACTACAGTTATGGCTGCAAAAAATGCACTAATACCTCAGATTAAAGTAGTTCCTAGCGGTCAGCACAATGCCTATTAGCCCTATGATGAGAAAGGGGAAGTTTGAGATCACATTCAACATATTCGGTACCCCTGAAAGTGAAATTACATGCCAGAATAATATTCAGCAACTGAAGCAACAAAAACGTAGAAATGGAAGAATTTAACAAGCGATTAAAATACCGAAGAATTCACGTCTGTCGGCGAAATTATGATACTCTTGGGACTGAGGAATCGCCGGCGTTACCAACATCAGTATGATGAAGAACACGATTGCAGAACCCCATGCTACCACCGTCCGATTCTTCATATTCTTACAACCCAAGTAATAGTCTAATATCGACTGGCCGGGAAAAAAGAGCGGCGAAACGGCGCGTCGGAAATACGACGACGGACAATTGTAGAAACTTCGGTCAAATTAACGAAAATTGGGCTCTGTTATTTATATAATGGGTTTCGTGTTTTTATTTACAATTCCGCACGGTACGTCGGTACGCTGACAGATTATGCAAAGATGGCTTCTTTGTCAGCTTCCATCAGTGGTGCTTGCAATGTACAGGTTCCCGTCCCAGCGCTTCCGTTTCGTAAGCACTGTAACGTGGTGTTCCAGTGTCGCCAGAAGGGGATTAGGAAGTGGCTCTCTCAATTATGTGCCTTGCCCTTCGATCTCTCCCCTCCTCCCATTGATGACCCACTTGTAAGCTCCCCTGCCCACGCGGAAACGGTCAATTTTCATCATCAAGAGGAATGAATTCTTTATGTTGGATTTGTACTGTCTTTTTGCTTGCGTATCAAAAGTGTCATTGTTGATAATTTATGTTCCAGTTTGTTATTTCACAAGTTATTTAGTTGATAGTGCCTTGTTACTATGTTAGGAAACTCTGATTGCTGAAGAAGAAGGGTCTGAAAACAGAAGAATAACGTCTGAAAATGACGATGAGGCATTTAACGCTGCGGAAAATGCTGCTGTGGTATGTAGATATACTATTGCAACATTTTCAGCATTTTTCAAGACTTGCCGGTTTTGCTTTAATTGATAATATGAATGATATTTAGGTGGTGGACCTTTCGGATTATGGCCGAATAAGAGGTAACTGAAAACATAGTCATTTTGTCTTGATCCTTTGACTCTGATCTATAGCCTTTACTGCATGAAACAAATAAGTATAAGTTTTTAATGTGAATGAAGTGAAATGAATTTGCATAGGAGCTGCTAAACTAGTGTAATTTTGGTTTAGAACGATTGTGCTCTTCATTGAATGATATGCAGGTTTAATGCGCTTTATTTCATAGATAATAAGGTTTCAGATTATGTGCATGATCATAAACGCCTTAAGTTCAATCAATTTGTGTCAAACCTGATGCCCCTGATTCCTGTTTTCTGCTAAAGTCAGTGGGAGCGATAGGGTACAATTTCTTCAAAACCAAACTACCGCAAACTTTGAATGCCTTGGAGAAGGCGAGGTACTTTTCTGTCGAAATTTCTACTTCATTATGAGGGACCTACTTAAAATTCCACAATTTTTTTCTTTGGGGTATGGTTCATTGTGAAATGAACATTTAGGGATGTGATACGGTTTTTGTGACGCCAACTGCTCGAACAATTGATATTGCTCATGCATGGATCATGGTAATCCAGTTTCTTTCTTCAAATACTTTCTTGTGAACTTCCTAGCTGATCCTTTTTTTCACATTCATGCCTACAGAAAAATGCAATTGTGATGGTGGTTTCTCCGACAACTGGCAAGAGCATAACTGAATTGCTCAAGAAGTATGCTTTCTAATGCTTAATATTCCATAGAATGAGTGACAATTTTTTCTCGTTTATTATGGTTGTGTTGTGTCAAGATACAGAAACCAGCTGAAATTTAGTAGCATATTAATGTGATTGTTTCTTGTTAGGTACATATTTTTCTCAGACAAAGTAGAAGTTCAATGTATCTCTACTCAGACAAGGATGTTTGCACTTTATGGACCCAAAAGCAGCGAAGTGTGTCAAGCTATTGAACAGATACTAATGTGCTTCCTTTTCTTTCATAATTATGTCCTCATGTACAAAATGAATACAGGTAATGAAAGAACTAAATCTTGGAGATCTCGTTGGGCAACCTTATGGCTGTCATAGGCATTACAGCGTACGTTTGGTCAGCTTTTTATTATTTCCTTGTATCAAATGCTTATGAAATTTTACTTTCTTTTGCAGGTTGCTGGAATTCCAGTGACGGTTTCAGTAGGAAGTATCATTTCAACAGAGGGATTCACATTTCTTATGTCTCCAGCAGCAGCCCAATCAATCTGGAAGGCTCTTCTCGGTCATGGTGTAGTGCCAATAAGTTCCTTTGCCTGGGAGACATTGAGGATTCTTCAAGGTTATAAATCCTCATTGATTTGTATGACATTTTTTATTCTTGTGCAAGTTTCTTTGTTTTTTGAATACGAAAAATATACATTTTGTTTTTACCTTTAGTACAGTAGCTAATTTGTCTGACTTCCTGCAGGAAGACCCGCTCCCGGCAAGGAACTCACAGAAGAATTTAATGTTTTAGAGGCACATCTTTGGAGAGCTGTTTCATTGAACAAAGGTCTTACTGCTCAATCTCTGGTTGTGGGATGTGGCTTAATTGCATACTGCTGAACGCTTTTTTGCAGGTTGCTATAAAGGACAAGAGACCATTTCAAGGCTAGTAACATATGATGGAATCAAGCAGAGATTATGGGGCATACGTCTGGCTTCACCTGTAGAGCCGGGCAGTATCATTACAATGAATGGGAAGAAGGTGGTCACAGCATACACGTTTCGATTATCGTTCACTTCTCTTACACATAAACGCTCTTTTTAACAGTAAAATAAAAAATATGGCAACTTGCATGCGATCATTATTTCAATTGCGCCAATGACTGGCTGCCTCTGTTTATGATCTTACAGGTGGGCAAGCTGACAAGCTTTACTACTGGAACTAAAGCGTATGGACCATTTGGATTAGGATATATCAAGAATAAGGCTGCATCTGAAGGAGAGTCTGTCACTGTAGGTGACATAATTGGTACATTGGTGGAGGTTCCCTTTCTCAGAGACCAACTTCCACTATCAAAATCTTAGCTTAATGAATCAAACAATCTGATGCCGTGCATTATATAACGTGAATATGATGTCTCACCTTTTTTCAAAGAACAAAGAGGTCAAAATTATCCCTTCCAGGGTAATTTGTGTAGATTCATGATCATATGATATTATGGATTTTGATGGAATTTCATACACATTACTGAGAATTCTGATCGAGCCTTTATGTAAACAAGGCGCTTCCCGCCTTTAGACTTGTCAAGGATTATTTGCTATTCTTCTATACTTTATATTTGTTTTTTTCTTCAAGAAGATTATCTGTTTGTTAGTGTATATCAATATACATTATTGTACAGGAGCATTGTCATTCTAACAGGGCAGAAGAAATCTTAGGTACATGATGATCAAGAGCAGTCCTCTAGAATCCTAACTACTTCCCGACGCTGCTCTTCTCTCATCCCGGATGGAAAATCAACGAGAAACTTAAGCCTGAGGTCCCCCCTCCCGTCTTGTTCCGGCTTCGGCATACCTTGCCCAGGTATGATCTTTTCATAACCAGGATATATAATATCATGTATCAACAGGGTTATTTCTCCCCCTCCTAATAAAGGGACATGAATTGTGCATCCTGTGAGAGCTTGTACAAGAGGAACCTCAACTCCAAGCTCCAAGTCATCCCCTTCACGTTTGAACATTTGATGCCTTTGCTCCTCAATGATGAATAATATATCTGCCTGTTGTGTACCTGGTATCTCATCTCCTTTCCCTTCAAATTTGATCTTTGTGCCTTGTTTCCATCCCGGCTTCACTTTAATCGTTAGTATCTCCTCCTTTTGAACAATTAAGCTGTCAATCAAGAGTTCTGCTTTTATGTAAGTTCATTTATGTGCTTTTTTTCACATTAAGAGAAAAGACTGTTGAAATATGAGAGCAATTATCCCACATTGGAGGGAATGTTGACCATAATAAATGAATTATTCAAGTTTTTTACAATGTGTTTTTTTCTATCTTATACGTTATATTCGTGGACACCTCACATAAATTGACCTGACTCTAGAAATTTAACATGGTATTAGAGCGGGTTCGGAAAATTCTGAATGATCTTGCCGGGTTAGTCCGGTTTAATGAAATTGATCGGTTGGTAATCCACCGATTTGAATTGTCAAGTGGTTGGACTTGAGGGGTGTGTTGAAATAGTGTATATTGTCCCATATCGGAAAATGAAAGTGGGATGGATTGATTTATAAGAGGAAATGTGGACCATAGTAAATGACTTGTTCAAGTCTTTTACGGTGTGTTATCCTCCCTCTTATACGTTATATCCGAGTACACTCCCTACGTAAATTGACCCGATTCTAGAAATTTAAGAAAGACTTCATACCCGGAGCTTGATATTGCATCTCTTGTTATATTGATTTTCTTGACGCATCCTAGGCACAATTCCTCAAGGCTACATTCAAGCTTCTTCTCTATTGGCTCCGGTTTTCTCCGGACCGCTGATTGTGAAAAGAAAATAGGCGTAGTTGATCTCCGGCTTGCTGCTTTCGATAAAGAAACAGTCGAAATATTGGTCCCTGAAGAAGTTGCATGAAAATCCAATGGTCCTCTAGAGAAAGTGGGGCTCAGCAAAGGGCTTCCCCTGCTTGTAGTTCTTGAAAGAAGAACAGGTTTGGAAATCTTTATATCACCACCATCATCATTTTTCTCTCGTTTTGACGTCTTTTTTGACATCCCGTAGGATTCGTCTCTTTTGTTGGCACAAAGAGCCTGAAAAACAACATTACAATACATGAAATGTATGAGAGATTGATGATGATGATGAAAAGGTACACACACACAAAGACCTTATAGGCCTCATTGATGGATCTGAACTTTTTCTCAGCTTCATCTACGTTATATGGATTTCTATCGGGGTGCCATTTCTGGATCAGGGATTTGTATGCTTTTCGGATATCTTTAAGGTTAGCCGATTTTGATATTCCGAGAACACGGTAATAGTTTTGTGTTTCTTGTGATGTTGAACCTTCTTCCATCAAAGAAAAGAAACAGAGAGTAATGAATAATGGCTTTCATATGAGGTAACTTGCAAGGACCCATCCCTCTTTTTATTTTTCCCTTTTGGTAATCACTAATCATAAAGCTTCTGATGAGAAAATAGCGCTTAATCCCCATTCTGGGGATTAAAATTTTAATTGTCAAAATTAAAAATTTTGATGATTAATTATATTGTACATATTAAATTTTATATTATAAAGTAATATGATTGATTTTATATCTTCATATTTTAAGGATTATAATTGTCACAATCATAAAACTTTAAAAATTAAAATTGGCAAAATTAAGAAATTATGGAATCAAAATTCGCGTCCATATTATTTTAGCATATGCAAAAGAATTATTATTTTGAAAATATATATAGGTTTTTAATAGAATCTTTGTGTTTATTAAAATTGATGAAACATATATTTAAGGCAATATATTGGAGTCCTATTCTTAAATTATTGAAAAACATTGTCTACAATACATTGTATCAAGATTATCATTAAGAATTTCATGGTTTTTCTTACAAATTTTTTCGAAAGTTTCTTTTGTATCATATAACTTACAACAATCATTCTATGAGTTAACAATATTTTTAATGTGTGATGTTTGCCTATAATCTCCAACTTACGGGTTGTGTAAATTCATATCCTCAAAATTACGAAATTGCAAATATAAAACATTTTTTGAGTAAAAATATGTATTTCCGAATCCTCAAATTTCAATTAAATTCATATAAGGACACCACAAGTTTTTAATACCATTTATCATTGGCAGTCTAACGAACTCGTTAACATTTTATATTTTATGCACAATTCTCGAATATCATGGGTCTATTTTGTATATTTGTTCAAACGAGTCTTGTTTGCGTACTTTGAGGATCACTAATGCTAACGGAAAAACGTTTTTCAACTTAACGGAAAATCGGGTACTAGAATGTCAGAGACAAAAAACAAACGATATTGATATATCATTTTTGCAATTTCGTAACTTCATGGGATACCCTTTACACATCAATTTATTTTTAATAGATAGAATATATTAATTTATTTTTAGGGAAGGAGTTGTTTTTCTTCTATTAATGTGTAATAAGATCATAGTATTTAATTGTTCATATTTAATAAGATTCCAAAAATGAATATAAAAACAAACGTAAAAATTAAACGAATACATCTTTGAATAAATAATAAAAAATAAAATGTATGAAAAAATAATTATCAAAATCATTAAACTCAACTGACTAATAGCCTCTTTCCTCGTAAAAAATGATTTAAAAATGAATAATTGTACGTAGCCTGTTTGCAATGTAGTTGCCGATTTTACCCTTGATTGGTTCTCAGATTTACCTGCCCTACCACGACAGTGTGAAAGTCTTCGTCTTCCTCCCATTTTCTGAGGAAAGGAAATTAAGGAAAGGTCCTTGGGGTTTCTGTCTGTGATCTTGGAACAAAAGAGCAACCCGACAGATTATTGTTCTTGATAGTTCGTGCTAAATGGGAATGGTCTAATCATCCATCTCTTCCGTGTCCAGATTTAACAAGATTTGAATGGGGACATTTTTCAGATCTGGATTCTGCTTCTTCGTCCTTATTTCTCTCAGTGTTTGTTTTTCTGGCGCGCAAACTGCTTCTTCCCAGAGCCAGACGTCTAAGAATGTGCAGGTGGCTCTCAGAGCCAAGTGGTCAGGCACTCCAATTCTATTGGAAGCGGGGTGCGTTCTCTCATTCTATCCTCCCATTAGTGTGTATCGTGTAAATTTATGATCTTTGTTGATTAACAATTACTAGTATAACATATTTTAGTGTTTAATTTTTGGCCTTACGAATCATAACTTCTCCTGTGAACTCAAGTTCGAAAGCTATGAATGTTTACTGGTGGACACCAAGGCTCAAGTAGTTGCCATTCTTTATAAGTCTTGTGTTACTTCATATCGTTTCTGGGTTTTTAAAAATGTCCAAAATCATGGATGATTCTGTCGCCTAACAACATTGCTGGAGAGTGGAGCATGGAAAAATCGAACCTTTTTGCGATACTGGAGTTGTGTTTGACATATGCATATGTGTTTATTTCATGCGGTTAAGTTTTTTAGAGTTTTCTGGACCTTTATGGATAATTTGTTAGACAAAAAAATATCGTGTTAACTTGTACCTCCTTATCTCTGTATGATTCAGGGAATTAATTTCGATGGAATGGAAAGACTTTTTTTGGGACTTTGTTGACTCATGGATTCATGCTGAGAACGTAGGCAGCGAACCTATTTCAGCAAAAGATTGTCTTGATAAAATTTTGGCTCATGGAAGATCACTAATAAGCGAGCCCTTAGCTTCAATTTTTGAATTTTCTCTAACTCTTAGGGCAGCATCTCCTAGGTTGGTTTTGTACCGGCAATTAGCTGAGGAATCTCTGTCTTCCTTTCCTCTGGATGATGAAATTATGTCTAGTAAAGGTAATGGTGAGAGTATTGAGCATGAAGAAACCGTGAGAAGAAAGAATCCAAAATCTGTTTCTTCAGTTACGAAACCAAATATTCCTAGCCGTAGATGTTGCTGGGTTGATTCTGGAGACTCTCTATATTTTGAGGTATCAGAGTTGAAGGCATGGCTGCATTATCCGGATTCTGAGTAAGTCTTGCTGTTTTTAATTTGTGACTCTTTGTTTAAGAGCTCACATATATGGTTTCCTATCGTTCTAAATTTTTATTTTCTACTTTAATGTGCATTATGATTTTTGTTCCAGGGGGCATGGTGCAGGTCATCAGCCCCAGGTTTTTGAGTTTGACCATGTGCATCCAGATTCAGCACCTGGAAGTTGTATAGCTGTTTTATATGGAGCTCTTGGGACTAAATGCTTTGAGGAATTTCATCTTGCATTGTCTGAGGCTGCCCGAATGGTGTGTATTTAGACCCGCATTTTGATAGTTCATTGTCTTGAAAATCTATGGTTTTGCTAAAATTAGGTTTAAATAATATTTTTGGTTGTTACCAATGAAGCTTGTTACGTGAATTTCTGCTCAAAATCATGTCATTTGTGTTTCTCGTTTCTTGGGTATCCCTTTAGTGGATCTTTTCAGATATTTACTAGCTTTACACCTCTAGGGAAAGGTAAAATATGTGGTCCGATCCATATTGCCTGTTGGCTGTGAATCTGAAAGTGCCGTATGTGGATCAGTTGGTACTGGAGAGCCTTTACACCTTGGTGGCTATGGTGTTGAACTTGCACTGAAAAATATGGAATATAAAGCTATGGATGATAGTTCGATAAAAAAAGGTCAGGTTAGCTTGGTGTTTTATATAAATACTTAAATCCTCTAACATATATAGAGAGGTGACTTGGATAAAGTTTACTGTTTTACTTTCTTTTTGCATCTAATTCCCTGCATTTCTCACATGCTAGGTTTGGTGCATGAAATATGAAAGCTTTAATAAATTTCACTGCATTTGCTGAATATTTCTTAAGGATGATTACTAGATTGACTGCGATATATACATATCGTGTCAATGCCAACTGAATCTGTGTCACTTTTATGGGGTAATGTTAACACTTAAAAGGTATTTGCATCTCAGGTGTAACTCTTGAAGATCCCCATATGGAAGATCTGACCCAAGATGTCAAAGGATTCATATTCTCACGGATTTTGGTTTGTTGCATTCATATTCTTAGCAGTACCCAAAAATCACGTAATATCTGAAGAAACATGAACATTTTTCGCCTCCCAAATAACCATATCCTAGCCCGTTCAAAAAAAAAACCATATCCTACTCTTGAGATATATGGTTGGAAGTTTATAACAAATATTTTTCTATAGACCCGATACATAAAGCGAGCTGTGATCTAGAATTCTCTGTGATATGGGTGAATACCATATAATAACTATACATCATATTGTGCTAGGAAAAAAGACATGGTATTTGAAAAATTCAATACAGCATTTCCCTTCTTGTTCTGCGGGACAGGATAAAGATAATTGTCCAGAGCTGGATCTTTTAATTAGAACGAATAAGAGCAAATGTATATCATGGATGATGAAGATTATTGATATATTTTTAAATTAATTAATGAAAATGTCATGATGCCTTTTGGAGGTCATGCCCTGGCTAAAGATTGTGCATATTCATGCAGGAGCGCAAGCCAGAGCATAATTCAGAGATCCTAGCTTTTAGAGATCATCTATTATCGTCTACTATATCTGATACTCTAGATGTTTGGGAACTCAAGGGTATCACCATCGATGATGCTTAAGCAGTTTTTTATCAGATTAAATTACAATAGGTTTTGTGATGTTTGGTTCTTTGTTTTGCAGACTTAGGACACCAAACGGCTCAGAGAATACTGCGTGCCACTAATCCATTGCAGTCAATGCAAGAAATCAGTCAAAATCTTCCCAGCGTTGTGTCTTTAATATCTCGTACAAAGGTTGATGTTTTAGCTTACACTGGAATTCCACTTGATGTGTAGAACGTATTTTGGAATCTTGGGCTGAAATTCATATACATTCTGCAGCTGAATGAATCTATTAAGGATGAAATTATTTCAAATCAGCGAATGATACCACCTGGCAAGTCCTTGATGGCTCTGAACGGTGCCTTGATTGACGTTGAAGATATTGACATTTATTTGTAATTATTTTTTTATATCTTTTTCTTGGTTTATGTCGTTTTGCTTTTCATGGTAGACTTTCTTCTCTTCTTATTGATTTACAAAGTTGTAGAAAATTAGTTGAATTATTTGATCTTCTTCTGTGTTCATGTGGCGGCACACTGTTTTATTATTCAGTTGACAAGACCATGACAGCTCATAGCCTCATGTTTCCTTTTAAAAATTGTGATCCAAAAGTAATTGTGATAGGTAGCATCATTTCCATCATTAAGATATGTGTCGGCATTAGATTTTTGCTATATAAGCTTAGGCTATAGTTTTCAATGGTTGCTTGCCAGTTTCATAATTTTCTTTTTTTTCCTTTTTCTTATTTTCTTGCCTACAGGATGACTACCATGGTCCATCAGGAGTTATCATTGGCAGAGCAGTACAAGAAACTGAAGGTATGTAATCCTTCATTCAACATGTTATTTTGCACACCCCAAAATAACTGGACAATTCAGTAGTTTAAAGTTTCCTTTGCTGATACCATGACTTTGTTTTGTCATGATCCCTTAACTGGACCACTGTCCGTAATCATTTTTCATATATTCTGCAGACTGCTATTCTTTTGTATATTAATCTTGATGATGATGGGTAAAATTATGTGATGCTGAATTTATTCATGTATTTGTTGCAAATTAGATTGCATTTTTTTAATATCTCAAATAAAAACTGAAAATAATTTAAAAAGAAATTAGACATGGAGCACTCATTAGCATCATAAGCCGGAGTCAGACTAAGGCTTGGTGGTTTGTTGTTGTATTAAGATTTGATTGGTTTGTCTCTCGTATGTAGATATTTCATAATAAAGATTTGTTATTCCTGAATCTATAAAATACAATTTCCGTTAAAAAAAAGTGTTTTTTAATCATGTGGCTGACATTAGATTTTCTTAAAATCCTAGATTCCCCCAGGCATTGTGAAAAAATTGCTTTCAGTTTTGCCCACATCAGAATCATTTGCACCCCGTGTTGATTTCCGTTCTCCCCATGTTCACTACATCAATAACTTGGAAGTTGATGCAATCTATAAGCGTTGGAGAAGCAACTTAAATGAGGTATATTTCCTTCCCAGATATTGCATCCATTCTTTTAATCAGCATCTTACCTGTCTATATGCTATTATTCTTAGCTTTTGATGCCAGTATTCCCGGGGCAATTGCGATATATCCGTAAAAACCTGTTCCATGCAGTTTATGTTCTAGATCCAGCATCTCCTTGTGGGCTTGAGGCATGTTTTTCACTCTGATAACCTTTAATTTACATTTTTTGTTGCATGCAAACCTATTATTTGTCTTTGTGATCTTAATCTTGCAGACAATCGACGTGATTATTTCATCATATGAAAATAATTTCCCTATGAGGTTTGGTGCCATATTTTACTCAGCAAAATCAGTTGAGAAGATTGGCATCAATGATGGTGAACTTCTAGTTCCTGGATTGAAGAATGGCCAAGAAGACATTTCTGATTTGGTAACGTTTTTGTGATTCTAAGTCTATATTTCTATCATTCATTAATGGTCCTCATCTCTATCATGTGTAAAGTAAGATGAGATCAAGTAGCTTTTATTTGCAATTCATATTTTACCTTCTTGATGGATTACTAATTTTTTTGACAGATGATACGTCTTTTCAACTACATAAAGGAAAATCATGGAGTTTTGATGGCATTCCAGTTTTTAAGTAATGTATGAGATTGATCTCTTGCCATATGGTCTTAATTATTACAGGAATTTTAATTCCAGTCAAAGGCAATTTACAAGGTCTCCTGACTTGGGAGTATTTTTCATTTCTTCTCTCTTGCCTTTAGGTGAACAAACTGAGAATTGAGTCAGATTCTGAAGATAGTCCTGAAATTCATCATGTTGAAGCAGCTTTTGTGGATACAATTCTGTAAGTTTAAAACCAATCAACTCATATATAGCTCAATTTTCAGTCTAAGTGAGGTTCGTTGAATGAGATTTTGACCCTTGTTTTGGTCTGACATTGAGATACTTGTTATATTTTAATTTATATATTTTACCCTTTTTAGACCAAAGGTGAAATCACCACCTGAAGAAACTCTGCTGAGAGTGGAGAAGGACCAAAGTTTGAATGAACTGTCCATGGAGAGCACCATGTTTGTCGTCAAACTAGGATTTTCCGAGCTAGGATGTTCATTTTTGATGAACGGGCTTGTCTATGAATCTAATGAGGTATTTTTCAGTTGATCTCAACCATGCCAAATCATTTAGATTAGTTGGCTTACACAAATATTGTTTAGTCATGGTTTATTAATATTCTGCTAAGGTAGTGCTATGATTTTTGTCATAATTTCTCAACTACTAGAAATATCAGTTTTTATTCAATGCTTCCACTGTACAGTCTTATTCTTTCACTGTTCTTGGATTCGTGATAATGATCTGGTACTGATATCTACAGGATGCTCTGATAACTTCCATGAATGAGGAGCTTCCTAAAATTCAGGAACAGGTTTATTATGGACAAATAAATTCTCAAACGGATGTTCTGGATAAATTTCTCTCTGAAAGTGGTGTCCAGCGCTATAACCCAAAGGTGTCTCTCCTTGTCCAAATTTAGTTTTGCAATTGGATCGATGATATGCTATTCAGACCATTCTAATTTGATTTCTTGGTCAATTACAAGAATTTTTTTCGGGCTTTTTGTACATCAGATCTTAGCAGAAGGCAAGGGTCAGCAAAAATTCACATCACTGTGTGCAGCAGTCCTTACTCAGGAATCTGTAATAAATGACATCCACTACCTGCATTCACCAGAAAGTAAGAAATTATGGATAGAAATTGCGAATGTTTTATTAGATTTATGAAAGTGCCTGATCATGTGCATTTGATTTCAGCTATGGACGACCTGAAACCTGTTACTCATATTTTTGTTGTTGATATTGATTCAAAGAAAGGGATAAAGTTGCTGCGAGAAGGAATTCGCTATTTGGTAATTTTTTTCTCTCTATTTTTGTGCATGAATTCGCATGGAATTATTCTTCTTATAATGTATTTTATTATTTATTTGGAACATTTATTTTTTTTCGTGATCAATGTGACCTTATTTTCTACACCATTTTAATAATCTGGTTATGGCTGTCACATTGTGTTTTGGAGAATTTAGGCCACAAGTTTCTGTAGTTACGTTTGTGTTTTTCTTTGCTACAAGTTACTTCTTTCTCTAATCCAATTTCTTTTTGGAGATATAGATATCATTAAACCTTTATGTTGTGCCAAATGCAGAGTGCACGAAGCACTTTAATGTACCATATTTTTTTGATAAGTTTTAAGGGACTTTTGGTTCACCGAATCCTTAAATTATAGAAATGGGCGTTTTATCCAAAATAGCGCTTTATTAAGTATATAAAAAATAAAGTGTGGCCATTGGCCATTCTTTCTTCTTTTAACAGAGTTGTTTTATTAGAACCTCTGACAGTTGAAGTTTGGGAATCTTTCCTATATTCTTGAGTTGCTGAAAAGTGTATAGTTGCAGTCCTAATATACACTTGGAGTCGGTTAACCTAAAATCATTGAAGACCAATTGATTCCTTTCTCACTGGATCTTTTGATGATTTCTTCTTAACCAAGATCATAACTTCTCCCTATGTGTTGGGTATGCATGGTTGTCTACAGTGTTGCCACCTTCATGGCATAAACCCTAAACCCTAGACCATTCTTTGACTTATCACAGTGTTGTCTATGTTATTGATTATTTGACCATTCAATGAAACTTAATACTGGCATATATGTTATCTTACATAAGATAGCATATATATGAAACAACATTACAGTTCAAAAAAATGAAAGTTAATATTGTGCAGATTAGCGGTTCAAAGAACAGTCGATTGGGGGTATTGTTTAATTCCAATGAGGATACAACTGTGCATGCTCTATATTTCATGGAAGCCTTCAAAGTCGCTGCATCAAAACATGGGTATGATGAGTCTTCTGCTCTTTTTTCCATTTTTTGGGGAGGGGGGATGCCGAAGTTATCAATTTAAATGCTCATTAGTTACATCCTTGAATCTATTAAGTAATTTTGCAGCCATAAGAAAGGAGTACTGCAGTTTCTGGATGCACTCTGCTCGTTCTTTGATCAAGGAATTTCGGTGGATGAAGCTTCTGCAACCCATGAGATACTTGTTGATAAGGTGATTCAGTTAGCAGATGCCAATGGATTGCCAACGAAGGGCTACAAATCTGCTCTGTCTGAATTTTCCTCAGAAAGTTCAAGGATTTACCTAAATAAGGTTACTATGATCCTTTAACTCATTTAATGAGCCATCAAGTTGCAGGATTCTCTCTTCGTTCAATTTTTTCCTAACCATCTTTGTCCGCTTGATATTAGATCAATTTTAGTATATGCATTGAAGCTATTTTCTGCTGAATGCTCTACCAGGTCAACCGGTTTTTATACAGGGCACTTGGTATACAGCGTGGCGTCAATGCGGTGGTTACCAATGGAAGAGTAAGGATTTTTAAATTTTCCTATAGTAACTTTTCTGTCTTGAGTTAGTTGTATGCATGATGGAAGAACTAATCATATTTTCTTTTTTATCTTATCTATTTTTACACTATCATATATCCCCACCTCTTGATAATTAAAACTAGCATTACGCTTTAGGTGTTCCCTCTTCTGGAAGGCAGTGCATTCTTGAGCCATGATTTGCATCTTCTTGAATCACTAGAGTTCAAGAAAAGAATAAAAAACATTGCTGAGATAATTGAAACCATAAAATGGGAGGGCGTCGATCCAGATGCACTGACAAGGTCTGAAAAGTGATTTTGTAATTTAGCATTTATTAGTTATATTCTTCTTCATTGATGTTCCATTTTGTGGTTTTCCTTTAGCTTTCTATTGTTTTTTTCTCATTAGCTTTAACCATTGAGCAATTCATTGACTAGGGAAGGACCTATCATGGTTTTTTTCTTTTTTTCAGCAAATTCATAAGTGATGTTGTAATGGCAGTATCTTCCTCAATCTCTGCTAGAGATCGAAGTTCTGAAAGTGCTCGATTTGAAATTCTGAGTGCAGACTACAGGTACTTCTGGGTTCTTTTCTTTTAAATTTCCTATTTTTCTTTATGTGAGGAAAGAGATACTTGCGTTCGGTGTTTTTCACTTCTCCTTAACTGCCAACAGTGCTGTTAATTTGGGAAATGAAAATTCGAGCATTCATATTGATGCTGTAATTGATCCGCTGAGCCCCTCCGGCCAAAAGGTCTCATCTATTCTTCAGATTCTTTCAAAGATTGTTCAGCCAAGCATGAGGGTCGTGCTTAATCCAGTCGTACGTTATTTCTAACTGTAAATGCTTTTTACAGATTTTATTTTTAAGAAAACGGCTCTTATCTTGTCTGACATATGATGTATTCCATGCAGAGCTCATTAGCTGATATTCCACTGAAGAATTACTATAGATATGTTGTGCCATCAATGGTATTTTATTTTACCATTGATCATTTTGCTTTAATTTTATTGAATTTCAGTCCCAACGGTTCCTTGTTTGTTCAGGAGGACTTCAGTACCGATGATTACACAGTTCATGGTCCTAGAGCATTTTTTGCAAACATGCCACTTTCAAAAACACTCACCATGAATCTTGATGTCCCTGAACCATGGCTTGTTCAGCCAATAGTTGCTATGTAAGTTCCTACTGAACCATGGCCCCTACCGGCATTGATTTAATTTTCTTAGAATTTTTTTTGAACTGTAATGTTATTTCATATATATCTTGCCTTATGAATATGACATTCTTAAGGTACAAAAACAAAAAAAACGCATGATTGTATGATATTTATACAATTGCGTTTTCTATGGCCTCACAAGGGGCTCCAACCCATTCAACTAATTCAATTTTCTTAGAATGTGTGGAACAGATAGCCGCATTCTTTTTGTTTTTATTTTGTAGCATTTTTTATGTCTAGCAAACTAATTCAAACCTGCAATTTCTTTTCTTAAATATTTTTCTTTTTAGATTAACGAATTCAAGGTGTGTGTAGTGAACTTCTGCTTAGATTAATAATTCAATCTGCACTATGAATCCATTTTACTGGTTTTCTCAAGCATGACTCAATGAGTTCCTAATTTGTGCTTATTTTAATTTGTTCCAAACCCACCTACATATTCGGCTTTTGATTTATCTTTAATGCCGTGAAGCCATGATCTTGACAACATATTGCTTGAGAACCTAGCCGAAACCAGAACATTGCAGGCAGTGTTTGAGCTCGAAGCTCTTATTCTTACAGGTTCGGAGCTAGTTTTATTACATACTTTTAAAAAGAAGCAAGAAATGAAGAAATGCCTATCTAATATATATCTCTTCAGGTCATTGCTCTGAGAAAGATCATGAACCTCCACGGGGACTGCAGCTGATTCTTGGAACTAAAAATAATCCTCACTTCGTTGATACCCTTGTGATGGCTAATCTTGGCTATTGGCAAATGAAAGTCCTTCCCGGTGTTTGGTACTTGCAGCTAGCTCCCGGTCGAAGCTCCAATCTGTATGTCATGAAAGTAGAGGGTGAAGCAACTCAAGATACAACATTACTGAAACGAATCACAATAGAAGATCTTCGAGGTAAACTGGTACATCTAGAGGTCGTGAAGAAGAAAGGCATGGAACAAGAGACACTGCTAGTTTCATCGAGCGATGATGATGATCATTCGGCCAGCAAGAAAGTAATTTTAGTACTTTAAAGTGTTTATTGCACCAACTTCAGATTTTTAAATTGTGATGTTTTAAAGTAACCTTTGTGTACAGGGAACATCGAGCAGCTGGAATTCTAATATCCTCAAATGGGCTTCTGGATTTATCGGAGGGGCGCATCAGTCAAGTGTCTCCTCGGTAATTTGTAATCCTTCCTTTTTTCCTCTGTCTCTTGCAGAAAATAGTTACAGGGCATTACATTTATTTACAGGAGCCTGAAAGCAGTTCTCGTCATGGGAAAAAGATTAACATATTCTCCGTTGCTTCGGGACACTTGTACGTTTTAATGTCTTTTTTTCTGCATCTAGAAGATTCTTGTGGTTAATTTGCAGAGTAAAGTTTTACTTTTATATTAAGATTTATATGTGAGTCTCTTGCTGTTAAAGAAATATTATGACTGAAGAACTATATTTGCAGGTATGAGCGCTTCCTAAAAATTATGATTCTAAGTGTTCTGAAAAATTCGCATCGACCCGTGAAGTTTTGGTTTATCAAGAATTATCTCTCCCCACCATTCAAGGTTTCATCTCGAGCATCCATTTATCATTGTTTTTCCGAATTCATTTTTTTCATTGATGGTGTTCGTTGTGCAGGATGTGATCCCGCATATGGCGCAGCAATATGGCTTTGAATACGAGTTGATTACTTATAAATGGCCTTCATGGCTTCACAAACAAAAGGAAAAACAGAGAATTATATGGGCATACAAAATTCTTTTTCTTGATGTCATTTTCCCACTTGACCTCGAAAAGGTGATATATGTCGACGCAGATCAGATTGTAAGGGCAGATATGGGAGACCTCTACGACATGGACTTAAATGGGCGCCCCCTTGCCTATACACCATTCTGTGACAATAACAAAGACATGGATGGGTACCGATTCTGGAAGCAGGTACCGTACTCCCATTATGCTCAAAACAGGCAAAGTTTTAATCATGCTTTTCCCTTTAAACAGGGATTCTGGAAAGATCACTTGCGGGGAAGACCATACCATATCAGGTTCGTCTTTTAATTCTCCAGTACTATATCGCTGTTTGTTTGTTGCCTGATAATACGAAATGTGTAGTGCTCTTTATGTTGTTGATCTAGCCAAGTTTCGGCAAACAGCTGCCGGTGATCAATTACGTGTATTCTATGAAACTTTAAGCAAAGATCCAAATAGCCTTTCGAATCTCGATCAGGCAAGTTTACAGGTTAAGTTGTTGGAATCGGTGTGATTTGATAGTAAAAATGTATCATCCTGCAGGATCTTCCTAACTACGCTCAACATTTGGTTCCGATTTTCTCGCTTCCACAAGAGTGGCTTTGGTGTGAATCTTGGTGTGGTAATGCAACTAAATCAAAGGCTAAAACAATAGATCTCTGCAACAATCCCATGACTAAAGAGCCTAAACTTCAAGGAGCTAAAAGAATTGTTGCTGAATGGCAAGATCTTGATCTCGAAGCCCGACGCTTCACTGCTCGGATTTCTGGTGAAACTATAGATGAACCCCAAGAACAAATGCGTCCAGGTGAACCCGATAGTTCATCGCCAGATTCGGAATCCATGGCTGAGTTATGAATCGGAAAAATTCAAGTTTTTGTGCTTCTGTTGGAACAGCAACTGCAGTATCATGACTACAACATTGTCTGGTTGTTAGAGTACTAATTTATTAGCCTACTTTTAAATTTTGATTATTTTCTTCTTAGCCCATATTTTTATTCTAAAAAATATTGTAGCTTATTAGCTAGTTTCTTTTACATCATTTTTTTTAAATGTTTCAAAAATCAATATATGTTTAGAAAATGATTGAAATATTACAAATTTGTCTGTGTGTTTTCTATTCTTTTTTATGGTTCTTTATATTTTCTAGTGTTTTGTTGGATTTAGATTTTAGTGTTTTTTATTTCAAAGTTTATGTACAAAATGATATATTAAACTTATTTGAAATATGAATAAATGTCCAATATTGGAATTAAGTTATGAATTGATTTAGTTTATAAAAGTGATTATAAATAATTGTAATTATTTTATTTAAGTTTTTATAAATATTCATTTAGGCTGCCTAGAAATATCTTTTCCAAAAAATAAAGTGTTTTTATTACACTTACATACAAGAAACGTTTTTCATTTCATTACCATTAAAATATTTCTCATATCTTTGCAATTTCATTTATGACTTGTTTTGTTTCCAATGATGTCCGCAGAACAGTATTCTTGACATAAAAATCTCAATTAAATATTCAACAATATCTTTGGTTGAAATAAAAAATTAAGTCTAAATTCAAGTAAAATTTATAAAATTACTTTTATAATAAAATTAAATATTGATATAAGCACATTGAATGCCCTTAAATAAAATTACACGATGTAAATTAATATGATATATTTATAATAATATGTTTTTTATTTTTATTAGGTTAAGTTTAATTTATATAAACTTTTAATTAGTCATTCTTCATTTATCATTTCCTGCGTTTCACGTTTCCAACACCCTAGTATAACATTTCACTAAAAGCCAAGCAATGAGATTATCATCCTCTCCACTCCATTTAATTGCTACAATCAAATCTTTCTTTGTATACATTATAAAACACATTACAAATTAAAATAATATCCTTTTATAATAAGATTATAAATCAAAGTAATAATTTGTTATCGTCAACAAAGAAGCTCATTGAAAAAATAAAAAAGGCAAGTTTGATGAAAAAAGGCAAGGCGATGAATTATGGGACCCACATTGTATAATCTCGAAATTTTTATTTTCGTAATATATTTTATATAATGACGATTATTGCAAAAAAACAAATAAACCCGGCATTTTGTCGTTAACAGGCCCAATAGCTTCGATTTATAAAAGAATAGTACAAGGGAAGAAATGCTGACCTTACATTCGATTCGCGGCGAGGATTGAGTTGGCCCACGATCAGCTGCAACCTAATCGGAATCTGAGGTCGCTCGATTTCTCATATAAAAGCCCTACGTCGCTGACCGAAATTCTTTCTTCATATCTCCGATCGGATTTTAAGCGAATATGTCTGAGGTATGTCCTTTGATTCGTTTGGTTCAGCTTTGAATTCATAGTTGATGTACTGATTGATATCCTTTGTGAATTCTTTAGGGATCGAAGACTACTGGTTCTTCAAAAGATGGTAGGATTCTATTCAGTGGATGTTGATTGTTCTTGAAACATTTTTTATTGAGAAAGACGCTTTCTTTTGGTTTATAAGATGGATTTTTCAGTTCACAGTCTTTTGTCTGTTCTTCAGATAAGAACCCCAACACAGGGGCAGTTAAGAGTTCCTCTTCTACAGATCCAGCATCGGCGCAAGAAATACCAATGCCATCACTTGCGGGAATGCCAAATCCGTTTGATTTTTCAGCAATGTCTGGATTGCTAAATGTGAGCGCTTTTTCTTCTAGTTTAATCTGAAATTATCTGTTTAGGAAATCATTGTATTTTACTCGACTGAAATTATCTGTTTAGTGCTTAATTTTTCGATTGTTAGGAAAGGAATAGTTGTTTTCCATTTATTATCTACTGAAATGCTATTTTTAGCAGTCTTTGTCTGATTATTTTGTTACTTTTATCATTTTGAATGATTTGGTCCTGTTTTTTCATTTAGGATCCAAGCATCAAAGAGTTAGCTGAGCAGGTCGCTAAGGATCCTTCATTCAATCAGATGGCTGAACAGCTACAACAAACCTTTCAAGGGGCTGCAGTTCAAGATGGTGTCCCTAATTTTGACTCCCAACAATACTATGCGACTATGCAACAAGTCATGCAGAATCCCCAATTTATGACCATGGCTGAGAAGCTTGGAAATGCTTTGATGCAGGTCTTGGTTGTTTCATATTTATGTTGTCTGACAGACACAGTTACTGTAGTTGTAGGATTTTCTTTGTGATTTGTATCCCTTCTTTTTGGTAGGATCCTGCCATGTCCGGTATGCTCGAGAATTTGACAAATCCATCCAATAAAGACCAACTAGAAGAACGAATGTCTCGTATCAAGGAGGATCCTTCTCTGAGGCCAATTTTGGAGGAGATTGAGAACGGTGGTCCGGCTGCAATGATGAGGTCATTCATAGTTTTTTTTCAATTGGTAAAAAATGTCGCATATCGCAATATTATATTTTGATGACGAGGGTAACACAGGGCTATTGATTTCCTTGGAATGTTTGATGTGGCCATTTGTTTATTTTATTTGAATTTTTCATAATCAATTCTCGCTTTTTTTATATTATTTCTGGTTAGATACTGGAACGATAAAGACGTTCTCCAGAAATTGGGTGAGGCTATGGGATTTGCTGCTGGAGGAGAGACTGCTACATCTGGTGAAACTGCTGAAGAAGAAGCAGAAGATGCAAGTGAAGAAGAATCTATTGTCCACCATACTGCTAGCATTGGTGATATGGAGGTAAATCATATCATACTTTACTAATTGTTACTTGTTTGAAATCATCTTATCACGAATTGCATTAGTTACTGTTTACCTCATCGAACAATTTGGGTATCTCATATTGCGAATTTGCTGTCACCAAATTATTGCTGCTAACTTTTTCTGTATGTGGAATTTCCACAGGGTTTGAAGAAAGCTCTCTCTGATGGTGCAAATAAGGATGAGGAAGATGCTGAAGGTAGAACAGCTCTTCACTTCGCATGTGGATATGGCGAGGTAATTATAAATTTGAGCTAATGTAACCCTCTTATTTACAATCAAATTGGTGCTTTTCCATGATTTCGTATCTGTAACATTGGTTACTTTGCATATGCTCTGGTATACCTGAAATCATAATATTTTCATTGCAGATTGAGTGTGCTCAGATTCTTCTTGATGCTGGAGCCCGAGTGGATGCCTTGGACAAGAACAAAAACACTCCCCTCCATTACGCTTCAGGTTATGGCCGAAAGGACTGCGTCGAGCTTCTGTTGAAAAACGGTGCTGCAGTGTAAACACTCCTCCCTCTTTTCATCCACCTCTAGATATCAATCATTCTTGTATTATACATTTCTTAATCCCTTTTTGTGTTCCAATACAGCACTCTTCAGAACCTTGATGGGAAAACTCCTATCGAAGTTGCAAAACTAAACAACCAAAATGATGTGCTTAAGCTTCTCGAGAAGGATGCATTTCTGTAAAGTCCCTTACTCTCTTCTCTTTGTACTTTTATCGTGATGCATGTTATTTGATTACATTTGAGACCCCGATCATGTTGCCAATAAGTGTAGCGGTTTTGAGTTTTCTTTCTGAACGAAACAATTAACTCTTGTTTTGGTGGTTGTGTCAGTTAATGACATGTTGAAACAATTAGTTTGGAGTGTTAAATATTTGTGGCTTATCGTTTCATGAATCAGTGAACTAGCTTTGCAATTACTATACGTTCGATTTTTATTTTCGATCATTTGGACAATCAGTGCACTGATTATCGTTATGAACTACACATTGTGTTGTTGCAGTCTATTCAACTTACCTAATGTGTAAATGTCATCAAATTCTTTGGCAATTTTTTGACTCCTGCTTAGTCTTGCCGAAATTTAAGCTACGGTATGGGGATATGAGTGCGAGGTACGGGGTGTAATGATTTTAGAAATATCTCAGTTAAGAAGTTTCAAATTTAATATAATAAAATAATGAATATAATATTTGAAATTTCAAAATACACAAATTTGGAAAAACAATAATTTTAAAATAATTTACGAATAAAGTATGAAATTCTGAATTCAACTTCGTTAGTGTCTTGTTCTCAATGCCTTCGACCATTCTTTTTTACACCCACAATACCTTCTACACAACTGTTTATCCCCTCTCATTAACTCTAATTTTTTTAAAAAAAATTGCGTGGGGTTAGTGAATCTGTGCACACACACCTAACACGCACCTAGTGCGTGAAATTCTCACTCGTGCAACCTAGAATTTAAGTTATGAAATCACAAATTTGATACACTATTTGAACAAAAAAATAGAAAAAATTACGATGTTGACCCCAATGTTCAAAAATTGCGTGGAAAACTCCTAAAATTTTAGAATTGTTTAAAAATAACTCTAGAGTAAATAGTAAAGTTTTTCTTCATTTGTTGACTTGTTGAGTGAATGATTTTGATAATTATATGTTATTTTTTATTTTTTCAAAGATTGTTGAAATATTCATTACATTTTTTGAAGGTTACGAGGTCAAATACAAATTATAATTATATTTAAAATATTAATGAATATTATAATCAAATATACATCGTTTTCAAACTTCAGAAATTAACTAATATTATTCTTAAACTATAAAATATGATGCTTACCATTTTTAAAAGTTAGAATCAATAACACATATTATATCAATTTAAAGGACTATACAATTTTACAAATTTTGAAAATATAATATTTACACTATTTTAAACTTCGGGATAACATACAAACACCACTCTTAAAAATTATGTAAATTAAACACAACCTTTAAAGTTCAAAATTTGTGCATTTAACAAATAAAAAGCTAAAAACAAATATTATACATAACTTTGTATCATTCATACAATTTCGTAAATTAATAATTATGTAATTCACAGTGTTTTCATACCGGACGATATACCGCTCGATACATCAAATTTCGCTCGGTACCGATATTTTTTTTCGTACCGCCGGATACCGGATATTAGGGTCGATTTCCGAGTTTTTTCGGATATGATCCTAAAAAACTAATTAAATATTAATTTTTTTAAATATAAAATAAAATAAAATTTGATAACGACCGGTATAGACCGATATACCAGTCGTACCGCTCATATCGATCCGGACCGGTATGAAAACATTGGTAATTCATCGAAGTCATCAATGCAATTTGCTCAATAAATCCGAGTTAAGAAATTAAACAAAAATGAGGATGTGAAACAAGGGCAAGTTAGTCTTAGCCCTTAGGCTTTTTTACTCAATGGTAACAACCTTGCGGTTCATGAATCTAAGCCTGCAAATATACTCGAAGAAATCATCTGCACTGCTATGACTACTCTTCATCTGAAGTATCTTTATTGTCATCTTCTTCAAATTCTTCGCATAATTAAGTAACGACTCTAAGGTACTCATCTTCTGCTCAGCGTTCAACGGTGATCTCACTGTCATCACTACCATTTCAAGCGAAGGAATCGAAAACTTCAAATCCACCTGCAAATAACACATACATTCATCCCTCGAACAAACTCCAACGAATCAAATACCGCACAAAAACTCACATTTTTCAGGCTGTTCTTTTGACATAGAGCAGCAAACATGGCTCCATGGATTTCTAATGTTTTTAGTTTTGGATGACCGTTGAAAAAATCTGCAATATCGATCTCCGGGAACGGTTGAAAAGTTCCCGTGTCGCCTGTAAACTCTACTTTCATGTAGAGATGCTGAACTTCATTAGCCATTTGAAGCATTCTGCTTATTGCTTCCCACCTCCATTGTACTCCTCTCATTGACAATGTCTCTAACATAACAAGCTTCCCGAAATCCACCATGTTAATACGACCTGTTATCATTTGAAAAAATTGGAACTTCGAATAAAAACAGAAAGAGCTAATCTATTTATACACATACCTGAATTGTTTGAGATGTAGAGTGTCTTAAGCCGTTGCGTTTCATGAACACGAATCACACTACAACCTTGTACTTCAAGGGACTCTATCTTTGATGAGTTCAATCTCAGTTCACAGTCACCAGCTCCAAAAAAGTCAAGCTTACATTTTTCAAGATGTGGATTGTCTAGAGAAACACATACCAAACCTTCACAGCCAAGAAGCACAAGTTGAGTCAAATTCGGACATGCATTAAGGGCTTCCGAGAGTGTGTGATCCTTCATACTAGCACCAACTATTTCAAGATTCTTGAGCCTATGGAAAATTTCCCAATTTGGAGATTGAACCATTTTAACACCCCACAGTTTTAGGGACTCTAAGTTATAAGCAGATCTGAGAAGCTCCAGCTTTGATGGGGATTCTGTATGATTGTTGATTATGCTATCCATTCGGAGCTCTAAATGTTTCAACGAATGCCCTGTGAATGAGAGCCATGTCGCCAGGCCAAAGTTCGAAAAGGGGCAGTAAACAACCAGCTCCTCAAGGGTAATAATTGAGGAAACCAATTGGCTTACAATGTCATCAGAATTGTTTCCAGGTGTTAGATTATCAAAGATATTCCGAGGGAAGAACAACCTATTTAAATAAGGTAAACAGTCCTTCCATCTCTTGGAGACACAATTGCAAGATGCCATATCCTTAGCATTGTTTATTCTGGATAAAATGTATTGAATTAAAGCATCAGGCAGTGACTCCATCTCTCAGTAAAATCGTCGAACACTTGAGCTTCAACGAATATAAAAAACTGCGCACCAACACAGATGAAAAAATAATCATCAGTAATCAATCAATCACATTATTTTCCCCATAAAACCCATCGACCAATTCCACAATTAAAGTATTTTCCTCAAATCTGATAACAACCAGGCCAATTCCCGGATTCAGATAACAACCCAGATACAAAGCAAAACGCTATGGGAGGCTCAAACATTAAATTCCCATAAAATCAAGCAATTGGAAACAGAAAACTCACATGAAAACAGTTAGAATAAGTTACACCGCCCTCTCTAGGAATTTTTTCTCTGCGGAAAGAGTATAAAAATGTGTGAGGGCGTAAGCTTTAATACAGTATACAAGGTGAAAACTGAAAATGGTGGGCGGGTAGAAAACAAGAATCTTGGAGCTTTTTCAAAAATATTTGAATGAAATTATGAAAGAGAAGAGGCAACTCATGAGCCCAGCCCGCCATTACTTCACCTTTTTTACTTCAAATTTTCGACCGTTTGGCAGTTGAATAAAGATGCTTTTATTTAATTTAAATTTAAATTTAATAGCAATATTTCTAGTAACATCCAATTAAATTAGATAACATAATTACAAATTTAATCTCATATGATTGTAAAATAGGATATATATTACTTATAATTCTTTTTTTAAATTTATAATTTAATCCTTATATACAAAATTAGTTATAATGGTTTTAAAAAATTTATATTGTATATGCACATATAAAATTTTTTAAGATTTATATTTTATAATGTTTTAAATTATTAATATACCGAAAATTTTGGACGTATTAATTTTTCGCAAAATACCGAATGATACAGAGTTAAACAGATCGGGATGAATTTAACATTAGGAAAAAAGAGATGAGGAGTTTTAAGAATTTATTTATTCTTTTTTTCGAAACAATATATAGTGAGAATATAAAGAGTTGTTTGTATTTTTCTAAAATAATATATTTTATTATTTTGTGTATATGGATTGAATGAACAGACATCAATAGGTATTATTTTAAAAACATTGATAAATTTTTTGTTGAATAAAAATTAATTACCAAAGATCAAACCTTTTAAAATACAACGAAAATCCAATAGGCATCTTCTCTATGATGATTTTTCATGATCGGATCGACCCGACCCTGTTTTATTGGCGTAGTTTTTGGAATGAAAGTTGAAGAATAAAGCCAAGAGTGAGGCATTAAACACCGCGTTAAAGCACCATGCCCAGATACCCTCGCAACCCGACCCGTAAAAGTGTTCCTGGAGCATCCGAACCGAAATCAGGAAGCTAAAGACGAACTGTACAATCTGAAAGTCCGTCACCAATCGTTTCCACGGTGGCCGGAAACCCAATGCAGTCAGCAGGTAGTACCCATACATCACTACGTGCACCGCTGCGTTCGTCACCAATGCTATCGGAAATAGCGATTGCGTCTCCGCTAGCCAAAGGTAGCACATTATCAACACCACCGCGTGGTGGTAAACGTGGAGGAATGACAGCCGCCGTCGCCGGGATCCGCTAAGGAGAATCAATAGCGTGTCAACGAATTCTAGGATTTTTGAGAAGTAGAAGACGTGGGCCCAGAAGAAAGTCGGCCCTTGCGCCGAAATACGGCCGGCGGGGAAGCAGATTGCCCAGGTAGGGTTACCCGGTGGCGTCTGGTGTACAGCTGATAGAGTTGTTCCGATAACCATGACGAGAGATAAAACGCATAGTATGAGGCTGTGTGCTGCGGAGACGAGGCGGAGGACGGCAGGAGGTATAGCAGGGAGGATGGGGAAGCGGTGGAGGGAGAGTGTGAGGGCTAGATAGGTAGCAACCGTAACGGCTAAAAAGAGCGGCGACGCGCCGGGGGTTTGCTCGGGCTTCCACTCGTAGTCTCTGATTAAGGGGTGGTCAACCAGCCAGTAATGGGCTGTGCCGGAGCGGAGTAAAGCCATCTCTCGCCGGAGCCACCGTCGACCGGTGAGTCAACTCTGATTGCTCTTATAGCTTAAATTTCCCGATTCCAATCCCTGTGGCTCAGATGGTGCCACGTTGCTACTTTTTCACCAAAAATAATTATAATGCTTTACTGGCCTCAGGCCCATATCCAGGCCCGATATTTTCAGCCTAAACATTTGGCCATTTATTACAAAATGCATATTATGAAATGAATTGAGATACTTCCCGCCCTTCCTAAAGTATACCGCTCCCTACACACTGCTTCTTCCGATTGCGCCACCGCGATGGACGGCTTATCCGCGGCGGAGGCGGATATTCTCTCAAAGCTTCAATCCTCCGACGATCTTATAGGATATCATTATCTTTTCACCGGTCATCTTCAATCCTTCATTCCTTTCATCAAGCGCTCAGGTGCTAAAAAGTCCGTGAAATCATTGAAATCCAATGCAACGAGTGGGATTCGTCCCCTTGCTAAGCAGTTCTTACCATTCATACATAAGTCTCTTTCTATCCTTCCCAAGCGCATCTCTGGAATGCCGAAAATCTCACGTGACTCAGCAGATGAGTTGTTTGAAGTTTACCGTTTCTGTCTTGATTGCCTTGATGTTATGGCGCCGGAGCTTGATGGAGACCCCCATTCAATTCAGGTGCAGCGGATTAGGTTCATGCACAGTTTGGAGCACTGGGAGATGTATAAAGAGGCAGAAGCTGAAGGATTTGTCATTCTTCATAATTTAAAGTCGATTTTTGGAAATGAATCAAGGAGTAATTGGAGAAAGAATAAAACTTATTTCGTCCCTATTCTGAAAGAAGAGTGTCTGGATTCGAAAGCACCATCAATAATTTTGGAAGTGATCGTTACCTTGGTCAAATGTGTGTCTAAGGGGAAGACGAAGGAGGATGCTGAATACTGGCGGGTTATTTCTTTGGTGAATGAATCAGAGCCCTGGTTCAAGTACGATTGCGTTCACTAATTTATTTGTATGTTTATATTTCTTTTCTAAGGGATGATTAAATTTTACTTTAATCTGGATTTTGAGCTAAAAATCTAAATTGTGTGTAGTCTGATTTTATTTCTCGAATTGTGAGCTGAATGAATTAATGCTGACTTCTTAGGATCTTGGACATTGAGAACTACAAGAAGTTCCATCATTTCATGGTTACATATTTGCAAGTAATCACTCTTTTTTTGGTTGCTGAGATAAATTCATTCAACGTGGATTTGATATGCGAGTTCTCCAGTGTGACCTTTAAAGAGTACATGAAATCGAATACGCAAGATCAAATGCATAAGGTAAATTGACGTAAGCAATTTAAACATATCCAATTCTAACTTTGTCAAATCATAGTTCATATACCAACTCATTTGTTTGTTTTCTGATTACAGGTTGCAAAGAAGATATGTTCATTAATGTTCTCCGTGAGGGAAAAAACATATTGTGACTCAATACTTACTGTGCTAAAACACGTCTTGAGTTATATGGCAGCTGAGTCCATGGTAAACATCAACTTCATGTAATGGAATAGTTTATATGATGTTTGGTTCTTGTCAATTTTTTGCCCTTTCTTCTGAGCAGTTAATTTTCTGCACTGCAATCCCAAACTTGCATATTTAACGTGAGAGTTTTATTTTAACTCCTTACCACATCGCTGTTATGTAAATTCGTTTTTTTATTTTTGTCACTTTTCCCAGGTACCTGTAATAATGGCGCAATTCATATAGTGGACAGAAAAAGTTACTGATTGATTTTTTTGCATGTGCGCACCTTTACTATTTTTAGCTTTTTTTCTATCTTTGGGTATTTGATTGATTAAATAGCATTGCTTTGATTTGACAGTCAGGGACAGAAAAATCAGAAGGATTTCTGGAGCTTGTACATTATTGTGCAAATAAGTGTTATGGTGCATCAGTAGATATTTGTGATCAAGTTGCAAAACATCTTCATGAAGTAGCTGGTTCTTTATTTGAGGTACTTGTTTTCTTTCCTGTAGAATTTTTGTTAACTGCTATTACTACTCATCCAACACATTTATACCTATAGTGACATTATCTAATTCACATTTTATAAAGGATCCTCCTTTCATCAGTTCTATCTTAAGGCTATATGAGATTGGGCTTCTAGCATGTGCATCACGTAACCAAATCAAAGGAGACAATACAAATGAACATAGCAATGCTTCTGTTGGATATACTCTTCATGGACTGTTTATTGACAAGGAAAAGCTTAAACTTCTTTCTGCCTCGTATGAGTTACTTAAAGATAACTTTAGCTTTTGTGGCGGTGAGAGGAAAGTGTGCTCAAAAGCATGTTCAGTCTCTTCTTACTGGGAAGCCATGGAGTTCTTTTGTCAGTCAATGTCTGAATCCATATACAATAACAGGAAGTGGATGTTTGGTGGTGCAGACAGTTGTTCTTCTTGGGATGATTTAACCTGTATCCATGATGTACTTCTTCAATATTGCTCTATGTATACAAGGGGTGTCAGTATCAGGTAACTAATTTTTTTGTTATTCATTAGTTTGTGAATGTCAATCTCACTGTTCGGGATATCTAAATGGGAGTAGTTTCCCCTTTGTGAAGCTTTTCTGACAATTATATTGTTAATATAGTCACATAGGGTCACTACAATATTGGATTCTATAGATAATTTAACTTTATTGATGTAGTACTGCCACAACTGAGGGGGTGAAATCTGAAGATGATCATCGAGTAATATCTGCTGTAGTTGTGGCTGGTCTCATCCTTGCCTTTAGAACTAAGCAAAATATTAAGGTTTGGATATCACTATCATTTTGATGTGGAAAACCAGTGTAAAGTTGCTTCTAAATAAACCTTATAATTTCAATGCCATCAAATGTTTGCAGGAGAACATACGATTGGTAAAGCTTGTGATATCTGTTGACTGGCTTCTACTTAAGGGGCGTAAACATCTTTATATTTCTCTTAATAATCTAGCTTCTTTTCTGCAGCAAAACGATTTGTTGAAGGAGGTAAGCACGTCTCTTGGAGTTCTGTTTGCTTACATTTCTGATTTCCTAGCATTATTACTTCCTAAGCCGTATAAAATGTTGTATAGTGTCATAATTTTATAGAGCTTTTACTTCTTTCAGTTATATGTGATGAGCATTGTATTAAGAATAAATTTCTTTTTGAGTACATGAATGGCCATTTGAACGATGAATTCTCTGGCCAAGCAATTGTCTACTTTTGCATACAGTTTTTTCTTGCATCAAGAATGTTAGCCAGAGAATTTAAGACATGAAGGACCTGTACTAAGGTCTGTACCATGAGTCCAGTTGTCTGTTAGAACTGTCATTCCGAAATATGCAGAAACATTTGCAAGATATTGTTTCTCTGATCATGCAGTCATTTCATGATTGTTTTCTTATGTGGTCAGGCCATTAAAGCTCTAAATTTATGCTGCAAAGCTTTATGGAAGTATGTTGTGGATCTCTGTAAAGGACATGACTCACACGTATCTCATGATGATGCTAAATCAGAAAAGGTGATAGCGGATCTTGTGGTGGAGGCATCTGAAAAAACAGTCTCTCTCTTAAGATTTAATAAAGAAAGTAAGTTCAAAGCGCGTAAAATTGTTGCTGAGAGTCTTAAATGCTGGTGTATTGCCGGGAGTTTTATTTCTAGTGTTTCATCTCCACTGCCTTTGATCAATGAATGGGTAAAGGTAACATTTTTAGTAGTTGAGCAGTCCTGTGTTATTATTGCAAACCTTGATTCATCATTAACCAACTTCTATCTTTGTTCATTTTACTGCATTCTTGTTCTGATTTCCAGATGCAATGTGTGACATCAAAAGATGTTGATGTAGAAAATGGGACAACGTTGCATTCGTTGCTTTCATCACCAGATCAGTCATCTACCATTATGATTGGAAAATTATCTGAACAGGTATATATGCCAACAAACTTATGTTACCATGCTGGTTCCATTTGCTAATTTCTGTATTCAAATTGGGCTTGATGCCTCCTAACTTATTTTCTTGAATGATATCAGGAGCTTATTGCATATGATAAATATAGCAACCTGAATCCGAAAAACAGTCTCAGAATGAGAAGGGAAATAATATCTTTCCTCTTGGATGAGGTTTATGATGAAAAAGTTAGTTACATAAACAAATGTAGGATTCTCATCGAGAAAGCTAAGTTGCTGAAGACCAATGGAAAATTGATGCTGGATGAGTGTATCCAGTGCCTATCTACTGCTATTTCAATCCTGGTATGCTGGCATTCAATACATGGTTTATCCAATTTTTGGTCCATTATTGTCTTCTGAGTGATAGAAACCTCTACAACAGAAACCAATCTACACTGCAAAATTAAGCTGTTGCTATCTAGTTCACAACCTCCTCATTCATGCTTATATTCTCCATGCAATATCCACCCAGGAAAAAGCTTCAAAATGCTTGGAATTATCACGAAACAGGTTACTTTTCAGCATCGTATAAATTCTCTCAATTTAATTTTTACTCGTGATAAAAAACTTGTGACTTATGAAGTGCTGAGTGATTCCATTTTTTGGCCTATCTACATTTTTTTCATTTTGCAGTGGATTTATTCAAGATATTCATGATGCCTTGATGCTTGCAACATGCCCAATTCACACTCATGTAGATGAGCAACAAGAAGACATGCTATATTTGTGGTATCAAGTCATCGATATGTTATCAATAATAGTATGATATCTTCTTGGTTTGGCTTTTATGTTCTTTGGGCTCTTTTACGTTTATTGAATGGAAAGGATGTTTTTTTTCACCGGGAATAACAAATTGGTATTTCTAAACCCATAGGAAAAGTTACATAGAACAACAACTATGGGGCTCTTTACATGTTTATTCTTTTCTGTTATTTGTTGCAGGGATTCTTGGAAATGCACCCTCGTCTGTATGATGTTGTTGTTATGTCTAATAAGAACATTCCTTTCGCAAAGATCTTCTGTGGGCTTTTGAAAAGCAAAAGGCTTAATCATCCCCTCTGTTCTTTGCCTGTAAACCCCATATTTAGCAAAACATTTTCTAAGTATCATGAGAACCTCTTTGATTCTGCTGGATTTTGGAGATCATGTATGGAAGAACTGAAAAACCATGTAGTTGGGTTCAGTTGCACTGCTTTTGAATTCAAGCAAACAGCTATTGATCATTTGTCTCATGTAAGCTCTACAGCATTTACAGTGGATTATTTCTGCCTGATAACTCATTGTTTTTCCTCTATTGTAGGTCCCATCAACCAGTAGTTCAATCTTCCTCTCATCATCTCTATATTATGACATGTCTGCTAGACTGATATCAACTGGCCAAATGATTGAGGTAACTTGAACCAATATGTTGCTTCCACAATGTTGAAACATATTTAATCTTGAGAAGATACTTAACTTTTAACGCAATTAGTGAAGTCTCAGGAGAATTATGTAGATTTTAGGGTACCTACATCTTTAAAATTGCCAGTGATCACTGCTGATAACATTTATCTACCTTCAAATTAGAAGCATTAATTAATGCTGTATAAGAATATACCAGCAGCTCAACAATTACATGGATGAAATCCATCTTCATTGCATTTTTCTTATGATTTGATAGCATGTTTTGAATGTAATATAGGCTCTCGTAAATGCAAAAGAGGCTTTTCGTCTACGTGGTAAACTTTTGCAACAAAACTTTGAATACTCTTTTGAAAAAACTATGGAAACATATGATGAGGATGGATATTCTATTGATAAAAGCTACTACAGCATCCAGACCTTCAGTGTTATCACTCCCGTTACATTCAAATATTCTAATGATTTTGAGGGTTGTGTCATTTCCCCATGGAATGTGCTTAGCTGTTATCTTGAAAGCGTCCTCCAGGTAATGATGGATTATAGATGAAGATTTTTATGAAGTTCTTGTTTTGCAAAATTTTCGCTGACTACCATTTACATTTGCAGGTCTCTACTATTCATGAAATTTTTGGAAATGTATCCGAGGCTGAGATGCTTCTACGATGGGGTAAAGATATCTCCCAGTTTTTGGGGTTGGCACTGTTTGAAATATACTTTTCATCGATTTTGGGTATGCAGTATTTATTAATTCATTATTTGATTTTAAAAATACTTCACATTGTTGACAGTAATAATCTACTGTCCAAATGAACTTTTAATAGGAAAACTTTACATCAAACAAAAGCTTTGGAACACGGCTGAGAAGGAATTGTCAACTGCAATAAAGAGTCTCACTGACAATTGTGAATTTTTTTCTTGTGAACATTGTTCATGCCTGCTTGAGGTTTTTATTAATCAACAGATGGGAGATCTATTCTGTTGCAAGTATTTCATTTCTGGAGATGCACCTACCAGTCCATTGTTCAAGGCCAATATGTTGTATGAATTAGCATTAAACAAGCTATCTGATTCAGATTGGTTAAAATTTGGTTCTATTTCTCAAGATGCCAATGTGAAGCATGGTGCACTAAGAAAGAGTGCACTTGCTGGTTGCCCAGTTGTGTTCCAGAGGATGAGTGATTGTGTCTTCAAAGATAGATCTGATGCAAAGAAAGATAGCAGGCGAGGTACAAAGAAAAAGACTGGATCCAAATCCACCACCATTAGCAAGGCCATGGTAGATGTTACTAACCGGAGAATCACCCGTTCCATGAATAACTCTGATGAGAAAACCACTGGGTTTCAAACAGGCGACAAAAATATTCAATCAACTTCTGATTTGACCTTTGAGGAGCCTTCTGGCTCTTTTAAGAATTCTGATCAACCATTTGAATTTGACTCCACTGGCATTAGTTTCCAATGGGGCATTGCATCTATTCACAAGAAACTGAGATGCTGGCATTGTCTTCACGTTGAAGTCACTGATAGCAGCAACCTAAATAGTTTATTACGGTTCAATTCAGAACTTGTTTTCCGAAAGCTTTGCTCACGGTTACTTGTCAGCATAGGTATATCCTATTCTATGTGAAGTTTTTCCCATACGTGCCATTGTTTATTTATTTTTTAGGAATCGCTAACTTGTACAACTGTATTAATTCATTTTTTCTTCTTTATGTGTTCTAACTAATGCCTTTTGCAGGTAAGTTTTCTGGAACATGTGGTAATGTTCATGAAGCGCATGGACTTCTTTTGGCAAGTGCATTGGTTTTGCTTGGTGGAAATTCTTGTTGTTCAAAATACTCTTCTGATTCCTTCTCTTGCATACTTGAAGCTATTGGAAAAGATTTTCCGATAGATGTTTTGGCAATTGAACGTGCAGCTGTTCTATATTATATTTCTTGGTTCTCATTGAAAAGTTTTCCTTCCCAGAGTGCCAGGTACTCATTGACCCGTGTCCATTTCCATACTTAGCAACATGAATATATGGTTTTAATGGTTATCATTAATGCCTCTGGTTTACTTTCAATGCTAATTTTCAACAGGAAATTTTGCTGTGGACTTCCACGCATTGGAGCAGCTAGGGTTATCTCCTTGCTAAGGTTGGCTTTTGTGCTTTCTCAAGAAGTTCCTTTACTCATGCAAAAGGTAATGATATTGCAGTTCAATGTTACATCGAGTAATTTTTAAAATTTACGGCAGGCAATCCTGATGGTTATTCTTTTTGAATGACTGAACTTTTTTATGGTTGTGTAACCAGAGGTATTCTGGCACTGGTCACCTCTCCATCGGCACTTCATGTTTACATATCTATTTTCTCTCTTAAATGACTAATAAAACTGGTGCATCTGACTATTATCATCCTTATGCAATAGATTTCCAGGTTTCTTGCAGCTCTCTATTTGCTAGCTGCCTCTCTGAGTCATCTTTCTTTACCTCCAAGTGAGAAATGTTCTGAAAGCCATTGGGCTGCCTTCTTTCATCAAGCTTCCCTTGGCAACCATCTTAACCAGCAGATTTTCCTTGGTGAGATGCAGAAAAGGCGTAATCAAACTGCTAGAGATTCAGAGGTATACCATCAAACATTATATTTTAAGATATTTTAAGAATTAGATTTATGGCTGTTAGTGTAAGCATCTTTAAGCTCAGTCTGATGCTTGATCAGGTTCATTTTCCCTGGAGGCCATTTTTAACAAATCTAGATGCATCATGTTCTATAAGGTTTGTCTGGCATGAAGATATTGCCATTTCATGATTTTTTTCCTGTAAGTGTGATTTTTACTTTTAGCTCTTTCAGGAATGCACCAGAACGGTGTGAAGATATGGAAGAATTTGTTCTAAGATTCTTCCAAGACCTACCTTCAACTCCTATCATCTGCATCAGCTTTATTTCAGGCGCTGAAGGAATAATCCTCAGTGAGCTATCGGGCTCTTCGTCAACAGAACAGAAATGGATAATGTTGTCTCATTTAAGCTCAGACAGTCAACATTCCATACTTTTACCTCTAACTAACATTTTGAGAGGTATCTTACACCAAATGACACTAAGAATCAAATATGCCCTTGTGCCATTTCCCCCCTACTATAAAATTTATTTTGTTAAACTAAATTTTGCAGAGTTTTCATGTACAGCTTCAAGTCAAGAATCTGTTATCTCCGAGTGCATGGATTCCGCAAAGAGATGGAGTTGTCCATGGGTTTCCACTTTGATCGATGACATTGCTCCTGCATTCAGAAATATATTGGAGGGAAATTATTATTCATCATCAAACGATTTCATGGAACAAGTGAAAGATAACGCATCATTATGGTGGACGCAAAGGAGTGAACTTGATAAATCTCTGTCCAAATTTTTATTGTAAGTCTCTTAATGTTGACAACCACAACATGTGTCCAAAAAAGACTACTAATATCATGTGAAAGTAATTTTTCTTTACAGGGATGTAGAAGGCTTGTGGCTAGGTGCTTGGAGATATTTGCTTCTTGGTGAATGGCCAGACTGCAACATCGATAGTTCCATATCGAAACACCTTTCAAAAGAAGAGGAACATATGTTGCAGCTCAGCTTAACCAAAAGATGTTATCTTGGAATCGGATCTGATGGACTTTCTGAATCCACTGGTGTCCGGAAGGCAATTCATCGTTTATTCAGAAGAACACATGCTAATTCTCCGAATCATGATCACAACAAAGAAAGCTTGAGAAAACCAATTATTTTAGTTCTGGATTTTGAAGTTCAGGTATCCAATTAAATTGCTTAAATTACAGTTCCTTTGTTTTCATTCACAAGTCAATGTTAATTGCAGATGTTACCATGGGAGAGTCTGCCAATACTTAGAGATCAAGAGGTTTACCGTATGCCATCCGTTGGTAGTATCCTAGCTATAATTAATGGCTGCTGTCGCAGTCAAGGACAGTCCGAGAAGGCAATAGCACCATTCCCATTGATAGACCCCAAGGATTCTTATTTTGTATTGAATCCAGGTGGTGATCTAACCAGAACTCAGACTGAGTTCGAGGATTGGTTTAAGGATCAAAACATCGAGGTAACATTTTGTTGAATTTGTCTCCCGTTGCTTAGAGAAGTGGGATTGATTAGGTTTATAAAGGTGAGGAATGTCATTACATAATGGCTTGATCAAGTCTTTTAATTGTGTGAATTCCTCCCCTTAATCCCGTTTGTTTACGCTCCCGTCGTAATTTTGGCCAAACTCTATAATTCCAACACATTTTTCACTACCATGAATTGCTTCAAGCACCTTTTGAGACCATTTTTATGTCCCGAATTAATGAACATTTCCATTCCGTTCTGACCGTAAGTGTGTGAAGCACAACAATTTGATTTTTTTCCGTTCTTACATGGAGAATTTGTGTACAGGGAAACGCTGGAACACCTCCCACTGTAGATGAACTCTCATTGGCCTTAAAAAGCCATGATCTCTTCATCTATTTAGGTCATGGTAGTGGTATGTATCCATTAAATCAACATCAGTTCCAAATACCAATTCTTAATAAAATAACGAAGAAATATATGATGTTTCAGGTATGCAATATATTCCTAGTCATGAGATCCAGAAACTAGAAAAATGTGCTGCTACACTACTCCTTGGATGCAGCAGTGGCTCTCTTTACCTTAAAGGAAGGTACTTACCAGAAGGTGCCCCAATCTCTTATCTACTAGCCGGTGCCCCTGTTATCATCGCAAATTTATGGGAAGTTACAGACAAAGACATCGATAGATTCGGAAAAGCAATGCTGAATGCATGGATGACAGAGAGAGGAGCTGGTGATTGTAGTAAATGTAAGGTATGTGACTCTTTTACTAGATGTATACATAGACCAAGAATTGGTTCTTTCATGGAACAAGCAAGAGATTCTTGTGCTCTTCGTTTTCTCATCGGAGCAGCACCGGTTTGTTATGGTGTTCCGACTGGGATAATCAAACGGGAAAATATGCCATGATGAACATGTTGTGTATAATCTTTCTCTAGTATATGCTATGCAGATGCTCGATTTATATATATATATGAAAATCCGAGTTTCGACTTCAAGAACCGTAGTTTTATCTGTAGTTTATGAAGTAAAATTTTGTTTGATTTTAGTCATCAATTTTTGTGATCATAGTTACTGTAGATTGCAAGCCTATTCAAAAATTTAGGAATTTGGCACCTCCCTATCCGCGATTTTGGATATTTGAGTATGGCTTTTGGTATTCAAGCTTTTTAAGTTGTTTAGGTTTCTTATAGCTAGGTATTTTGATATTAAGATGCCTATATTGTACTAGTATAGTTTTGATCTATGTTTTTAAATCGGTTTTTTATATTGAACCGGAAAGCTTCCGGTTCAGGTAAATTGGTACCTAAACCGTAGTGAATCGGAAATATTTTAAAATATCATTATATTTTAAGTGAATCGAAAAATCTCATGTTCACTAAAAACCAGTTCGAACCGGTGGTTCAATCGACAGTTTGAAAACATAGGTTTTGATGTCTTCATCATGGTTTTAAAAACCGGTCAAACCAATTGATAGAAAATACCTTCTACTAGTTGGATCGGATGATCTGATCGGTTTGAATCGGTTTGATAGAAAAATTAATAATAATGTTAATAAATAAAAAGAATATATATTTCTTTACAAAAATTTTAAATAACTTTTTAAAAAGTGTAATTGGATTAAAAAAAGTTTAATACAAACAAAAATTTACACTTGATTTTTTGAATTCAAAAGCTATCGTTTTAAATATTGAAAATTACAGTTCAACAATTAAATAACAATATGAAATAAAATAAGAAATATTCATTTAATGATCTTGATGATTAATGTCTTTATCAAGAAAATGAAGGGTAGAACAAAGATTCAAAAAATTACTTTTAAGTTTAATTTAAATTTACATATTGTTGGTATAATTTAGTAATTTTGTATGTCTCTAATCAACATAATTCAAACAATGGGTTAGTTTAGAAAATTTAATCCAAGTTAACTAATTTGATGTACAACAAAATATTTTAAACTAAGAAGGATGAAAACATAATTTTCCAAAATATATCAAATGCGATATGTATTTATGCGCTTGTAGAATGACCAAAAGTACAAGCGCAAGTTTGATTATCAAAAGTGTACCAAATATGTTGGAATTGTATAATCTGATCAAAAGTATACACGAATATGAAATATAAGAGAATATCATAATATAAAATATTTAAACAAATCATTTACCATAACACTTAATCCTACTTATAAATCAATCTAAACAATATCCATTTTTCAATGTACAAACAATGTTATATTTCATCATACACAAAATAAATGATCACATACACAAAGTGTTACTACTTATATCATAAAAGCTGTTGTGTACAACTTAACTACAACAAGAATCATGATCGATAGCCAAACATATTACGTACAAGTTTAGATATCCTAAAAATCTCAATCCAACAATTATGACTTGCTGTACTAATAGTCCAGTCTTCACACAAATTCCAAGAGAAATCAGACACTCTACCTGTACCCCTATGCACGAAAAATAGCTCTTTAGGAACATCCTTACACTCCTCCCCTGATGTTCTGTTACTCACACAACAACCATAAGTTTCAGTTTTAGTTAACTAACTCATCTAATTTGTTATTCAATTACTTTAATTTACCTGTTGTAATCCCAGAACATGATTTTTCTGTCAAATGAAGAAGAAGCAAATATGGATTCCTTCTGTGGATGCCATTCCACCTTTGAAATCCAGTCTCTGTTCATAAACATAAGCTTTAGTTTACACATTTATGTGTCGAAACTCAAAACACTTACGTATGATGAACAAATGTGTTTACGTGTTCTGATGGCTTCCGTAAATCGAATAGCTTCACGGTTGAATCTCGAGAACCCGTTAGTACATACCATTCACTTTTAGGATTAAAGTCGAAACATATCACCTGAAAAAACAACACTCAATAAGAAGATAAAAGAAGCATAACCAATAAAATTTTTGCTCATCCCTTAGCCTCCTTCTTCGACTACAATCCTATACATTCGATGTTATAAAACACCGGGGTAGAATGACATCATTACAATTAAAAGCCCATGGAGGCAGCCTTGAATGCCGCTCCGTTCTAATATATGTATTGTTCTTGTAAAACGTTGTAGGAAGGAATAACGATTTGTTATTCCTTGTTTTAATGGATTGTATTTTTCTGTTAAAAAAAATAAAAGAGCCTTGTTGTGTCGAAGAGTAAATACCTGTTTTTGATGTGCAGTTAGTCTGCTCACAGGGTTACTTTTACAACGTAAGTCCATTATTTCAAGATATTTATATCCAACGCAACCAAATACGTCTGCAAGCTTCTTATGCCAAGCAACATCTTCAATAAAATGATGATTCTGCTCAAGAATACACAGAGGTTGGTTTAATAACTCAGAAAAAAAAACTTCAACTCCTTGAGCTTTTGGAATAAATTCAATGTTACCTTATAGGTTACCAAAGTATCAAGATTCTTGTTTTGTGGAGTTGATTTTAAGTCCCATATACAGATTTTGCAGTCCAAAGAACCACTCAGTATGTATCCCGCCCTAAAGCGGTTCCAAGCTAAACCAAATCCTTCACTATCGTGGCCAATTAACCTCAAATCAGGATTGCAGGCACTACCCTCAACAGGCATAGATGAACGTTTTCTGAAATCAAACACATAAGCATCTGCAGAATTGGCCTTAGAAGCAATCAGTAATGGGATATGCGGAAAACAACGAGCCCTGTTAACCGGCCCTGGGTGATATGCAAACTTCCTAAGATATTGTCCCAGTTTAAACTGCATAAAGTAGACAAACATCGTGCATGTAAAACTGAACATAATGTAATAGCCTCATAAAGCAGCAAATCACATTGTATCTTCAGTATCTCAGTAGCTTATCCAATTCTGATATGTTATTAAAACTTTGAAGTAAACAAAACACAGACGAATAACCACAATGAAGAACAATAGCATTTAAAGTATGAGCCCAGCTTTTACCTTCTCAATCTCTAATTCCTCAGCACTAAGAGAACATATTTCTTTCTCCAGTTTACTCTGTCGAAATAGAGAACTAGGAATGACAACTGAATCCAATATCAACAAATGTGGTCCAGATGGGACTGCATATGTACCCAGTAGGATCTTCTGGACCAGGATTTTGGTATCCGTCACTGACTCAAACGTAGGGAGCCATTCCAAAGTCAGAGTTGGTAATGCGACATGTGATTTTACATGAGCATCATAAAGGATACCCCGCCATTTCTCCAAAGCCTTAATTTCTTCCCTAGCCCTATTCGCCTTAGCAGTTTCACCTTCGTACTTCATATTCCCCTTATATTGAAATTTTTTTCCAAGGGCTATATCCAAAATAGAATACTCCTCCTTTTCTGCTCCTTTCAGGATCTTTGAGTATTCTAAAATTTCTTCTCGGTATACCGCTTCTTCTAACTCTTTCACGTTTTTCGCGTATTCTGAAACAATCGCTGGATCTTCCTGCTGTTCACCATTTTCTCCTTCACCAGTGTTTAGATCTTCAGTTTTTTCCTTATCTTCTTCATTCGTCGGAGATTCCTCCATTTTCTTGAAGCTTAGCTTCCCTTCGCACTCGCAGTTGGTAGTTAAATTCACGAAGAATGGAGGGAAACAGAATGAACGGTAATTTTAATTATGGGCCGATGTTTGAGCCCAATGTGCAATACTCGGATCCCCGAGTCCGGGAGAGGATCCGACCCATCTGGAACTCGGATAAAGCCCTAATTTTTCCGCACATTTCTTCTAGTTTGATCACCACGCGAGACTTGGTTCAGGCGCCAAGTTTCTCTATCTTGCGGCGACTGGCGCCATCAAGTTATTTTTCTTCCTGGTGTAATAACAATTGGCAGAGCGTTGATTTATGATGTATGTGTCTGCTTCTCATTAGTTTTTGCAAAATCTCGCCCTGCTGATGGAATTTTTTCACAAAGCTACCACTCCTGTAGTCATATATTTCCAAATTCTACATAAACTGCAACTTTTTTTGCCTAGGTTGCATTGCTGCTTACAATTGAAACCTGAATGGAAAATTACTGTTGAATCTGCAGCAGCGGTCAGCTTGAAAGATCCACTGCTATCTCATATCTGTTTCATTGCTTTCAAGTCTTTGATAATGCGTCTTTAATTGCATTTCTATCATGTTGAAAGCCATTTTCTCTATTATAAGGTGTTTTCGTTTGTCATGCCTATTAGCTTTTATCAGCTTTCTTTAATCTTCATGTCCCTGTGGGATTTTTACCTTCTGAAAAATAGTTAGAAAATACAGATGCAGAATTTGAGTAGCTTCATTGGATTGAGTTGCATATGCTGTTGTTTACTTCTTATGAAGCTGATTAGCTGCTTGATTAGAATCGAGTAGTATTTACCGAAATGAAAGAAAAATCAACCTTCAAATTCAAACTCTTTTTACTTCTTACAGTCATCAAAGTTTTGTACATGAAGAATCATGATTTATACCCTAGCATATTACGTATATGTTCAGATATCCTAAAAATCTCAATCTCGGAATAATGATTTGTGCATATAACTGTCCAATTTTCACAGGTGTTCCATGAGAAGTCAGCTATTCTATGTACACTGCCCCTATGCACGAATATTAGCTCTTGAGGGAGATCCTTAGTGCGGTCCGGTGATGTTCTGTAACATGGCAACAATTCAAACAAAGGTCAGTTTTTGTTAGGTTAAAAATCTAATTTACCTGTTGTAATCCCAGAACATGATCTTTCTATCAAAAGAAGACGAAGCAAAGATGGATTCATTTGTCGGATGCCATCCCACCTTAGAAATCCAGTCTCTGTTCAAAACTAACATCAAGCATTAGTCTCTGTTTGGCCTTTAAAAGGTCAGTTTTTATCTCCCAACAACACTTACTTATGATGATCAAATGTTTTTACAGCAGTCGAAGGTTTTCGTAGATCGAATAACTTGACAGTTGAATCTCTAGAACCCGTCAGCAAATACCATTCATTTATAGGGTTGAAGGCCAAACAGATAACCTGTTGTCGATGTGCAACAACCGATACCACAGGATTGCCTAAGGTACGTGCATCCCATATATGCAAATTCTTATATCCAACTGAACCGAATATGTCTTGAGATTTCGAATGCCAAGCCACATCTTCAATAAAGCTATTACCCTATTCAAGGAAACATGTACTTAAAACGACAAATGTCGTACTAAAAAACTCAAGAATACCAACCTCATAGACATGTAAAGCATTAAGATCCTTGTCTTGTGGGGTTGCATTTATATCCCATATACATATTTTGCAGTCCAAAGAACCACTCAATAGATGCCCCTCTCTAAAGTTGTTCCAAGATAAACCAAACCCTTCACCATTGTGACCCTTTAACCTCAAATCAGGGTCACAAGAACTATTCAAATCACACAAAGATGAACGTTTACTAAAATCAAATACAAATGCTTCTGCAGTATTAGCTTTAGAAGCAACAATGTCCGCATTTTGTGGCATAAAACGAGCCCGGTTAACCGACCCAGCATGAATCACACACTTGCTATAACGAGAAGACATTTTAAGCTCCCTCGAGTTTAATACCTTTTGATAAGTGTGATCGAATTTAGGGCTTTTTGCCATCCCCCAATTAGTTCGTTTAAGCAGAAAACTAGGGAGAGGTATTGCATCCAGTACCAAAAAATGTGGTCCAATTGGTGCAGAAAATGTACCGCGGATCATCTTCTGGAGCAACAGCCGCTCTCCTTGTATTTCCTCCGTGAGCAAAGCGAACTCAAGCGTTAGGGATGGGTCTTGAGCGATATTCATGAAATGAACATCGTAAAGTAGATGCCACCATTTCTCTACATCTTCGAGTTCTTCCATAGCTCTACTTGCCTTACCGAATTCACCTTCCTCCTCCATCTCCGTGTTTTCCTTATAATCATCGCTTTTTCCGATAGCTACATCTAAAAGCTTATCTTCTTCCTCATCAATGTCACGCTTCGCGGTTTCTGAAATTGATTCCTCCTCGTCTACTTCAGTCTTGAGATTTTCGTGATCTGAAATTGCCTCGTCTTCGTTTTCTTCCATTTTCTTGAAGGTTCTTCGCACTTTCTCAGTTTGTAGTAATGGAGGGAAAAACAGAGAGAATCAACGGTTTTATTAGCTCTGTTCATTGGGCTATTTAATAAAGGGCCCATGGGCTCCCAATTGTAAATTACCCCTTTGACCCACAAGATTCTTTACCTTAAAACAGAAAAGGGTGTTTTTTATTATTAATTTTGATAAATTTGATCATCATATTTTTTATCATCATATTATTCGTATTTTGATTATTTTGATAAAAATGATCATTTCTCAATTTTTAAAAATTCGGTTATGACAATTAATTCTAAATTAAAACAAATTTCATGTTTCCTTGTTAGGTTGCACTTAATTTTTCCAGAAATACCAAAGTTATAGAATTTTTTCAAATCATATAAACTTATAAGTATGATTTATATAAAAATATCAATAATTTTATATGAAAAAATAAACATATTTTATTTAGTAACTATTTGCTGTGATTTTATTTTTATTTTTTGTTTTGTCTCTCTTAACAAATAATAGGTACGCTTGGAACATCGTTTGATAAATATCGGTGATGTAAAATGATTGTATTGTGTTGTGAGGTGAATTGATCGTTATTTAAAAACACTGTTTTTGAAATAAAATGATTTTTTTACCCTTATTTTTCAATAATTGTTTATATCTTAAAAATTATATTTCATATTATTTTATAATATATTCGTTATTTTAAAATTACATTTTAAATTATTATATATATTTTTATAGTTTGAACATGTAATTGATAGAATAATAGAAGTTATTTATTTAAAAAAAGTAAATTATAATTTACCAATGGTAAAATTGATATTTGGTAGGTGCGTTTTGGTGGCCGTTGGGTTAAACCAACTGTGAACTCACCGCTGTTTTCTACGATCACACGAACGCAGTTATTAATGATGTTTAGTTAAAATAGAATACAATTGCGGTACGTTCACCGTACTGGACGGTAGACTGAGTTTCCAAACACCAATAAATGGATGAACGCACGTTATTGTACAACTACTCATTGCAACATAAAAAAACATACGTCAAATGTAAATGAATACCAATTCTAATTCACTTGCTAGTTGTATATATTCATTTATTTATTTCTGCATAATAATTTCTTTTTAAAACAATTTCATACATTATAAAATTTGAAATAAATTAATATTTGAATTATAAGAATAATGAGAATATGATAAATTAATATTTGGAAATACATTATACAAAATTAATATAAATTGAAATAAAAAAGAAAAGACTTTTTTTCAATAACATACTTCACGTAGACATAACTGCTGGAAAACGCAGAGGCGGATGTACGTACAAATTCTCTGTCTCTATTCTCCACTCTCTCGAAGAGACACAGATTAAGATTTCTTCACACGACACAGACCGCGCGGAGGAAAGAAAGCCTGAGAGAATTGCGAATACCGTCGACGATCGGACTTGGATTTCTGTTCCTTTTTTTATTTATAGAAACTTCAAGCAATTACTTCCGTTTATCACGCCTCTGGAACGACTCATACGGCGGCTGCGACTAGGGTTTTTTAGGGAAAGGGTATTTCTTTTCTTTAATTATAATTCAGGAAATTGATTTTCAGTCTGTGTTTTTTTATCTGGTATTGAGGCAAATTGGCGTTTCTGACTTTTTGGGGGGTAATTTACTTCTGGGAAACCGGACTGCGCAAACCGTGGCATTTTTTTGGGGTTATTTTGGATGAGATGGGTATCGGACGCTAGGGTTTGATTATGGAGTATTTATCTGGATGAATTGGATGGGAAGGTTGTATCTTGTCTCTTGATGAATTGGATGTGACTTTGTTGCTTTTGCGTATCGCATCTTCATGATATTGGTATCTGGGCTTGATGTTTCCGTACATTGAGGTTCTCAATGTTTTTTTATGGTGATTTGGGCTGGTAGATGGTGATGAATTTTTAAATTTGTAGACTGACCGGGTGGATGTTTTTCTCGATGGCATTCTAGAGTTTATCTTTTTTAGTTTGAGGAGGATAGAGGAGTGTATTGCTTTTCTGCGTAGGATCAATCCAGCTGTGATTTTAGGGGCATCTAGAAGGGCACTTTTTTCTGCCTCTGGTGCAAGAAACAGGGGTCAAGTGTTTTGGCAACTTTGCGCCGGTCTAAATTGTTAATCTGGAGATTGGGTTTAAGAAGACAAGGTCTCTTGGTTATTAGCATGCTGTGGTGGGCATCTAGAAACTTTGTTTCATACAAAGGATTACTTTTATTTTTAATTTTAAAAGTACGATAGATAATGCATGGCATCTGTTATGAAGAGATCTGAGCCCACTTTAGTTCCTGAATGGCTGAAAAATTCTACAAGCTCAACTGGTGGAAGCGCTCAATCACATACAGGTATGTTTCAAATCTGTGAGCTGGTATGTTGTCTCAAACTACCCTGATTTCTGATATGTCTTCTTGCTTTTTTTGCATGGTTGTTGCATTTGCAGATGATCTCACAAAACCGAGGATCTCAAAAAATAAGTCCCTTGTGAATAGTAATGGGCGTAATCATGACCAACCTTCTGGATTTGAGAAGCCATCTTCTGCATACTTTCGGCGGGGTTCTAGTGAGAACGGTTCAGGTAAATTTAGATCTTATAGTGGTTCTGGTAGGAATCAGCGTGATAGGGAGTGGGACAAGGATGCAAGCGGTTCTCGTGATCAAGGAAAATTGTTCTTAGAGGACCGTTGGCATCGGGAGTTTGTGGAACCAGAAGTAAAATCATTGTTTAGTAGATTCGAGAGGGGTGGATTTAGGCGTACTCAGTCTATGATCCCTGGGAAACATGGAGATACACAGCCAAGGAGAGTTGTTACTGATCTCATTGCTGGTGGAAGGAATACGGAGTTGAGTTTACTTTCCAAGGGCAGTTTTCCCAGTGGAACAAATAAGACAAACTTCGATAGGGATTTCCCTTCTTTGGGGACTGATGAAAGTGCAGGCCTTCCTGATGTTAGAAGGGTACCATCTCCTGGACTATCTACGGCTATTCAGAGCTTACCAATCAGTACTTCAACATCAGTGGGGGAGAAATGGACTTCAGCTTTAGCCGAGGTTCCTATATTAGTCGTAAGTAATGGGTCTTCATTATCTTCTGCAACACAGGTGGCTTCATCGGGTTGTTCCTCTGTGAGTTCTGGTTCAAATTCAGGGTTTAACATGGCAGAAGCTTTGACTCATGGCTCTGTGCGTGCGCAGACTGCACCTCAGGTGACTTCTATTCTCCTTTTTATTGTGTATTTGTTGTGGCTTCTTATGTTGTTTTTGTGTCGGTGAATTCAAGTTGTTTGCCACTGTGTAGACTGTTAAGGATTATTTTTGTAATGCAGTTGTCTGTTGGAGCTCAGAGACGTGAAGAATTGGCGATAAAACAATCTAGACAACTTATTCCAGTGACACCATCAATGCCAAAATCTTTGGTAATAATTCACCTTTTCAAGTTTATTTCCCTCTTTTCTGTGGTTTCAAGTTTTTATTTCTTTTTTTATAACTGAAAAGTGCCTTAAAACAATCCAGAAATGTTAATATATCCTTTGGTTAAAGCTATGAATTCTCTCTTGTACCTTTCTACTTTACCGATACAATGTTCGTTCGTTAGTTGATTTTTTTATGTCCCTGTTCTCTCGAACATGCTTCATTATTTAAAGTCTTTTATGCAGAAGCAGACGCTTTTTTTGTTATTGATCAGACGATGCTTTACACTGTGATATGTTTCCCATAATTTCCTTAAACGAACGTGTTCCAAGTCGGGTCTTTTTTGTGATTTTTGGGTTTATAGAAGTTACAGATTACTTCACCATAGAACATATAATGAATTTTAAATTAACTCTTGTGTGCTCCTCAGGCTATGAATTTGTCAGATAAACCAAAAAGTCAAGTGTGCCAGGCGCCTTCCCCTTTGGTATCTTCAGCACAACTCAATCACTCCCCTCGTAGTGTTTTTGCCAATGGTGATGTTTCAAAGTCCACCAACTCAGGGAATTTTCATGTTCTTAAATCGTCGAGAGAAAAGAATGGTGTCACCTTTGTTATGAAGGATAACAAAGCAGGAAGTTGTGTTTCTACTCCTTCAGTCGCAGCTTCCCGTAACCAGACAAACAAAGGGGATCTTAAGCATGTATCTTCAGTGCTCGATAATAAACCAACCTCTCAAGCACAAAGCCGAAACGAGTTTTTTAATCTAGTGAGAAAGAAATCAATGGCAAACTCCTCGTATTTCCACGAGAGCAACACCAATGCTAAGTCATCTTTGTTTTCCGAAAGGAATGTGGAGCTTACTAGTCAGAATCTCGACATTTTACCCGAAAACAAAGCTGTGTTAACCTGCAATGGTGATGCTGAAAAGCCGCATCCCAGTATTATCAAAGACGAGGAAGAAGCTGCGTTTCTTAAGTCGTTGGGATGGGAGGAAAACGATGAAGAGGGTGGGCTTACAGAAGAAGAAATCAGTTGTTTTCGGATGAACTTGACTAAGGTACGTATTGTTTTGTGCCGATTTTGAGAGGGGTGTGTTTTTAATGCATTGAGTATATGATATGTTTGCAGTACATAGAATCAAATCCATCCCCTAGAATTTTACAAGAGAAGCAATTTGCATCATTGTTGCCAAAGGGAAGGTGATGGAATTCATTCTACTGGTTTGATTGAATTTTGTGTCTGTTTTTTTACTGGAGTTATGGTTTTGATGATGGAATTTGAAACCCCTGGTTTCTTTGTCTAGATATTATTAATATATTTTGGTTCCTCCAAATAGTTTTTTTGCTTTCTTTGAAGTTTAGAATAATATATGGTTGCACCAGGTATTTATGATACTATGATAATTATTGCTTGAATGTAAATGTAATCTAGGGTTTCTATGATAATATCAAAAGTATACAATTGCAAATCCCCGCTTTTTCATTCCCCGTAAATACTAAATACTGATATTTTTGTGGATTCAATTCTAACAAATAATTAAATATTATTTTTAAAATATTTGTTATGTTCTTGTCATCTATTGCCTCAAGATTAAGAAAATAAGTTCTACCCATGTCCACTCTTCTTTTAAAATTTGTTTAGAAATATTTTTAACTAAGATAATATTTGCTTCTCATAATTTTATACTTTTGAGAATTTTGATAATTAAAGTGATATTCAAATATGAATATATCAAAATTGATATTCGTACTTCATAAGTTTTGGTAAAATCAGTCCCAAAAGTTTTCAATTTTGGTAATTATGATCATTGATCAAAATCAAATTTTCTTGAATCGATTTTGTCACTTTGATGATCTATTTTGTCAAATATTGTAAATTTAGATGATCAAATTTGTTAAAATTATAAAATTTGTAAACTAAATATATTATTACAAATTATGAGATCAAATTTGTCAAAATCATACAAATGAGAGGCAACATTATCTCATAATATTTCAACTTGTTTACAGTGGACAATATTTTTTAAAGCAAGCTCGCGCGTACATCAATTATAAAATTAAGTACTAGTACTGTACTACTATATATTGTGAGTTTTGCGTAAAATACCACTGATTCGAAACCTATATCGAAATTTACCACCATTCACGATCGGCTAACGTGAATTGCATTTTTTCCCTAATTTTCAATTGCCAAACGCGAGTCGCGTTAGGCTAAATAAATTTAAAAAAAAATCATTTTTCTCCTGCTCGATTTACGCTAAATCGACCGCGTTTTGGCGGTCGATTTAGCGTATCGCGAATTGAGGCTTATGAAACTGCCTCAACCCTTCTTTCATTCTTTTCCTACTCGCGTTTTGTTATACTCTCTCGCGTTAGGCTAAAGCGAGCATCACAGTATAAATTTTGCGACATTTCCTCTCTGAATCGCGAGCCCTAAACCCCAAACGCGATTTCGTCTCCACAAACGTTTTCCGGTTACTCCCGCACGGGCATTCGACCAAACAACTCCGGAGTTTTCGATTTAACACCTCCTGCTGTCGAAGGTATGTGTTTTGGCCATATTTAGGTTTTTGTTTAGAGCAAACATTTGATTTATTTACGATAATTTGTTATGATTCGATTATTAGTTACGATAGTATTTGTGATAATTTGATTATTTTTTATGATATTGGTTGTTGTGTTTTCTTTAGCTATAATTTTAGTTGGGGTGAATTGATTAATTACGATATTAGTTGTTACAATTTGATTAATTACGACGATATTAGTTGTTGAAAATATGATTTTTTCGATAGTAGTTGCGGTGATTTGATTACTTGTTGATATTTGTTGTGGGTATTTGATTATGTATGATTTTAGTTTCGACAAATTGATTAGTTATGATGTTTATTGTGAAAATATGATTTTTTTCGATAGTAGTTGCGGTGATTTGATTACTTATTGATATTTTTTGTGGTGATTTGATTATGTATGATTTTAGTTTCGACGAATTGATTAGTTGTGATGTTTATTGTGAAAATATGATTTTTTTCAATAGTAGTTGCGGTGATTTGATTACTTGTTGATATTTGTTGTGGNGGCGGCCAGAAACGCATATTTTTTTCCTACCTTCTGGTGAAGTAAGTTTCATGTTTGTTTTGTATACCGTTCACAATTAATGAATTTGTTATATTACTTATAACGACTTTGCAGGCGGCTGTTACCCTACAAGACGTTTATGTCATTTAGGGGCTGCCCATCGATGGTACTCCCATTGTCAGTCGTAGATGGGTTAGGACAGATTCTGAATGGTTAGGGTTCATGAGGGATAGATTGGGTTGGACCGCCACTTCAGACGAGATAAAGGGGAGATGTTTCGTCTTAGGCAAGTTAGGGGACTATGTGGTTCAAGCTGCACATGCAGTTAATATGGATTCTATTGACGATGAAGTATTGCGGTAAAGTTCATATTATATTTACGGTTTTGATATATTAGGTTGGAATAATACATTATTTGTCGCAGTTGTGCTCGTGCGATTGTCGCTTTATTAGTATGCGGAGTGTTATTTCCAGACACGCACGGAGATCAGGGTAAGTTAATGTTGTTGGATCTTTTAGCGGATGATGATGAAATCCCCCAATTAAGTTGGGGATCAGCTGTGTTGGCGTACTTGTATCGATGTCTCTGTGAAGGTGCTATGGGATGTCGATCGCTTGGAGGCCCGATGCGTCTCCTAATGGTATTTGAAGTTATTTATTTTTTGTTATAGTTTTGCATTCTTTGGCGTAGATTACATTCTTTCGTTATTTATAGATTTGGGCTTATAGTCGAATACCAAGTATATGTCCTGAACAAGGGCATATATTTCTTAATCATGGTTATGATCAGACATGCAGGATGGTCTTTGGCTACAGGTGCGAAATAATGTATTTCCTTTGCTAATAGGTATGTAATTTGGCATAATTACCGTTTTTATTTCGTAGGTATGTAACGACGATGATACGGACTCGAGTACCAAGCCATCAACTGCTAATATGTCGTGATTCGCTGGATTTAATACGTCGCAATGGGGTAACACTTTGTTTATTTTATTGGTTTAACAAAATATCATTACTAACACTAATTTCGATATTCTTAGTTTAATTGGAATCCATACACTACATTCCCAATGGAGGACTTTAGTCAAGAAACGCAGTCTTTGTGGATCTATACCGGGCCGATGATATTTTTTGGGGTTGTGGAACCTCATAATATCGATCGTGTTCGAAAGCAACTTGGCTATTCCTTCTGCATTCCACTACCGGTCGATTGTCGTTATGATGCCACGCATAAACATTGGAAAGAAACGGGACAAACTTGGGAGATCATTAATTGTGAAGAGGTGAATCGTTGGACATCACGCTTGATTCTCTTTACGATCCCCGAGACGACCAATCATCGGATGATGAATACTTCACTTGGTACCATAGGATAGCAGTGCTAATCTTCGGTACAAGTAGTTCAGAATCATCAGGTTGGCGTGGAGGGGTTGCACAGCCAGTATTATATGAGGTATTAGGGTCTAGTATGAGTGTTTATTTAAATACTTCTAATTTCATTTTTTTATAAATTAACACGCATCTCAACTCGAAGTACTGTCTCAGACTGTAGAGCGTGATCCTCGTTCAGCAGCGGTTCAGATGACCACTGATTCGATGAACTTATATGGGTACTTATACGGTGGGAAACCTAGGAGTGATACAGGTGCTCCAGATCTGACCACCGATAGTTCCCATGTGCCCCCTACATTTGGTTGTTAGGTACCTTCGTTTCAGACGCCGCCTCCCTCCCTCACCACGGAACAAATGAATATGATGTGGTCATTCTACCAGTCGATGCAGCAGACCCCGACACCTGGTGTTGGTTTCGCACCTACACATGGAGCCATCTCCTCACACCAGACACGCGAGCACAACGATATACCCCCGATCGGCCCGAGAGATACGCCTATGGAGCCTGAAGGTGAAGATGAAGAGCCTGTGACTAGACTCCGAGACGAGTCACCAGAGCATGTGGTAGGCGAACGACGGGGAAGGCGTACTCGTGTCAGTCGTGCGTGTGGCACCGGTGGACATCTCGAGCAGCATGGTAGTGCCGGTCGTAGACGACGATGATTATGTATCTATTATGTATTTTTTTTAAGGATTTAATAGAGTTAAATTTTAGTGATCTCCATTTTGTGTACTTATTTTATAAATAACCAGTATATGATTAACAATAGTTAAATTTAATTAACATGTACAAGTAATTAACAAGTATCTAATATAATTAAATTTTTGTGATATCCATTTTAGTAATTAACAAGTATCTAATATAATTAACAAGTATCTAATATAATTAAAAATCTAAAAATAAATAATGTAACAATTCACAAACAATCAATCATCATTCTGTGTGTCCATCTCATTTGGTATTCTAGTTGTTCGAGGCCGCCCCCCAGTACGTGATTTCTTCAGGCGATCTTTATCGTGCCAAAGTCTCCAACCAGACACTTCCCATTCGCTCTCGGGACCCAATGGCATAAGATGTAGATCTGAATATTGGTTCTTCAAATGTTCCAAAGTCGGGATCCCTATAATGAGTTCTGTCGTCGGTACATGGTTTATACTGGCACACCGTAGATCATGTGCACATGGAAGCAAATGCACAATCCATCTACCACAAGAGCAAGTCTTTCTAACCAAGTCGACTGTTTTACGTGTACTCGGACCACGCCCACGTTTTATGCGTTGCACTTATCCGACTTGCCTATCCGGGTCCCAGTAGTGCATCTCATATGAGTCGACTTTCATTCGTTGTTTTTCATACCACGTTTGCGTTTCTGGGGTGAAGGCCTGAAAACGATAAAACACAATGAAATAATACATCAATTTATAAAAGCATAATTGATGTTAACCTGCATATTCCTTGTCATGATCGCAAGTTCATCACGTCGTTTTATGAACAATTTTTGTGTGGTGTAGAATGTTGAATCCACCAAACTGGAAATCGGATAACGGCGGACATTTTTCATCATTCCATTTACGCATTCCACTTGATTAGTAGTTAACGTACCATGTCGGTGTCCACCATCGAAAGCAAGTGCCCACTTGTGCAAATTGCTTTCCATCTCCGGTCGAGTAAGCCATATGTACGCACGACTACACTTTTCCCTGATTTCTTCCATTAGTGATCTCCATTTTGATTCCAATGGGGTTGCCCCAGCACGGTAAGCAAGCTTCTTCACCGGACGATTTTTTATGTGTGTATTCAAATTCGATGTAAGGTGTCTCAAACACCATCGGTGATGTAACCGACCGGTCTGAAATGCTTCCAACGACTCAATCGCCCCTGTAATACCAGCATGTCTATCTGACACTATACAAGCCGACTTACCCCGAATAATATGATTGTCCAACAACTGAATGAACCAAGAATATGAATCTTTGCTTTCCTGATCAACAAGAGCATACGCCAAGGGAATAACATGACCTCCAAAATCCTTGCAAACGGCTATCAAGAGTTTGTGATTGTACCGTACATAAAGGTGTGTAGCATCAATTGAGATAACATGAATACATTGTTCATAAGCGTCTGCACAAGGTCGAAAAGACCAATAAACATAACGAATCACCTTGTCGTTCGTACCCTTATCAGTGTCATAAAGACACCATTCAACTGCGGTACCGAGATTACTCATCTGTATAGCTGCCAAATGTGTCGGAAGTCTCTCCATAGACGATTTCCAAGAACCATGCACGTTGGACCCCATGCCAAGCTTTATCATACCCAACATTGAATGCATATCTATCGTGCATTTGTTTTATAGCATCTTGAACTTTCAATCATGTAAAAAAATAAAATTAGAACTCCTATAACATGTATACATATCTATAATACATACCTTCTTTTTTGTTCCATATGTATTCCACCATATCACGAGCGATAAAATTCATTGTCATGTTACGGTGCTTACCACTCACATTACCGGCACCACAAGAATGAGGAATATAACCTCTTGAAAATTGCCAGACCTTATCTCTAGCATCACACCTTGCCCGAAGATGAAATACACAGTTTGTTTGTTCCTTTAAAAAGCACTCAAGCATCCAGTACTGTGGTGTACTATCTACAACCCTAAACTGATAACGGCGGACGATATGAAAGTGGCCAACAGCGAACTGAACATCTGATTTATCTTTGAAACCCATTCCGACAACCAGATTTGGATTGCATAGGTTGTATGAAGAATAAACTCGCCGAGGTTTTGCATATGCAAAGTCATCAGCTACCACATCGTTTCCTAAGCAATAAGTACTTGAACGTATATCGGGAGAAACTCCCGACAATAGGCGTGCTAGCCTAGAAACATCGATAACAGTGTGAGGCAATGGATCATCCTCCATTCTACTGTCAGCTCGAGGTAGCGGAGGTTCAGTTTCAGATTCATCAATATCTGAATATATTACTGGGGCATCGTCATGATTTTCAACATTTGTGTTGAATTTTGGTTGCATACCTACAATAAATAAATATTGTATACTAAAAGTGTAATGAATAATAATATAACATTTTATTATAAAAAACCTGGATTCCCTTGACTCAATAATAACTCCATGAAAGAAGATGACTCTGCCATTTGAGATGGATCATAATTCTGATACATGTTATAATTCCAAAACGGATCCATAACCTTTAAGTAAAAAAAATACATCAATACGAGAGACAATTAGTCACAAATAATATAATAACTAATTAATTTGTCACAACTAATATCGTAAAAAATCAATTCTTCACAGTTAATATCACAATTAATCAAAGTTTAACAACTAATTTCGTAAACAATCAATTAGTCACAAACAATATAATTACAATAATATCGTAACTAATCCAATATTCACAACTAATATCATAACAAATCAAATAGCTACAACTAATCAATCGTAACTAATCAATTTAGCAAATAAAGTTATACAAGTTTAAAATAAGTACCAACACAAACCGAGGAGGCAAAAAAAGCGGGTTAAAGATCTTTCGATTTGATTACCAACAAAAATACGACAACTACGAAAGGATGAATAAAATTTGAAGCTAGGTTTACTGGTATGTAATTCTAGACCAGTATAAAAACTATTCAAAATAATAACCATTACAAAAACTATGATCAATACGGAATTCCAAATCAGTATAAAAACATAATTCGATAATTTAAAATCTTAAGAATCGAATTTGTATATTTATGTGAAAACTAAGTATTTTAGTAAGACTGTGTGTATATTAGGTTACATTATACAAACTTGATATATTAAATTATGAATTTTGGTTTAGTTTGTCCACAAAAAAATCTAATAAAAATTATTTAATTATTTTAAAAGCAACATTCCTTGTTAATTGTGATGCATAGAATTTAGGAAATGACGACTTAAAGATGTGGATAATCGTAAAAGCCAACAATTTTATTTAATTTATAATCTTGTTTGAAAAATCTTTGAATTTATATCTCCGTATAAATAAATACCGCCCCCCCCCCCTCTAGTTCAGAGAAGCCAAGGCGGGGACTACTATTCTTCCTTCGATTCCACGCAATGGCGGCACCGATTTCAACTGCGTTAGCGATTACGGCTTTTTTAATTCTCTGCGGCGGAGCTTTCTCCGATCCGGATGCTCTTCAAGATATCTGCGTTGCCGATCTGGCTTCCGGTATGACTATTTCGTTCCTGTTTTCTTGTTCGTTGCGAACTGGTTACGTGAATTAAGAACATGATGCTTTAGGTAGAAATGTGTTTTTCGATTTCGATTCTGGAATTCATTAATTCTATATAGTTGCTGTGTTTTTATCTTCATCTGGAAATTGGAGCTCTGTTTTCCGTTGGTGTATCTGTATGAGATTAGGGATGTATTATAGCAGTTGAAATATTTATTAGTAAAAATTATCGATTAAGCATGATGACATTAGACTTTTCCTTATTAAACTATTTTCTGTTTGCAATAATTGGATTATTTTACATTAAGAGTTGAGTTTAACAATATTATATGTTTTGGTGTATCTGTATGAGATTAGGGATGTATTTTAGGAGTTGAAAGATTTATTAATAAAAATTATCGATTAAGCATGATGACATTAGACTTTTCCTTATCAAACTATTTTCTCTTTGCAAGTTGGGATTATTATAATAAGATTAGGCAGCAATTGAGTTTGTTTGGTTCAGTTTTTTAAAATTGTGGTGTGGTGAATTGTGGTGAGATATGATGATCGTGAATTTTTAAGTATGTTTGGTAAAATTGCGATATTATGATCGCGATTTATGTAAAAATACTAATATACACTTATATATATAAAATAATAAATATAATTATATTATAATTAATAGAAGTAAGGGTAAATGAGTCTTTTCCAAAATCATGATTAGGCCACAGCCAGCTGTGATGATATCGTGATTTTTTAATGATTATCACATCGCAATTAATCTTATGTTTTGTGCGCATTAAAAAAATTACGATTTCAACATCTCACCGCAACTCACTGCTGTTTTAATTAGGGTACCAAACAAACACATTAAGTGCTGAGTTTAACAATATTATATGTTTTGGTAGTTGATGTCATTTACTATTCATTAATTCTCCCAACTCCTCTATTTACATTACAACTGGCCAACTCCTCTAAAAGTCAATACTTTTAGACACCAAATAACAATACTTTTATATGTTTTAAAATCGGTTTTTAGTGAATCATAGTTCAAATATAAGATTATTTTATAATATTTACGATTTAAAAACATAAATAACTTTAATCATGGAACTGTTTTTTAGATGTCAAGTTTATGGTAGATAAAAAAATTTAAATATAAATTATTTAAACTAATAGCCAAAATATTGCTTAATTATATTTGCATTCTTGAATGATTAAGTACTTAAATTTTTCAATTGTTTTTAAATGAGTATACTCGATGTACAATGCATTTGTTGGTATTTGCTAATAAATCATAATTTGTTAGGATTGGATTGATGGAATATATTTATTAATTGATAGATTATGATATTTAATAAACCAGCTGTGAAAGTGAATGGTTTCCCGTGCAAATCAAACGTGACGGCCGAGGATTTCTTCTCCAATCGCCTGAACACCGCCGGCGCCACTAACAACTCCTTCGGTTCCCTTGTCACCGCCGCAAATGTCGAGACGATTCCAGGTTTGAACACTCTAGGCGTCTCGATGTCACGGATCGACTTCGCACCTGGCGGTGTAAATCCGCCTCATGTCCACCCACGCGCCACCGAGATAGTCTTCCTTCTCGAAGGAGAACTGGAAGTCGGATTCATCACCACCGCCAATATCCTCATCACTAAATCAATCAAAAAGGGAGAAATCTTCGTGTTTCCTAAAGGCCTTGTCCATTTCCAGAAGAACCATGGGAATACACCTGCTATCGTCATCGCCGCCTTCAACAGCCAGCTTCCGGGGACTCAGCAGATCGGCGCCGCTCTTTTCGCGGCGACACCTGCCGTACCGGACGATGTGCTGGCGCAGTCTTTACATATCGGAACCAAAGAAGTGGATAAAATCAAAGCCAGATTTGCTCCAAGGCCGTGATCTATTGCGGATTACATCAAATAAGTTACAAAAGACACTTGTGTTTTTGTAAATTTGTATTTGAAGGAGGCTACCCTTCAAAACCCTTCTGTTTTTTTCTACTTATTATAAATAATTTGTTTCATTTTTATATTATTTGAAGAAACTGAATATAAACTAATTAAGTAATAATACTATTAATGCAGTGTTATAAATAATTTAGAATATTATAAATAATAGACATATATACTTTCTTCAAATTTGTTATATATTTTTCTACATATCCAATATATTTTAAAGTAAATTTAGAAAGATTGGAGAAGTTTTAATATATTAATTTCATCAATCATTATAAATATAACTGTTAATTAATTAAAAAATTAGTCGTATCAATTTCAAGATATAAAATTAATAAAATATTTCGTGTATAATATTTTTTGATTATATAGATAAACATTCACGCACCAAATTTTTGGATATATTGATAATTGCCAATTATGGTTTATATTTGATAGCTCATAAAATGAATTTCCAGTATACCTAAAAACTGATTAAAATATTTATATACCAAGAACCTTCTCCACACCAGACTCTCAACACTATAGTATATATATAGTATTCACACCTTCAAATCACAAGAAGAACAACCAAGAAACACATAATCTTCACAATATCTCAAATCTCACCTTTTTTCAGCACTTTTTACATCTCGAGGATTATCCGCAATGTCCAAGTCCATCAGAGAAAGATCGTATGAAACATTAACAGGGTTCGATGGATCCCGAAGAAACAACGAGTTATCTGCTTCGTTTTCATGGATAAACGAGTTTCTCGGAGTGCTGCTGTCTGAAGTATGTAAACTGAATATTTGTTCACCTTCCACCTCATTTCCCGCCTTGTTTTTCCTCACTGAATCCATTTCTGCTCCAGTCGGAACAAATGTCCGTGCCCTGTACTTAAAGGGTCCGTCGTTACCATCTCCGTGGTTGTAGAGAACATAATCATGGTACGTTGGCGCAAACTGTAATAAGAGCAAATTGCAAATGAAACGAATGCAGAAAAAAATCGATGTTTTCGAATGTACCTGGTGTACTGCATCATGGTAAAAGTCATTTAGTTTCAGAGCGTGAGCGAGACTAGCGACGAATCCACGATTCTCACCGATATTTGCACCCGCAAACTCTTTATAAGGAAAAGCATATAAATGACCTACAGCTGCAATGAGCATCTCTACACAAACAAGTAGATTTTGAAATTCAGCAGCTTCTTCTGTATCTCTTATTAGATCGTACTTCGCTGCAAGAAAAACCAATACTCCCTGCAAAAACGGATCCTTAACGTTTATTCCGAATATCAAAACTCAACAAGTTATTAACTTTCACAACGAATTAGTTGCATTACCGTGTAGATATTGTAAAATCTTGGACATACTGAAATGAAAGAATCACACTATTAACTAAAAGGAAAACTCGAATACCTGCCAGTACGTAAGAAACACTACAGATTTGATGATGATAAACTTTGGCACGGGATTGAAAGGCCGGAGCAAGTCTTTGCATGCTACGTAAAACAAGGCTAATGCATAAAGCGCGGTAGAATATGAGATTGTGTAAATAATGGTGAAGTAGAGATAAGACTGTCTTGGATTAAAATTTCCATCTTCATATTTTCCTTTTGAATACAGTATAAAAGTAGCAGCAACCAAAATAGGCTTGAGGATCACAAATTGTAAGCATCCTTGCTTGCATCTACGTATAAACCGCCTGCATAAATGAACGAGAAAACATATAATCCCGATAATAAAAATTTTTAGCACTTCACGTAGGTGATAATAGAATTTTTTAGCACCCGTCAAGAGTAATAGGGGGAAAGCAACATGTCATTAGACAATAGTTTGGCTTCATAAATTTCCCCGTTAGACTGAGTACAACGGCTCCTGGACCACCTACCCATGCCAAGCATAGAGATAAGAAATTATAAATGACCCAAGCTTCGTATCTGCATAGACAAACGTGAAATAAGAAGAAAATATAACAAAATTCGACATTGGTAAATGGATTGTTTCATTTTATTCTCACATTTCTCTGATTGAATTGAAATAAATTGCACGTCTATTCAGGACCAGCGACAGAAAAGAGGTTATAGCATAGACCTGTATCATAAACTTATTCCATAAATAAAAACTCGACATAAAAAGGTAAAAACAATCAAGTTTATTAGAACGAAAGTCTTACAGGAACCATGAAGATAATTCGAACAATGTATCTCTGATATGTAGGTTCAGTGTAGTTCAGTAGATGCTTATAGATGTGGTGAAGAGCCAACATAACTGCACCAATTGTGCATGGCAACGCAATCAATATGTAGAACAGCGGCCCCATCTGTGGCAGCGAATACAAATCACCGACCACCTATGGTTTCAATTGCAATTGCCACATAGTAATGTTAGAATATCTTGTAAAAATATAAGAAGCCACATTACATACATAAAAACAAATCAGTTTCTTTTACCTGTTGCTAAAAAACTCAACTATCCAGGATCCGGAACCAACTAATTCTTTGATAGAATGCAATTGTTGCTGAATATTCAGTCAATCCACCGAGCAACGAATCAACATATTGGGACAAGTTAACTTAGTCCCTGCATTCGTTAAACAATACCCGCAATTTCCATCTTTTCAAAACCTTATATCTGTAAACAAGTAAACAAAAGTAGCATCAATACACATCCCAATGACTCATAAATTCCAAACTACTTCTTTGCTTGAAGGTTTTTCATTCTGGTGTCTAATAGTTTGTGATTCGATCAAATGGAGCATTTTTCCCGCTATTATCCCCAGATTCACATTCTCTCAGATTCCTCAGAAAACTGGTAACGCACCAACCCACAAAAAATTAGGGCTGAAATCCTCAACAAAAAACTACTGTTACCCTCTAAAAAGGTACATGCACCAAAACACAATCGGGGAAAATTGTTAAATGCCGAAGCGCTTCTCGTGAAGGGAAAACCCAGAAATTAAAGACAAACGGAACCCAGTTTGATTTGGTTGAGATACTTACCTTACAGATGAAACCCAACCGACAGAAGTATTAGGCTAGTTTAATTGGCCAAAAAGATAACAAATTTATCAAGAAGAGAGAATTAATACATCTTATACAGACTCCAAACGACAAATTGGGCGTTTTCCCGGCAGCGGCAGAGAATTTGGAGGTATACAATGAGATCACGGCGATGGCGTCCTTGTTAAATACCTTCTTCGAAAAAATAAAAGCTTTATTAATCCGATTTTCATTCTGTCAATCTGTCATTCTTTTTTAAAATATTATTAATTATGAGTAATTATTCGGTTGTTCAATGATCATTGAATCTGTTCGGCAATTAGAGGAACTGCAAAGTGTAAACAGCGAAGCCAAAATCTTCGGGAACTTCCTTCCTCAGTTCAAAGTGAATCAAGGGTAATTTTTGCTTTACTATTCGAATTTTAATACGCGATCTACTGCGAAAATTAATGGGAAATCCCCAGGAAGAATGGCAAATTTAAGCTTGGGAATGCTCATAGATGTGGTGGACGAGGAATGGATGAGGGATACTCTACCTGACGATGGTGATTTTCATTTTACGTCTTTTAACTAGAGAATCTTATCATCGTTGCTCTAATCTTTAATGGGTTTTTGCTATCTGTCTACTTTCAGATCTTCCGCTACCTCCTGAGGTCGCCATTAGGACAGAGGAAGCTGAAGATTCCAGTATATTTTCTTATTCTTAGTTTGTTGATATTGACTATTCTCGAATCATTGTCTTTTTATGTATTGTGGTTCAGCATTTACGCCTTTAGGGTTTAATTGAATCTTAAGTTGAATTGGGTGTTGAAAATAGATTGATTCCATTGAAATGTTTGCTGAGAGCAACCCAAAATTGAGTTTTTCAACTGACAGTTCTTCCAGTTGGATCATATAAATGATTATTGAATCATTCAAGATACTGTCTTCAAGTGTGTTTTCTTGCCACTGCTTGTCTTCCAAAGATCATTTTTTAATCCCCAAACTGGAACACCTCCTAGAAACATCAAATGAAAAAACCTTCTTTTTGTGATGGTTATGTTTCTTATGTTCATGGTTGTTGTCCTCTGGGTACTGATTTTTGCGTTTGTTTCTGTTTTGGTGGCTTATTTTCCTTGATGAACATATTGCAGAATATCTGTTGTCTTATTCCAATTATATCTAGTACTATAATATGTTTCTCTTAAAAAAATATTTCTAGCATTGGAAGCAGGAGCACGTATGCGAACATTTAAAATCTTGAACTTTGAGAAAATTGAGCTTTATTTCCCTGAATTGCTTTTATGTTTCCAGACCAGGAAACCCAGCCAGTTGATGCTGATACTTGGCATGATCTTGCTGTGGGAAATCAACAAGATTGAGTTTAAATGACATTTACTCAATAAAAAACTAGGCGTAGTAGCAGCTTCAAGCTCTGTGGACAACCAGCCTTCCTCCTGCAGCTGTATATCCGGTGCTTGGTCTGAATATCTTTCAGATTCTTCTAAGTTCATTCAGGGTTTCATGGCTTGTAATTGGAACATTTTACATTCTCCATTATCCTTTCGTATTAGCAATTAAAACAAGTCTTACGGATTGCTCCCTGGACAACTATATTCTAAAATATCTTATCGATGATGCGTGTTCGATTATTATATTGGGCTGGAGTGTATTATTGCAAATGCAGGTGCAACTTGTCAAGAACCATCTTTGTCTAAATCAATGAAACGATGACCCCAGGTTCTTAAATTTTTTGAAAGCATGGATTCAAAATGTTCTTAGCATTAAATTTCTTTTAACAGTAACCTTCTCCAAGGTGAAGCATTGAAGTTACACCATGGACAGCATATTTAACAAGAGTGAAATTCAAACCTTTTTTCCGATTGTAAGCCAATACTTGCTTGTGTTTATAATGGTGGGAATTCCATCACATAATGGTTTGGTCAAGTCTTTTAAATATGCGGGTTCCTCCCCTTAATCACATTCGTTCATGCTCTCACGTCGTAATTTCGGTCAAACTTTATAATTCCGACATGGTATCGGAGCTGATTCAGTTCATTTCAAGTCGAAACCTTATAGTTGGACTTGAGGGGGAGTGTTAGAATTTGTCCTACATTGCTAAAAGAAGTGGGATTGATTAGGTTTATAAGGATGGGAATTCTATCACATAATGGCTTAATCAAGTCTTTTAAATGTGTGGGTTCATCTTCTTAATCATGTTCGTTCACGATCTCCCATCATAATTTCGTTCAGACTTTATAATTCCAACACTGCATATGTCTTTTCTTTTTAAGATGATGGAAATGGAAAATAATGTGTATTCATCCCTGAATAGTTGTGGAATAGGTGACTCATTCTGAAGTGTATAATTCGGGAAAGTGTAAAGTTGTGAGGATTTATGTGAGCTAACATCGTTTAATATGGACAATATCATGTAAGTGGAACGTGTCATTACAAATCAGCAGGTTTAGTGATATCCATCTAGTGGTATTCATTCATGTTGTAGTAATTTAATAAGGATCCACCCCTTCCCCTACATAGCTGTCTTGGTTTGCAGCATTTAATGCATCAAGAAAGATCATTGGACAAGTGGGTCTCATATGTTTCTGAGGACCCAATCAATTTTCGAAGCAAAATGATGGCAACTCTCAAGTCAAAAGAGTCATCACCAATTCTAGCTTCTTAAGAATCTGCTACTACTTACCTCTCAAGTTTGATCAGCTATGAAGATGATCTCTAAACTTTGCTTCTTTCTTGCGGTTACTGCAGTTAAACTTGTGGTTACAGCAGCATGGACACATCCAGATGACTGTAATTTGCTTGCTGTTCTTCTGTTATTGTTGTTGTTGTTTGAAGGTAAAGAAAGAAAAATATGTTTTTCAGATACTTCGCTGCTGGCTCTTAGAAGTGAATGGCGCAACGTTCCGTCGAATTGGGTTGGAGCTGATCCTTGTGATTCTGGTTGGCACGGGATCTCTTGCAGAAATGATCGTATTGTAACCATGTGGGTATCTTTTCATTAATTTTTATTATTTTTTTCATAAATATCTTAGGATTTACTATGTCGAATATAGAACTTGGAAGTAACTGATAGATGTATTGAGTGTAGATCGATTCATGAGTTAGGTTGACACTATGTCGACAATAGAGACTAACATTTAAGTATTTGGAAGATTAAGCGATGATCGTATTTGATGAGAACTTTGGAATCCGATATCCTTAACTGGAGGAGGCTCAATCTATTCTAGGTCGATCCACGTGACGGAAGACGAATCTAGAAGATCCCAGATCCAATATTTAGTAAGGATGTAGTCCAATGAAGATAACAGGGCCGGAAGACCCAATTTGGTTAAAAGAAGTATGCAAGCCCAATAACCAACAATTAGGATAGAAGGTTAGAGTTTTACATCGCTCAGTGCTTCGGGGACCGATCCCTTGAATCGGTCCTGACGGTTACAGCTGGCCGCGGGCATGCACACGATTTCCATGCTTCAGGCCTGATCACGCTGTCTGTACTTTAGGCTTATACACGTTTTCTGTCAAGGGAAAACAACTTTGTCAGGGGCGGTTACGGAACGTTTTCACACGCGTTTCCCCCTCTATAAATATAGGGTTTAAAGGCAAGCCCGAGAGGACCTTTTGGACGTGCAAATCAGCTATTAATCTGTTGAGTCTATCCCATGCACTTTCTTATTTGACTTAGTCATTTTCATAAGCCTTCTTCGTTTGTAATATGAACTGAGCATTTCTAGCTCTTAGTCAGGTGGTTTTTTTCCATTCTCAATGGGTTTTTCCATGATAAATCGTTGTGTTAATTGCATGCTCCCCATTTCACAATCGTTCTCTCAATTTAAATAAATCAAAACCGAGTTCGTTTATTGCGAACCGGGTGACTGTTGACACCTAGGTCTTTCTGACCACAATAGTATTGGTTGGTGAATAGGACCGACCATGGCATACCAATCACGTATTGGCTTTTGTGAATGAGATCAACATTATGAAACAAGTTTTCCAACAGTGACATTAAGACCATTGCACGCTTTGGAGATAATCGATCGAAATTAGTGCACAAATGTCCATAAATGCATAGTGTAGGTGAATCTGATGTGAGTATATACAGGAAATCAAATCAATAAGACACATGGAAAGATATATTGCATTTTATTCTTGTAAATCATATCATAGATATGAAGTAAATATTAGATGATTGTATTTATTTTAGTGTTCCACATTTGTTTTTAATCGTTTAACCATTTCTCAGTATACTGGTAAGCGTGAACATAGCTGGCTCTCTCACTTCAGATATAGCTGGATTTTCAGAGTTGGAGATACTGTAAATCCTTCTCCTTGCTCAGTTTCATGTTTTAACATTATTTATGAGCATGAATTCTACTTATTTTAGTCTTTATATGCAGTGATTTATCTAATAATCCCGATTTGAATGGTGCCCTTCCAGAGGCAATTGGAAATCTGGCCAACTTGACACATTTGTAAGAATTACTTAAGCATTTTTACAATTACAATTGATGAACATCTCATTAGAATCAATGTGCTATGTGGGCTTTGCAGGATTCTTATTGGCTGTGGATTTTCGGGTCGCATACCCGTCCAAATTGGATTACTTCACCAGCTGGTTACCCTGTAAATATTAAAGCTTTTGTAGTATTTTCGACGAAATTTTGATTATTTTATCGAACATCACATGGAACTGCTATTTGAATTGAAGGTCTCTCAATAAAAACTTCTTCAGTGGTGAAATACCACCTTCTATTGGCCTGTTATCAAATCTTTATTGGTTGGATTTAGCTGATAATAAGTTTAGTGGAAGCATACCTGTCTCAAACCAAGATGGCACACCTGGCCTTGATAGCCTTTTTAAAGCACAGCACTTGTGAGCCTCATTATCTGGTTTTCTAAAGTTTATTAAGATTGATTATATCTCAAACTTCTCCTCTCTATTTTGCAGCCATTTGGGAAATAATCAGTTCTCCGGATCACTCCCACTCGGGCTGTTCAGCTCAGATTTAAAACTAATACACTTGTAAGTTTATGTAAACATGATTTTTAGCAGCACGAATTCATTTTTTCGTGGATAGGCTTCTCGAGAACAATCAACTAACCGGGACCATTCCATGGACTCTCGGACTCATGAATCATCTCGAGGTTCTGTAAGTAATGTTGTCATCTAGTGATAGCAACTCTTTTTTGAATTAAGTAATGTTTGTCTTCACAGGCGCCTTGATCAGAACTCATTCACTGGACTTGTTCCACAAAATCTCAATAATCTTACCTCTCTTCAAGAGCTGTATGCAGACTTGCCAAATTATAATATGATAAACTTTAATCCCTCATTACAATATTATATTATGAATATTTCAGGTACTTGTCAAACAATAGGTTAAGTGGACCTTTGCCGGACCTAACTGGCATGAATCTGTTAGCTTCTGTGTAAGTTACATAACATTTGAGTTCATTGTGAATAAGAATTGTAAGGCAAAATGCTTTATATGTGACTTATGAATATAATTTGTATTGTAGGAATATGAGTAATAATCCTTTTGAAGCAACACATATCCCGTCTTGGTTTTCATCCTTGCAGATGCAATCCTTGACAACACTGTACGTTATCCTTTTTTCTTTCTGATTTTTTTTTGAGAAAACGCCGCATTTGGTCCCCATAGTTTAGTGCATGAACTTCAACGTTTTGGCATTTTTTGTACTCCTACTTATGGATTCTTTGTTATTACTCCTTGATTGCAGTGTAATGGAAAACACACAACTTCAAGGGGACCTTCCAACTGAACTTTTCAGCCTTTACCGGTTGCAGACTGTGTAAGTGAACTCTAGAAAGTGCTTCATCTTTGTACCAAAACTTAACGAATTTTGCTCTTTCAGTGCGTTGAAGAACAACAATATTAATGGGACTTTGAATCTTGGGCGTAATCCTAGTACCCGATTACATCTCATTGATTTGCAGAATAACTCGATAAGCTCAATTGGTCCAGGAGTTGCTACCAGTGCCCAAATCATGTAAGTATCTGATTCTAAATGCCTATCTTTTTGTTCTGCTTCGATACTGAAACTTGTTTTCCCGTTTCATATAAGACTTGTGGCAAATCCGGTATGCTCCGGTGCAACAGAAGACTACTGTACATTGTCCGAGAAATCTAATCCTAAACCACCATACTCAACACCACCACAAAACTGCATACCTTTTACTTGTTCCCATCATATGATTTCCAGCTCGACATGCAAATGTGCATACCCGTACACGGGAACATTGTATTTTCGTGCCCCTTCGTTCTCTGATCTTGGAAACTCGACTCTTTTTATATCCCTTCAGAGTAAAATGATGGGAACTTTTCAGTCTAATAATCTCCCTGTAGACTCTGTTTCTGTAATGAATCCATCTAACGGTGTCAACGGTTATCTCTTGCTGAATTTGGAAGTTTTTCCATCTGAACAAGACTATTTCAACCAGTCGGGAATTTCAAATGTTGGTTTCATGATGAGCAATCAAACTTTTAAGCCTCCGAAAGAATTCGGACCCTATTTTTTCATTGCCAATAGCTATGCACACTTCCCTGGTAACAAAACTTTTATAAACTTATGTAGAAAAATGCATGCTTTTAGAAGTTGAGTTCATTTTTTACTTGGATTTTTCTACAGGTTCGAAGAAATCAGCTAACGGGATTATCATCGAATTAGCAGTTGGTGGAGCAGTCGTCTTTTTGTTATTGGTTTTGGCAGGAATTTATGTGTTCTTCCTTAAGAGAAGACATGAAGCAGCTTCAAAGAAAAATGATCCTTTTGGTAGAATCATTGTAATCGGCGTTCGATTCGTATATCTTCTTCGATTCTTACACTTTTTTTCATTCTTACAGCATCATGGGACCATAATTCTAAAAGTGGTGGAGTTCCTCAGATACAAGGAGCAAAAAGCTTCACATTTGAAGAGCTTAGACGATACTCGAATTATTTCTCTGAAACGAATGTAGTCGGGATTGGCGGATATGGAAAGGTTTGTTCTTACATTCATTCACTTGGTTTTTTTCTTCGGAATTCTCGTTCATTTGCAAATCCAGGTGTATCGAGGATTACTCCCGAATGGGCAACTGGTTGCTATCAAGAGAGCACAAGAAGGATCCTTGCAAGGTGGACTCGAGTTCAAAACCGAGATTGAACTCCTCTCAAGAGTTCATCACAAAAACGTCATTAGCCTCGTCGGTTTTTGCTTCGAACAAGGAGAGCAAATGCTCGTGTATGAGTACGCCGTAAACAGCTCTTTAAAAGATAGCCTTTCAGGTATTTTGCCACACTCATCTTCCTCACAGAATCATGAACTGATCTTACGACATTTTTTATCTTTTCAGGGAAGACAGGAATCAGATTGGATTGGACAAAAAGACTTAAAATCGCACTCGGAACAGCAAGAGGGATTCAATATTTGCACGATCTTGTTCACCCTCCCGTTATACACCGAGATATCAAGTCACAAAACATCATGTTAGATGAGAGACTCAATGCAAAAGTATCAGATTTCGGCCTCTCGAAGCTTTTACTGGACTCGGAAGGAGGTCACGTAACAACTCAAGTTAAAGGAACAATGGTTAGTTTTACCGTAACAATCTCTTCGAATTGAATTTATGACGATTTAACCTTTTTATACATGACTACAGGGATACATGGATCCTGAGTATTACATGACACAACATTTGACAGAAAAGAGTGATGTCTATAGCTTCGGAGTTTTACTATTAGAACTTCTAACTTCAAGAGCGCCAATCGAAAAGGGAAAGTACATTGTCCGAGAGGTAATTGAAACGATGGATAAAAGGAAGAGCTTATACAATCTTGAGATGATGTTTGATCCGATAGTTACGTCAATTGTTTCCTCGTTGAGTGTTGAGATGTTTGTTGATCTAGCTCTTAAATGTGTTCGAGAATTGGGTTGCGATCGGCCTTCGATGAGCGAAGTTGTTAAAGAGATCGAGAAAATAATGGAAGAAGTCGGTTTGAATCCGAATCTCGACTCCGCATCAACTTCATCAAGCCAAGGGGGTGGCTCTTCCAAAAGTCATCATCATCCTTATAGTAATGAAGGCCTTATAGCTTACTCGGGAACTTATCCACTTTCAAAGTTGGATCAAGTTGAGTGACTTCTTGCAAATATTAATTTTCCAATATATGTGTTTGTTGTAAAATGTTTCGAAAGGGAAATAATGGTTTGTTACTCTATCCATATGCGTAATATCTTTTGTACAGTCGTTTCTCTCTCTTCACATCATCTTTCTCTTTCTTCAATATTAATTTATTATTTAATTATTCGATTTTCATTTCATCACTACATCTTAAATCGAACATCTTTATTTTTCTTATTTTAATAAATTATTAACAAGTCATTATAAATTGAAAAATTTTTATTCATAACCGTTAAAATACCAAAATAACGAGAAATGAAACATACAAAATCAAATTACGATATGTAATACAATTTTGTTTCTCTTTATTTAACCATTAAAATTTAATAAAATTTGATTTTTTTAAAATAGAAAAATTTAAAATTTAAAAAAAATAGAAAATGAGAATGTGAGAAGAGAGAAAGGGATACTCTCTCCTCATCACACCACCGGATAATCCAAGGTAACAACATTGATTTACCACATTGGATTGTCCGTCCACTTTTGTGGGTGCCTTTAAGCTTAAGCACACGTGATGATCGGTATTGGCGTTGATCTGATGATAGGGGTAATGAATGCTTTGGTGAGGTCCGATCTATGAGGATCAATCGGGGGTAGGGACTTGATATGGTGAGGCATGCTTTGTGTGGAGCGATCGGGGTGAGGTCATCATCTAGTGAGGCATGTTGAATGATGACCAATCTTGTGAGGTCCGCTATATAAGGGTTGATCGGGGAGGCTTGATCAAGGAGGACCGTTTTATGAGAATCGATCCACGGTACTGAATGAAACAAATGATATTTGATCGTTCAAATAATTAATCAAGGAGACAAATTTCAAAAAAAATATTTGAAGAAAATAAGAACATGTCAAAGTTACTATGTATGGGATTTAATTAATTATCTCCAATGTCCATTATTTAAGGAATTTATTATTGTCACCTCTACTATATAAAAAGATCAAATGTTCATTGTAAGAATATTCATTGAGTGAGAGAAGAGTATTAAGACAAGATTGTTGCAATAACACATTGGTGTTGTTTGGAAACTCAGTCTACCGGGCTGTGCGGTGAACGTACCGTAATTGTATTATATTTTAACCAAGCATCATTAATAACTGCGTTCGTGCGACCGCAGAAAACAACGTTGAGTTCACAGTTGGTTTAACCCACCAGACAAATGTCATTTTTACCCTTGATAATTATATTTTAAAAAAAAATAATTTTAATCAATAAGTTCTTATATTTTATCAATTAGATGTTCAAACTATAAAATATATAAAATAATTTAAAATTTAGTTTTGACATAACGAATTTATCATAAAATTATACAAATATAATTTTAAAGTTATAAACAATTATTTGAAAATAAGGGAAAAAAAATCATTTTATGACATCACGATCACTGTACCGCTGTTTCAAAAACAGTTTTTTAAAATCACGATCAGTTCATCTCACAGCATAGTACATCCATCTCACCTCACCATTATTTATCAAACGATGTTCCAAAAGTGCGCATTGTGTGAAGTACATACATGGAGAGTATGAATGTTTAAATTTTTATCGATTTCTTGTAGTGTATTGTATTCTTTTTTTAGGATATCTATTTCATATGTTATTAAAAAATGGATATTATCAAATGGAAAAGTACTATAAAAGTGTAAAAAACAAAAAAGAAAAAGACAATAGATTGTCTTAGACTTGCGTTAAGTGACGGAGATGTTTGTATGGAAATACGGACATCTTCCTACGGGCGAAGATGTCCATACGAAGAAAATGTCAAACAGAAACACAATCATTGACCGTTGACATTTAGAAAAGTTGGATTTTTACTGTCTAGTCTTCGATTTCGATGAAATTGTTATTGACCAAACAAATCAAAAAGACCCAGTTGCAAAAGGAGGCTCCTTTGGATGATTTTTCACTCACTGTGTTTATCTCATAATTTTCCGGTTTAAGAGAATAAAGACTGATGGGTTCCTTGAAAGACTTCTGCCGCTGGAGATAACCTGTAAGTGGGACCGTAGATTTTAAATCATCCAAGGGCCCCCGGGGCCTTAGTTTTCTACATCTGAGTGAAAGATGTGGTCTTCTTCAAACCGCTTCTCGATTTGCATTGTTTTGTATGAATATGAGAAAAAAGGGTTACTTGCCATTCCGTCTCGTCTATCTTTGATTAATATTAGTTGAATGATTCTAAATGTTAAGAATATTTCTTTTCTAGTGGAATCCAGTGAGTTTAGAACAGATTAAGCTATTTGGGGGTATGAAGATCTTGGCTATTTTCTTCTTTGTACTGGTTTATGTAGCACGAATCTGCGGTGTAGCAGCACTGACGAACCCCACTGATTGTAAGCTATGAAGATTATTGTTTTCTGGGTCTATTTAAGTCTTTATAATCAATCCTTTTAAGCTCAGTTTTACTATGTTTAAAGCACGTAGTTCTTCGGTTTACTCAATCAAATGATCTTTTATCAATCCAATACAAAAGATAGTATCAGTAATTTGTTTAGCCTAACTTTTTAGAATGTTATTAATTTGTCTTATGCGTTGAGCTACACGTACAATCTCCGTCCACTAGATCCTGATTTTCTACGTAGTATATGTTCTGATATACAATGGAAAAGTACAAGATCATGATGCTCTTGTTCGAATTAAATGATCTGTTAATAAAACGGTATAATTAGTAATTTGTTTCGCCTAACTTTTTGGAATATTATTCATCCGCGCTATACGTATATTCTTTCAACCAATTATATCCTGATTTTCTACATGCTTCGAGTACCAATTTTTACGTTCAAGTAATTGTTGAAGATGATGATATTTTGTTCGAATTAAAACTACAAATGTAAAGAAGAATTTGTTGTATTCCCATTACAGTTGCATCTTTGCAAGCTCTAAAAGACATATGGAGTAACTTTCCACCGAATTGGATCGGAGCGGATCCTTGCGGTAGTAGTTGGGACGGGATTAGATGCATCAACAACCGTGTAGTTTCCATGTGAGCTTTTCATTTTAGTTGCAGTAAAAATGGTATTGATCACATATTTTCCCTCAAATGCCATTCTCAGCACATTAGCAAGCATCAATTTGGTTGGAAGTCTCTCCTCGGACATCACTGGATTATCCGAATTGCAGATATTGTACTTCTCTTTTCTCTTATTCGTTTTCTAATGCAATGCTCCTTATCTTGAAACTGTTCTTATATGTGTGTTTAGGGTTACACGATTTGAAATTCGAACAATTCGTGAACAATATGTGTTCCACTCGTATGTGATCCTTGTTCAAATGAAAATATGAATATTGTTCGAACATATTTTCACGTTCGAATAAATATGAACGAACATGAATACAACGAATTCTGTTCGTTCGAATCGAATAACAGCCCTATGTGTGTTCATGTCGAAGTTTTGTCATTATTTTTATACTGTTTCTGTATGTAGGGATTTATCATATAACACTGGAATCACTGGTCCTCTTCCTGCTGCAATTGGAAATATGGTGAATTTGACAAACATGTAAGCAATTCGTTTCTTTTATATAACTCAGAAATAACAAACGTTACTCATCAGTATATTCTCAACAACAGTTAAAAAATAACTCACAAGCTGAACTTTATATTAGCACAACAGCTTCGATTGGAGTTAGCATATATTCCCATAGAGACATTCGGTTTGAGAATATCGTATGAAAATACCTGAACTTTATTAGATATTTGGTATGAAGTACAATTTTGAACCTGAAAGACATTCGGTTTCTGTAAAACAATGTCATTCATAGTGTTAGAGAAGCAGCATTAGTTGTAAGAATTTAGTTTGGTATATAACTAACCATTTTTAGTGGATTTGCTGATATGCAATAGAGTTCTCTTTTTATGCTGCAGAATACTTGTTGGTTGTGGATTCTCCGGTCCTATACCATCGTCAATCGGATCTCTGCAACAGTTAGTTTTCCTGTAAGTTTCATGTCTGGCTTTGTAGTGAGATTTTGACCTCTAGTCTTTTTAACTATGTCTCTCTTGAAGGTCACTCAATTTGAATAACTTCATTGGCGGGATACCACCGTCTCTCGGAAGATTGTCGAATCTTTACTGGTTAGATTTATCTGATAACAAGCTTAGTGGTAGCATTCCGGTGTCCATTGGAAGCACACCTGGTCTTGATTTGCTTGTCAACACGAAGCACTTGTGAGAACACTATCTTCGTACAATCATACGAAATTTCTTATACGATTTCGATTGAATCTCTCGTTTCTGCAGTCATTTTGGAAACAATCAGCTATCTGGATCATTACCCTTGCAGCTGTTTTCCCATCAAATGACTCTAATTCATTTGTAAGAAGTTTTTGCAATTCATGATTGTGATCATTATGCTCATCTAGTCTCTTGAATACTGTAAGGCTGATTTAGTATGCTTTCCTGATCAGGCTTATTGACAACAATCAGTTAACCGGGAGCATTCCTTCGTCTCTGGGACTCGTTCAAACTCTGGAGGTTGTGTAAGTGACATTATCATTCATTGAAACTGATGCTTTCAGCTCCTCTTTTGTAAGAATAGCATAGAGTAAATACATGACGCTCGTTCTTCCATAGGCGGCTTGATAGGAATTCGATTACCGGACCTGTTCCAACAAATCTCAATAATCTAACATCTCTCCAAGAGCTGTATGTATATTAAAAAAAACCATGAACTTTGCTTATTCATTTCCCTTCTCTGAAAACTATGAAATTTCAGGAACTTGGCAAATAACATGTTAAGTGGCTCCTTGCCCAACTTAATTGGCTTGAATTCACTCAACTACATGTAAGTTAAAAATGTACCTTTTCCTTTCACTTTGTATGGTAGAATCAAGAATCATGGAATACTGTTAATTGCAGGGACATGAGCAATAATTCTTTTGCACCAACAAGTATGCTTACCTGGTTTCCATCTTTGCAATCCTTGACTACAATGTATGTCTTCTTCCTTCTGCTGAGAATCTCGTATTTTTCGCTCCAACTGTCTGATATTTCTGTATGCAGTATAATGGAAAACAGCCAGATTCAAGGGCAACTTCCTGTCACCATGTTCAGTCTTTTTCAGCTGCAAACAGTGTGAGTTTTCTTGATTGTTTCATACCGTGGGAGATTCCGGACGAGCGAATAAGTGTTATTTCTTGACGATTTTCAGAGGTATGAAAAACAACAATATCAGTGGAACTTTGGATATAGGTTCTACACCTAGTAGCCAACTGCAGCTTGTTGATTTGCAGAACAACTCAATTAATGGCTTTACCCAACGAGCTGGTAGCAGTATTCGGATCATGTAAGGCTTACAACTTACAAGCTATGTTTGATTCCATGTTATCGATGATTCACTTACATGCTTTCTTCGTTTCTCTTTGTTTCAAGACTTTTGGGAAATCCATTGTGCCAAAGTGCATCACAAAGTTACTGTACTGTTCCCCAGTTATCTAATCCTCCCTACTCAACGCCACAAGCAGAAAACTGCACACTTCTTTCTTGTGCTTCAGATATGGTCTCCAGTCCCACCTGCAAGTGCGGATATCCGTATACTGGAACGCTGTTTTTTCGAGCTCCTTCGTTTTCTGATTTTGGAAACTCAACTATTTTTGCATCCCTTCAGCTTAGACTGATGGAAACTTTCATATCTCATAGCCTTCCTGTGGACAATGTTTCTCTGAGTGATCCAACAAAGAACATAAACAGCTATCTTGTTCTCAATGTGCAAATATTCCCATTAGGCCAAGATTATTTTAACTATTCTGGAATTTCTGCGGTTGGTTTCATGCTGAGTAATCAGACCTTCAAGCCACCTTCTGCATTTGGACCCTACTATTTCAATGGCAACAGCTATCCATACGTCAATGGTAACATAATCTGAGTGATGATGAATAGATTCGTGTTCGTATTCTGTTTTGACTCGGGTTTTATGTCATCGATCAGGCATCCCAACTGGTGCACGGAGACACAATACTGGCATCATTATTGGAGCAGCAGTTGGTGGAACTATACTGTTGTTGTTACTTATTGCAGCAGCAGTTTATGCATTCCTCCTGAAAAAAAGAGCAGAAACAGCATCAAGAAAGAATGATCCTTTTGGTAATATCGATTCCATATCGCCTGCGTTTGACTGATCTATTTATACAAGTTTCTTTTTGCAGCAACATGGGACCTAGATTCCGGCAGTGGAGGAGTGCCTCAGTTAAGAGGAGCAAAATGCTTTTCATTTGAAGAACTTAAACAATGCACAAAAGGATTTTCAGAAACTGATGAAATTGGAACTGGTGGTTATGGAAAGGTCAGTTCATTCATTTACTTCGATACTTACATACCGTTTTGCGTTTCCTTGTTGTTTATACTTCACTTGTCCATGGCTAGAATCCAACCATTGCCTGTGTTATATCTGCACACAAGTAAATGTTGATCATTTTCCAGGTTTATAGAGGAATTCTTCCTAATGGACAGCTGGTTGCTATAAAGCGAGCTCACCATGGATCAATGCATGGCGCTCTGCAATTTAAAACTGAGATAGAGCTCCTCACAAGAGTTCATCACAAGAATATTGTTAGTCTAGTAGGTTTTTGCTTTGAGCAGGGTGAACAAATGCTCATATATGAGTATATGGCAAATGGCACTTTGAAGGATAGTCTTTCAGGTAAATTTTACCTTATTCTTGCCTATATATCCGAGCGGGTTCAATCTGTTATACCGAGATCATGATATGAGACCTGGGTTTTTGCAGGGAGGTCTGGAATCAGATTAGATTGGACAAAGAGACTTAAAATAGCTCTTGGAGCAGCAAGAGGGATCCATTATTTGCATGAGCTTGCAAATCCTCCTATTATACACAGAGACATCAAATCAAACAATATCTTGTTGGATGAAAGACTCAATGCTAAGGTAGCTGATTTCGGTCTCTCCAAGCCTCTGCTCGAATACGAACAACATCATGTCACAACTCAAGTTAAAGGGACAATGGTTGGTATACTATAACCATATCTCTTCAAATCATGACAATTTCATTTTACCTTTTTCCAAACTCTGCATTTCTAAGATGTCTTCTGCAATAGGGATATATGGATCCTGAGTATTATATGACTCAACAGCTTACAGAGAAGAGTGATGTATACAGCTTTGGCATCGTGTTACTGGAACTTTTGACTTCAAGAAGTCCTATTGTGAACGGGAAATATATTGTGAGAGAAGTGAAGCAAGTAATGGACACAACCAAGAGCATGTACAACCTTGAGGAAATTATGGATCCATTAGTTGCATCAACAAATTCACCAAAAAGTGTTGAGTTATTTGTTCTCCTGGCTCTGAGATGTGTTGAAGAATCGGGTAGTGGTCGGCCTTTGATGAGCAAAGTTGTCAAGGAGATAGAGAACATAATGGAAACAGTAGGCCTGAATCCTCATGTGGAATCTGCATCAACTTCATCAAGTTATGAAGGGGTTGCCAAAGGTTCTCAACATCCTTACAGCAATGAAAGCCTCTTTGCTTACAGTGGGAGTTATCCTCCTTCAGAGCTAGAGCCCAAGTAGAGTTAAGTATGTTGTATTTGTAAGTTTCTAAAGATTTATCTGTTGCTCGTCCCCCTCCATTTGTATTTACATCAACTGCGTCTTCCAACATTCTTCCTAATGCATATCCAAGTATCGGAGGAACAGAATTTCTGTTACAATCTGCCGGTGTTTTTCCAAAATGTTACTGGAAAATTCATAGCTGTCTGTTCAACCCCTGCAAGAACAAGACAAACCGTTGTCTTAGGAATAAAATGTCAAACTGAACACAATCATCGACCGTTGACATTTTGAGAAGTGGAGTGTTACTTTAAACAAATCAAAAAGACAAAGTTGGGGCTATTTGAAGATTAGTAGATTTATTTTGTAGTGGAATCCAGGGAAGATTAAGCTATTTGGGGGTATGAAGATCTTGGCTATTTGCTTCTTTGTACTGGTTTATGTAGCACGAATCTGCGGTGTAGCAGCACTGACGAACCCGAATGATTGTAAGCTATAAAAATTATTGTGTTTCTGAGTCCATTCAAGTCATTATAATCAAACCTCTGAAGCTCATTACATATTTCTGCTGAATTTTTCATTCATTTCCAACGTAGCTGCTGAGTTTTACAATGTTTAAAGCAAGTAGTTCTTTGGTTTCATCAATGAAATTATATTATAAGTAATTTTTTTTATGCGTTGAGCTACACGTAATCTCGGTCAACTAGATCTTGATTTTCTACATGCTTTGAGTACAGTAGAATAGTTGAAGATGATGATACTTTTGTTCGAATTAAATGAGGAATAGAACGATACTATTAGTAATTTGTTTCGCCTAACTTTTTGGAATATTATTCACTGAGCTATATGTATATTCTTTCTACCCACTAGATCATGACTTTCTACGTCCTTGGAGTACCATTTTTTATGTTGTGATTGACAATGGAATAGTTGAAGATGATGATACTTTGTTGGAATTAAAACTACAAATGTAAAGAAGGATTTGTTGTATTCCCATTACAGCTGCATCTTTGCAAGCTCTAAAAGGCATATGGAGTAATGTTCCACCGAATTGGATCCTTGCGGTAGTAGTTGGGATGGGATTAGCTGCATCGACAACCGTGTAGTTTCCATGTGAGCTTTTCATTTTAGTTGGAGTTAAAAATGGTATTTGATCATGTAATTTAAATGACATTTTCAGCACATTAGAAAGCATCAATTTGGTTGTAATTTAAATGACATTCTCTTATCCCTTATTCAGCTTATGCTCCCTATGTTGAAACAATGCTTATATGTTTTTGCGAATGGGAAATATTTTCATTTATACATTGAAACAGTTCTTATATACGTGTATGTAGGGATTTATCATATAACATTCGATTGACTGGTCCTCTTCCTTCTACAATTGGAAATATGGTGAAGTTGACAAGCTTGTAAGCAATTAGCTTTTTATATATAACTTGGAATAACAAAACGAATTACAAAAATAACATCACACGCTACAAATGTATGCCTAATACAAAACATTAAAACAATAATTTCATATATGAGACAGCTTCATTTGGAGTTAGGGATAATATCATCGTTTGCTTCTGTGCTTGAGAATTTATTAAATATTTGGTATGAAGTAAAATTTTGAACCTGAAAAACCATGTGTTTTTATGTCGCAGAAATCTTGAGGGTTGTGGATTCTACGGTCCTATACCATCGTCAATCGGATCTTTGCAACAATTAGTTTCCCTGTAAGTGGCAACACTTGAAATTTATAATATCTGGCTTTATAGTGGGATTTTGACCTCTTAACTATTTCTCTCTTGAAGGTCACTCAATTTGAATAACTTCAATGGCAGGATACCACCGTCTCTTGGAAGATTATCGAACCTTTACTGGTTAGATTTATCTGATAACAAGCTTAGTGGTAGCATTCCGGTGTCCGTTGGAAACACACCTGGTCTTGATTTGCTTGTCAACACGAAGCACTTGTGAGAACACTATCTTCGTACAATCATACGAAATTTATTATACGATTTAGATTGAATCTCTCGTTTCTGCAGTCATTTTGGAAACAATCAGCTATCTGGATCATTACCCTTGCAGCTGTTTTCCCAACAAATGAATCTAATTCATTTGTAAGAAGCTTTTGCAATTCATGTGATTATAGAAATTAGTCTCTTGAATATTGTAAGGCTGATTCAGTTTCTTTAATGATCAGGCTTGTTTACAACAATCAGTTAACTGGGAGCATTCCTTCGTCTCTAGGACTCGTGCAGAGTCTCGAGGTTGTGTAAGTGACATTATCATTCATTGAAAATGAAGCTCTCTGCTACTCTTTTGAAAGAATAGCATAAACTACATACATGACACTCGTTCTTCCACAGGCGGCTTGATAACAATTCGATTACCGGACCTGTTCCAACAAACCTCAATAATCTAACATCTCTCCAAGTGCTGTATGTATATTAAAAATTCCATGAACTTTGCTTCTTCATTTCCCTTCACTGAAAACTATGAAATTTCAGGAACTTGGCAAATAACATGTTAAGTGGCTCCTTGCCCAACTTAATTGGCTTGAATTCACTCAACTACATGTAAGTTAAAAATGTACCTTTTCCTTTCACTTTGTATGGTAGAATCAAGAATCATGGAATACTGTTAATTGCAGGGACATGAGCAATAATTCTTTTGCACCAACAAGTATGCTTACCTGGTTTCCATCTTTGCAATCCTTGACTACAATGTATGTCTTCTTCCTTCTGCTGAGAATCTCGTATTTTTCGCTCCAACTGTCTGATATTTCTGTATGCAGTATAATGGAAAACAGCCAGATTCAAGGGCAACTTCCTGTCACCATGTTCAGTCATTTTCAGCTGCAAACAGTGTGAGTTTTCTTGATTGTTTCATACGGAGGGAGATTCCGGACGAGCGAATAAGTGTTATTTCTTGACGATTTTCAGAGGTATGAAAAACAACAATATCAGTGGAACTTTGGATATAGGTTCTACACCTGGTAGCCAACTGCAGCTTGTTGATTTGCAGAACAACTCAATTAATGGCTTTACGCAACGAGCTGGAAGCAGTATTCGGATCATGTAAGACTTACAAGCTATTGTTAGATTCCATGTTATTGATTTGCTTACATGCTTTCTTCGTTGCTCTTTGTTTCAAGACTTTTGGGAAATCCAGTGTGCCAAAGTGCATCACAGAGTTACTGCACTGTTCCTCAGTTATCTAATCCTCCCTACTCAACGCCACAAGCAGAAAACTGCACGCCTATTTCTTGTGCTTCAGATATGGTCTCCACTCCCACCTGCAAATGCGGATATCCGTATACTGGAACACTGTTTTTTCGAGCTCCTTCGTTTTCTGATTTTGGAAACTCAACTATTTTTGCATCCCTTCAGCTTAGACTGATGGAAACTTTCATATCTCATAGCCTTCCTGTGGACACTGTTTCTCTGAGTGATCCAACAAAGAACATAAACAGCTATCTTGTTCTTAATGTGCAAATATTCCCATCAGGCCAAGATTATTTCAATCATTCTGGAATTTCTGCTGTTGGTTTCATACTGAGTAATCAGACCTTCAACCCACCTTCTGGATTTGGACCCTACTATTTCTTTGGCAACAGCTATCCATACATCAATGGTAACATAATCTGAGTGATGATGAATAGATTCGTGTTCGTATTCTGTTTTGACTCGGGTTTTATGTCATCGATCAGGCATCCCAACTGGTGCACGGAGACGCAATACTGGCATCATTATTGGAGCAGCAGTTGGTGGAACTATTCTGTTGTTGTTACTTATTGCAGCAGCAGTTTATGCATTCCTCCTGAAAAGAAGAGCAGAAACAGCATCAAGAAAGAATGATCCTTTTGGTAATATCGATTCCATATCGCCTGCATTTGACTGATCTATTTATACAAGATTCTTTTTGCAGCAACATGGGATCTAGATTTCGGCAGTGGAGGAGAGCCTCAATTAAGAGGAGCAAAATGTTTTTCATTTGAAGAACTTAAACAATGCACAAAAGGATTTTCAGAAACTGATGAAATTGGAACTGGTGGTTATGGAAAGGTCAGTTCATTTATTTACTTCGATACTTACATGCCGTTTTGCGTTTCCTTGTTGTTTATACTTCACTTGTCCATGGCTAGAATCCAACCATTGCCTGTGTTATATCTGCACACAAGTAAATGTTGATCATTTTCCAGGTTTATAGAGGAATTCTTCCTAATGGACAGCTGGTTGCTATAAAGCGAGCTCACCATGGATCAATGCAGGGCGCTCTGGAATTTAAAACTGAGATAGAGCTCCTCACAAGAGTTCATCACAAGAATATTGTTAGTCTAGTAGGTTTTTGCTTTGAGCAGGGTGAACAAATGCTCATATATGAGTATATGGCAAATGGGACTTTGAAGGATAGTCTTTCAGGTAAATTTTACCTTTTTCTTGCCTATATATCCGAGCGGGTTCAATCCGTTATGCCGAGATCATGATATGAGACCTGAATCTGTCTGGGCTTTTGCAGGGAGGTCTGGAATCAGATTAGATTGGACAAAGAGACTTAAAATAGCTCTTGGAGCAGCAAGAGGGATCCATTATTTGCATGAGCTTGCAAATCCTCCTATTATACACAGAGACATCAAATCAAACAATATCTTGTTAGATGAAAGACTCAATGCTAAGGTAGCTGATTTCGGTCTCTCCAAGCCTCTGCTCGAATACGAACAACATCATGTCACAACTCAAGTTAAAGGGACAATGGTTGGTATACTAAAACCATATCTTTTCAAATCATGACAATTCTATTTTACCTTTTTCCAAACTCTGCATTTCTAAGATGTCTTCTGCAATAGGGATATATGGATCCTGAGTATTATATGACTCAACAGCTTACAGAGAAGAGTGATGTATATAGCTTTGGTGTCGTGTTACTGGAACTTTTGACTTCAAGAAGCCCTATTGTGAACGGGAAATATATTGTAAGAGAGGTGAAGCAAGTAATGGACACAACCAAGAGCATGTACAACCTTGAGGAGATTCTGGATCCATTAGTTGCATCAACAAATTCACCAAAAAGTGTTGAGTTATTTGTTCTCCTGGCTCTGAGATGTGTTGAAGAATCGGGTAGTGGTCGGCCTTTGATGAGCAAAGTTGTCAAGGAGATAGAGAACATAATGGAAACAGTAGGCCTGAATCCTCATGTGGAATCTGCATCAACTTCATCAAGTTATGAAGGGGTTGCCAAAGGTTCTCAACACCCTTACAGCAATGAAAGCCTCTTTACTTACAGTGGGAGTTATCCTCCTTCAGAGCTAGAGCCCAAGTAGAGTCAAGTATGTTGTATTTGTAAGTTTCTAAAGATTTATCTGTTGCTCGTCTCCCTCCATTTTCCTGTGAATTATGAAGTCAATAGATCTGAGGTATTGATTATATTCCCAGTTTAACAAAAGAAAACCAACAAGTAACTCAAACTTTTCTCTAATGCAATGTAATCATACAGATTGTCAAGAATATGTTCAATCATTGTTTACCACTCTTTAATAGAAAAAGAATAATTACACAGATAATGCGTAGCCTTTGCAACTGCAAGGTAGTGGAAGATTATCTACCTTCTGCACGCCTACCGAAAACCGAAGAAGACTCTAAGATAAGATTGGCTTGACTAGCTTGCTTTCAACTGCTTCTTTCAACATTCTTCCTAATGCATATGCAAGAGTTGGAGGAACAGCATTTCCAATCTGCCGGTGTTTTTCTAAAATGTTACCAGAAAATTTATAGCTGTCTGTGAACCCCTGCAAGAAAAAGAAATCCAGCTAAATTTTAAAACAATCTTCCATGTTTTTCAAGAGTACGGTTAATTTCACATGAGGAGTGCGTTCGGATATAGCTTATAAGAGGATGAGACTACACCAAAAAGCATTGAACAAGTCATTTACAATGATACACAATCCTCTTATAAACCAATCCAACTTATATCCCACTTCAGATGTGGGAGGATAATTGTTCATATTTCAACATATAACCATAAGAAGGGGGAGAAAATTACTTGAGAACGTGCACATTCTCTGACAGTAACAATCCTGTCTTGTTCAGGATGAAAACACATTCCAACTTTTCCCATTGGTTGGGGATCAGTTATGGAAGTAGGGAAGTTACCTTCCCAATCCAACCTTCCAAAAAGTCCCTTCCACTGATTGTGCCTCTTGGCAGTATTTGGCAGGCACCATGGTATCAAGTCAACAGATTGACCATTAGATAATTTGACCTACATGTTTTTCGAGCATTAGGTGGATTAAAAAAAGAAGCACAGTTTCATATCAGGTTATAAAAATTTGATCAAAACTGTATACTGGATGTGTTACCTTCTCATCTGGAAGATCACGCCAATCAGCCCCGGGGCGCTTTGGAATTCTTTGGCACCTAATAAGATTGAGTTCATTCATTTCCTTTGATATATGATCACAAAGAGTATCCTGGCTTCCACGGATGTTCTTCTGGAACCATGACACAGGCTCACCCTGATACTGCATTGTTCAAAAGAATAAAAAAAGTAAGGCTAATGCCTAGCAAAATGACACACGAGTTGTTATGGTAAATTATACCTCTAGGGTTGTCTTGGAGGCCCCATTTGCAACAGGTGGAAGATCGTAGATTGTATCTCTGACTGTGAGGGAGCGAAATGGAGCTCCTCCACAAGTACTCCTGGCTGCAGCATACTGCAAATTACGTGAGAGTGAAACCTTCAATTCAGGCGCTGAAAAGACATGCATTGGTTCTGGCCACTCTGGAAGCAGTTCCTCAGGGGAAGCTGCCCATATAAATGCTCTTTTTCTGGATTGAGGAACTCCGTATGCGCCAGCTTCAAGAATGCCGAATCTCACCTATCCATGCAAGAAATGTGGAAAGACAATCAGGAACATTGGATTTGAAGATATTCAGATGAAAAAATGAACATGTGCAGACCTGATATCCCATTTCCAGGAGAGAAGATAGAGTTAAACGAAATGTCTGGCCTTGGTTAAATGACACAAAGTTTCGCACATTCTCGAGAAGAAAGAACCTGGGCCGATAATAGTCTGCAAATGATAAAAAAGCCAATATCATCTCACATTGAACTTTGCTCCAAGTGCTCTGATTAAATCTGTTCATTCCAGAGAAACCCTGCAAAAGAATGCAAGATAGCTTCAACTTTATGTAATGATTACAGATATCTAGAACATCAGGGACCAGTCATACTGCCTACCTGGCATGGAGGCCCTCCATTTATAAAATCCACTTCTCCTGGCAGTGGAAGGTTATCAATTTCATCCTGGCCCATTGATGCCGCTAGCTCAGAAGCCTCAGTGGTAGTAATGCAGTCATCTGCATCACCACACTTGTGCATAACTGCCCTGAAAGCACAAGATAGTATTGCATTCCATATCAGACTCTATGTAAGCATTAACTTGTAAACACTGTAGAAATGAGATAACACCAAGATCTAGGATTGGGATATACCTAAGAATTACATTGCAATTGCTTATAAAGACTTTAGAATCCGGATGATTGAGCTTAAATGCATCTGCAGCAGCCTTTTCGTACTCGATAGCCCATTTAGTTAAACAAACACCTGAAGGATAGGTTGATGTTTCAGACAGTAAATAGAAGTAATATTTTATATAGAAGATTCTTAAATTCAGTTAGTAAAAAATGAGAGGAAAGTGGACAATACCTGACTGCCGAAGCCCTTCAGACAATCCACCACATCCAGAAAACACATCTAAAGTGGACAAGCAATCCCCTTGAGGAATCATTTTGAGCATGGAAGAATTTGTTTCAGTTTCTCCTTCTTTTCGCTTACCCTTTTTCCTAGTCAAGGTCTCACAATTTGGCTGCGAACCTAATTTTGTCTGAGGAGAAAGCTGCAAATAAATAGCATTGAGATATTAATCAAAAAGCCTGATATATTTTTGGTTAAGAAAAATGAGATGGAGAGCACTAATATTCACTTATAACAACATCAATATTGATATTATGGCAATTATAGAGGTACTTTACAAACGTAATATGTCACAAAAAAGCATTAGTGAAGTGAAAGTGCTAACCATCTTGAGAGATCCTGTTGGCGAATCATAGAGATACTCACAAAAAAATACATGCTCAGAGATAGCAGGGGCATCTTGAGGTTCAAAATCTTTCTTTCTTCTGACATCACATTTTCCTTCAATCATATCAACAGGTAAAACGTGTGTTTCATCACTGTAGTATAGCTGAAAAACAAGGAAATAGTAAGTGATTAATGCCTTCAGAAGCAATTTGATGTGAAAAATAAAATGTGGCAGTTTTGACAAAACTTTAAGTACATTGGCACATCAGCAGGAATTATCACCTCTCGAATATCTGAAGAGTAAGCCTTTTCAACTGATAAATCTTCAGGTCTGAAAAATCTTCTAGCCTTTACCTGAACAGAACTAACATTGTGGCATTTAGACTTACTATCATCAAGAACCTCCAGCAATTGGCACACCACATAAGCCCTCAATCCAACATTTCTTCCACCCTTGTAAACCTCACCCTCTCTTTCTTCAGAAAAATAAGATGGAGTAATGTAGACGAAGTCATCAATAAAATACTTAATTCCTTGATAAGTAAAACTTGTCAGCGATGCATCCAATTCAAACTTGTGTTTTATGAACTCCATTTCCCTCAGTTTACATGCATGACAGGTACCAGACCCAAGCCCAATTAGACCATGGGGAAGAGCAAGAAAGGCACCTCTTTGGGGCCAGTACAAACTTTTGCAATAATACTCCAATGGGAGTCCCTTCTTTTTCCTTTCTTCTGCTCGTGCTCTATCATTTTTTTCTGCATTGGCACATTCCATTCTGTGCTGGTGGCCCCAAGGCTTTGATCTCGTATCTAGACTTATACTTTGTTCTACTTCATCTAGTGCAATGTTTTTGCACTCATTTGTCAAAAATAATTCTCTTTCGTTAGCAGTATTACCTAGAACAGTATGACAACCCCTTTGCAACATTCTTCCATGAAACATTTTGGCTCCATCTAATTTTTCAAACATATACTCTACAAAATAGATGTCTGGACAATCATGCATTCCATCTGGCATTAAAACAGCTCCCTTGACAATCACAACATCTCCACGGACCTTAGCTCTTTCATATAGTGGTTCACCTGTAGGTAATTTTTGAAAAGATTGCCCTTCCCACTCCACGTTCTTACCACCAGAAAATGATTTAACATTTCTTACTTTTGAAGTTGAAATCTCATTTTTTGGCACAACGGAAGCCTCCTCCTCCATTGCATCACCTTCAATTTCATCTTGATCTTCAGCTTCAACATCTTTCAGTTCAATATGGTTGTCACCTTCTTTAGCATTATCCGGTAGGTAGTTAGAGTAATATTCACCCCAGATTCGGTTTACTAGCCTTGTTGTTGTTGCTTGCATTGCTTTTTTTTTGGAAACAACAGGGCCCATTGAAGCTCTAGGGTTCATGTTTTCTACCGCCCTTTGCAAAAGCTTCTTCTTCTTAACAAGCCACTTAGTATGGTGTTTCTCTTCCATTTTCTTCATAAGACCAACAATAAATGCACATTTCTTTATCATGTCATCTGGGTATTCAGAAAATTGTTGAATAATAATCTGACCATGAACAACTGCATATCTCTCCATTTCTTCAGGCTTAGAGGATATGAAAGCTGGATGATCCTTACTAAAATTTGAGATTCTCTTTAAGACATCGGAAAAAGAAAGTCTTGCCACCCTGCTCTGCTCCTTTAACAAAGTAATGATACTAATTGCAAGCCTTGCGGTTTTCAGTACTTGATTATACCAAGGAGTGTACTGTTTCGAGGGTTTTCCAAGCCTGTACCTGAAGAATTGGTGATTGAAAAGATTCCCATCATGAATTCGACATAATGTAAAACAAACATGATCAAAAAATCATTTATAGATCTCTAACAGGACATGTTTAATCAAAGTGACATACAAAAAACTGAAAACATATTGCAGGATATCCTTCAGGAAAACCTTATAATTAGCTAATACTATAAAATGTGACCGCAATTGTGCAGAGAGAGAGAATTATACCATGACATATCAGTCCGGACTGAAATAGAAACCATTGAGGATCCAAATTCAATAACCCATTCCTTAATTGCACTCAAGAAGATTGGAACCCCTTCAATATCAGAAGACCGAGAACTTGAAGAATGAATATTTTCAGAATCTAACATGTATCTAGACCCATCATCAACAGTCATGAACCCTGACCCAAATATGGCAACATCGATATCTGCACAGGGTTTAAGAGGAAGGAGTTCTAGAGGAACCAGCCTACTATCTGAATTGTACAAAGTCCAATCATCAAGCATGCTCTTCGGCAAATCATCAACATACTGCGTTTCAATGCCACCTTCAAAAACTATATATTCATCTATTTCTTCAGTAGCTGCCTCATAAAAGGCAGGTAAAGGATAGTCACTGGCAATTTCATCCTCGTTAATTTTAATATAGTATTTGGCTGTTAAATTAGTTGAACCCCTGGATTTTTTTTGTTTCAGAGAATGCCACATATCTTCCTCCTGCAACAGTCTTGCCATTTTTGAGTCTTCATCTTCTTCTTCTGGAAAAGATACACCGGTTGCATCATTTATCTTTTCATCCTCAACTTTTGGATTGATGACCAGATTCCCTGAATAAGAACTTGGCAAAGACGAGGTGAGATCAACTAACTTGCTGCGCTCATCACGTAGAGCAAGCAAGCAAGGGAGATCAATGAATAGCTGATCAGTCTGTCTTGATGTGGCATCTAAGCCAACAAGTTGGTTATAGATGAAATCACCCTGAGAAACGATGAAATCCCTAATAGATATACCACCAGAGAAGCATTTCAACCCGTTCAGGGAACGAACGACACCAGCCAGCAACTCATCGAGACTTATGTCAGGATTACCTCCAGATGACTTTGACAGCTTATTGTAAACTTCAACACATGCACTAACCTTGGCAAAGAAAGGGTCATAATGTTTTTTATAGCTACCAGAAGGTTTAAGGCAATCATAATCGGCAACCTCTGTAGAAACCCACACCACAGGAGAACCATCTTCATAACCAGATAGGGACCACTGTTCAATCCGCCCAAAACCTTCACATCTTATTGGCATAGGCTTTTCTTCACTAGAAATTTCATCAACTGGCAAGATGATGCCAGAGATAAAAATATCATTGACCTCAGACATTTCAACAGATTGAGCAACCCCATCTGAATTGTGGAAGGTAAAATCGGTGAGCCTTCTACAGGGCCGTCCATTGTCTTGTGCAGCAGTCAGACGAATGGCCAAAGTTTCATTCTCCACTAATTTGTCCTTTTTAGTTTCAATCAAGGATTCCTTTTCTTCTGCACGAATAGGTTTTTCTCTGTAATTCAAACACGCAGCAGCTCGCTTTGGCCTTTTCGTACAGAAATTCTCGTCAATCTGAGAACTTTTAAGATGTACTTGATCAGTATCCCCATTCTTCGTAGATGCAGAAGCTACCCTAATCCTCTTACCTTTTGTTCCTGAAATGAACTCAAAAATAATGGATGACAAGCGCATGGCATGCATTAACTAAAGAATATCACGTATTAGTTCTTATTATAGTAACCTCACTCGCTAATAGACAATTGAAATTTACTGGAGACAGAAGTCACAACATTTACAGGCACTGATATTTAAAAGATACAACGGCCATCTAAAGTCTAAGCCGTCACATTATCTGGAGAGAATCAAGGAAGAAGTAAGCATTCTCAAAACATGCGTGATCGCCTCATGTAGGATAATTTCAAAAAATTGCAAATGGAACTCCAAGTATACAAAAACCTTAAAATAAATTAATAGGAAAGGTAAAAAGTGTCCAGCTAAAGCAAGACCCACAAAATTTAAAGACAGAATGAAAATCAAGGGAAAGATAAATTACCTCCATTTGACTTGATAGATCCCATATTATCAACCCAAATCGTCAGCGCACAATCAAGATATTCTTTCAGGGCCTTCTACTTCACTCTCTTTACGTAAAAGACTTCTGGAAAGTAAGTGAACCAAGCAATCCAACACAAACGCGATACGATATAAAAGAACAAGGCTAATTTAGCAGCAGCCAATATCATTCATCTAGAAAACGAATGCAAAATAGTTCAAACCCAGGCAGAGAAGTTGCGTGTACTCAAGATTCGACTTCCACGGACCGGATGATCAATGACCACAAAGATCAAGTATTTCTAGGGCTGCGTTTCCGGTCTCATTGAGACTAAAAAAAATGGCGCCTCTTTTCAATTTTTTTGGCGGAATGGAGATTCAACGCCACGGGCCTCGACATTGTTTTGGGCCACGGCCCATTTATTATAAACAAGGCCTGGCCTGTTCTCTTAGTTAACTATTTAAACCGACATTCACGAATTTAGTTTCATCATTTTGTAATTTTGATTTTTAAAGTTGATTGATGTGATCCCCAAAGGTGATTTCTATATTTTATAATTTTTAGTAAAATCAATCCATAAAGTTAAATTTATATGGTATAATTCTTTAAAATTTTCAATTTTTTAATTGAGACTCTCGGTTCAAAATTAAACTCCGAGGATCTATTTTGACACTTGTATCTTATTTGCAAAATGTTACAAACTTTGAATATCAAATTGGTCAAAATCTTAAAATTTAATAATTTAATATATCATTATAAATTATGATAATAAAATATATTAAAAATATGAAATTTTGATTGTCCAATTGATGAGAACTCTATGATCGGACACTCTGTAACGGATGAGACCCAATAACGATTGGACCGATCCGTATGGAGGAAGCGAACTTGTGCAGCCCATTTACACATTTAACGAAAAACGGCCCGATGTTCCGCGAGAGGACCGAAGATAACTTTGACGAAATAAAGCGTTTTCTGGTAACTAGCTCCGTGGTTCGGTCTAAGTGGTTACAAACCCACGCTTTCCACGCTTTGGGTCTTCACACGTTTACCACGCCTCGAGCCCGATCACGCAGACCATGCCTCGGTCCCAACCTCGTTTTACATCGCGCGACAACAACCTCTAACAAATTTGTCAGAGACGGTTACATAGCGTGATTTACACATGCCATTATCTCTATAAATACAGAGCACGACGACGGAAATAGGAGGACCTTTTGGACGCGTAAGAACATGCCGTTACCCTGTCGGAGTTCTTACTGCTTTCTTTTCCTTGTCATTTTCATTGAGTCTCTGCTGTATTTTGTATGAATTGATTGATTAGTGAATAGGCTATGAGCATAATTCGCTCTTAGTCAAGTGATTTTCACCCCAATTCCTGGGGTTTCCACTATAAATCGATGTGCCCTTTTACTTGTTTCTAGCGTTAATCGTTTTCCCCATAAAAAACAAATCAAAACCAAGTTCGTTTGCTAACGAATCAGATGACTGTTGGTACCCCTAAAAAGGGACCATAACATGCCACTATTTTCTCACTTTAATTAATATAAGTAAAAATAAATAAATAATTTTAGAAATAAACACGTCACTTTATGGTTTTATATTTTGTGAGAGGATTCAAACAGTTTTAAACTTAAGGAAAATCATATGCTAAATTATAATAGATAAAAAACAAATGATATTGATAACTTTAAATATCATTCTTGTAATTTCGTAAATTGAAGAACATATCTTTTATACAACTCGTAAGTTAATGAACTAATTATGCAATTTTCTCCATTACTATATTACTTTAATTTTGAATATGTTAGAAAAGAACAATTTTGTTATGGAATCTTTCCAAACAAATCCATTGTAATAACCTAAACAAATAGTTTTAAACTTGAAGAACAAAAAGGGAAGTAAAAGCAAAAGAGAATATAATTTTCTTCTACCTTCGCTTCTTTCGTCTTGTAGCTTTGAATTCCAAAGGGACAGTCAATGTCGCCATCAAGACGAGATTCTCGCGAATAAATTTGCATCCCAAGTACTCGTAATGACGTCGAACTGTCACTGGATCAATCCTCAGATCTTTAGCTATATCTAATGGATCAGTTCGAAACTCATCAGCAAATAACGAGAGCACGAGAATGTAACTTACGAGAAGCCCCTGTTTCACATCCGCCATTCTTTTCGGATTCGTAGTATTCGCACCGAACATAGACGTAAACTTCCTTCCAAGGATAGATGGCAGTTTATGATGCTTTGATGATGATACACCTTCCATGCTGTTTCTATCTTTGAATTTGATGAGATGTGTTATGTACGATAATATTCCGGCTCTCTTTTTCATCTTCGATTCATCCTACAAGTTCGAAAACCGAAGCTTTAAAGAATTACAGAGCACAAAACATAACATTGTTCAAACTTTGAAATGAATCGATACCTTTATGTTTTCGAGTTCATGAATCCTGTTGCGAACGAAAGTCGGGTAATGTTCAAGTGTTGACTCGAATCCAGCCTGTACAATATCGAAAATGTCTTGAAGATGATTCCATTCACCTTGCAGGATTATCTTTTCGAGAGGGTAAGCTCTGTCGACAGTAAGGGCATCCATGTCATATGGGGGAAGATCAATAGCACCAACAGTAGATTTAATAGCCTCGAATGCCTCAGTGTTTATATCGATTCCGTCTAGTTTCTCAGACGCATCGCCGGGGTTCCCAGAGTCATCGGTTCGGTGTAAAATATTGAACTTTTCATCCTGAAATGCATGTAAGAATTATAGCAATGGAGTGCAAATTAATCGTAAATGTAACCATTCAATCAAATGAAACAGATAAAATGATTTTCTCCACTATACAACACACAAATTCATAGTGTTTTCGATGAACCAAAGCATTGTTATAGATCGATGAAACAGATAAAACGATCTTCTCCACTATACAACACACAAATTCATAGTGTTTTCGATGAACCAAAGCATTGTTATAGATCGATGAAACAGATAAAGCGATCTTCTCCAATATACAACACACAAATTCACAGTGTTTTCGATGAACCAAAGCATTGTTATAGATCGATGAAACAGAAAAAACGATCTTCTCCACTATACAACACACAAACTCATAGTGTTTTAGATGAACCAAAGCATTGTAATAGATCGATGAAACAGATAAAACGATTTTCTCCACTATACAACACAAAAATTCATAGTGTTTTAGATGAACCAAAACATTGTTATAGATCGATGAAACAGAAAAAACGATCTTCTCCACTATACAACACACAAATTCATAGTGTTTTAGATGAACCAAATCATTGTTCGAGCGCCAGTTATAGATCGATGAACATACCCGTCTAACATCTCTCTTTGACAAGTAATCTTTCAAATTACTATGAGTAGCTTTCTCCTTTGCTTTACCTTCAAGTTCATCATTAACCTTCTCTTGGTTTGCATCCCAATCCTCATCAAACTTCGGGTCCAATCTGAATATCTGAAGCAATGAACCACGTGAAACAATCACAAATTCTTCACATACAAAGACGACAAACAACAGTAATGATATCAAAAATCAAATGAAAATTGTGCAGTCATAAACGCTATTTCGGTAACGAGAAACCTCACCTTATTTGCAGCAATAGGAACCATCTTTAAAGTTCCCGTATTTTTATCAAAAACCCCGAGCGCGTAGTTACATAACTGGGGCATTGCTGCCTCGCCGGAATAACTTGTTCCAACCATATTTACACGACATCCAGATACACCCACCACTACCTGCATCCTTGGGTTCTTTTGGTTCCGATTATCGTTTCTGTAAATCTTCGCCCTATAATTAAGATTGGATTTCGATTCCTCTTCTTCGAACGGATCATACCCAGATGAAAAGTACCCAACGATCGGAGCAGCTTTCTTCTCAGGATTATCCTCAATTACCTCAATTTTTACCGATATTTTATTGGATTCTTCTGAATTCACTATACCTTGGCTTCCTCCTCCCTCTTGCTGCTCCACCGACCCCTTCTCCCTCTTTCTTTTCTCCCTCTTCTCTTTCGACTTGGCCATTAACTGCAATCTCCACCTCCCCTCCAATAAAAAAAAACAATCAGTCCGGAGTATCACACCATACACGATAAATAAGTTCCCCTCCTTTTCTTGGAGCCAAATCGAACAACTTTTGAAGCACTCTATCGCAGCCGCAATAAGATGCCGATTAGGGCCGGAATTTTCCGCCTCTGTGAGATACTAATCTATTGGGCTTTGCCGGCTCAAAGTTTTCTTTGGGCCTTGGCCCTCATCCCTTATTATTTATTGATATAACGATCCACCGTTGGATCACAGGAGACGGCTGGGATTGAAGAATGAAAATTGAAAAGTAATACGGATAACATTCAAAAACTATTTTAGTATTTTAAAAATAATCATCCCATTTTACAAGTCAATAAACCTTTTATATTTTTACCAAAAAACTTTATTTATATATTGGATTGTTTTGTTTAACAATTCAACAATGATCCATTGCATAAGAATTCACAATTTTGTAATGTATTTTTTTATATAAAAAATAGTGGTGTGACCAGATATGACTGACGGTTAAAACTTAAAAGAGATAAGATTGTCATAATTTTTTAAAATTATTTTCTGAAATTACAAAATTATTACTACTATTTACGTAAAAATAATAAGAAAAACAATGCCTACATTTTATTTATTGAAAATAAAAATAAATGAGAAAATAATTTGTAATGACATATTTAGTCCATATAATTTGTAATGATATATTTAGTGTTCAAACTTTAAGATTTTGACAGATTTAATCCTACAAGTTTGTAACATTTGTCAAATTAAATATCCAAAGTTGCAAAATCGTTCCCTAAAATTTGATTTTGATCGAGGATCACAATTACATAAAATGAAAAACTTTGAGGGATTAATTATGTCACATGGACAAAACTTTAGTGAATGACTTTACAAATTTACAAAGTATGATGATCGATGTTGTATCATGATACTTTAGGGGTCACAATTATAAAATTTTGACGATTATCACAATTTTCAAAACCATAAAACCAATCATAAAATTCGACAAAAAATAAATTAATCGATCTCACAACTGTTTTATTGATTTTTTAAGCTAAACGTATTGATGTCTCCTCATTGCTGCGGCTGCATTTAATTAGAAAAACTCATGCGGGAGGCTGTTTAAAGAGAGTGATTTGCTAATTTACATGGCAATGAAACTTATAGAGAGGAAAATGAACACAAAATGTGATAAGATCCGGCAATGCGTGTACCTTATTTGGAGTTACCGAATGTACCTGATCTTCTTTACCTGCAGTTTCCTTTTATTCCAGACAAAATCATTAACATTACTTAAGAAGAAAATGTAATTACACTGAGATGTCGACTTTATTTCAATTACTACATGTAGAGTAAGAGTATGTCTTAACTTAGTAATTAGACCAAACACAAGGAAGAATATATGTCTTCTCTTATCTACACAAAATAGCACAATTTCTTCATATTCAATCATAAAAAAACTGCTTGCATGAGTTAGTGACCTGAAGCAGTGCCCTTGTGAAACCAAGCTGTCATTCGGCTTATTCGCAAAGTCGAGCTCTTCCTGGATTAAGTAATGCTTCGGACATGACCCAACCCTGAAAAAAGTGCTTTAGACTCAAACAAGGCATGTTTTCATGTAAAAGGGATAGATGACTTTGAGTTACCTGTTCCTTGGCTTTATATGCAAAAGATCCATATAAGGCTGATACCATCTTATACGACTCTGCGATACGGATTTGGATATCTCTAGGTGTAACCATGATGCCTGAAATATCGTGTTCTCGTTTGAGGGAAGAACTCTGTTTTGTATTAGATGTACAGATCGTATGAAGAAGCAAATGAGCCTGAAATGCAATGCCCAATTAGCAAGAACATGAAGAAGTAATTCGACTCGAAGATCAAGATAGTTGCAGTCCTAACATGAAATGCGGCTTTCAATATATCTTCGGACTTTGCTTGATCCTTTAAAAGTGCATACACATTTCCTTTTGAAGGATTGTAAGTTACAATGTATTGTTCATTCTGTAACCAGGAAATAAAATATCAGCCATTTAATTAAGAGATCTAATACATGAGAAAGGAATAGAGTACTCTGATACCTCAAAAATAGGCTTCAAAGCAAGATAAGTATTAGGGTCTTGGAATGCATCTTTAAATCGTGGTCCTGGAGAAAGCGAAATAGTCGGCATCAACAGAAAGTCACTGCACAAAAGACACTTATGATAATAATGCGAGTGTGTTATGTGCATATGTGGAGCTGGCGAGTATATGAAAACAGAAATATAGAGAGACGAGGTAACCAAGAACAATAGGTCTGTTTTTCTTCCATGGTGGCGTGAAAATATTTTCCATTGAGTTTCCCTCTTGCAAACTTGGAACACGGCCTGAAAGTTGAACCACATATAAAAAATTGAAGGGTCATCAACCTGGCCCTTCGATTTCCTCCATTAAGAAAATAAAAAATATATACGAGGCAAATCCGGCTTTCGGAGTTTGGCACATGCAATTTTAACATTGTTTACTTCCATGAAGATTAAGGAAAGTATTACAAGGAGGTCCATGAACGTGAAAAGGAAGCAATTTAAATCAAAAGACTATGCTCTATTCTTACCTGTCTTTAGGTAAGATTCTACAGCAACTGTGAATCGTTCACGATTTAGTGTATGCAGAACAACGGATCTCACCTGAAACAACCATCATAATAATAAAAAAAGTATTCTAAAATGAAAAATGAGGAAGATACTGGATGTTCACATTATCCAACCTCTTGATAAGAGCTCATTAGATATCCACATGAGAGGAGAGCAAACGTGGTGACCAATGATGGGTTTCTTTTAGCAATCATAATGCTGAGTCCAGTTCCAAGCTTGACAAACAACACTAATATAATCTCAGCTTAAGGGGAACACTGATAAAGCAACATTAATTGCAAAGCTAGATTTTCAAATAAAAAAGAACTTGATGAAATTAAAAAATATGAACTCCCAGTCATCTACCAATCCATGTTGATTAAAAAACAAATTTCGTATCAAGTGATACGATTCTTTGCATACCAGATCAGCAACATTTCCAACACATTCTCCTTTCGCAGTGACATCTCCAATATTTTCTCCTTTCGCAAAAGCTTTGTAGATTGGGGTACGGGTGGAAGTTGATGTTACGGCAGAGACATTCTAAAATTAGAGCAATATGAGTAATATGAAACCATTGCAATATACGACAAGCAGATCGTAAGAGGACCTTAGTCACATTGGCAACACATGCTATCGGTAGGAAGAGATTTGGGAAAGCTGCAGTCGCCAGCTCAATTCCAGCTCCTAACTCCATTAATAAATCACCAGCAAACCTAAGCTGAACGTTTATGTGTGAGATCTAATGCACTTATAGGAGAGATATAATCTCAATGGAAATCAGATTAAGCAATTTAACAACCTGTTTCAGATCATAATCAAATTTCCTTCCTTGACGAGAAAATATCATCTTCCCAACCCGTCCAGCACCATCCTGCAAAGAGAAGTCTTGCTCAGAACTGAAAAAGCCATATTCTATCTGTTGACAACTCCAATGAGAAATGAAACATTTTTTCCCAAACAAAAATATACCTTCAAAATCCAGTTAATGGCGACAGCACCAGCTCCTGAATTGTTTCTAGATACTCCCAGTGAGCCCAGGAGTGTTTGTGTTGTGAATACACCCATGGCTCCCCCAAAGAAGTGCTGTAACCAAAATAGGAATCATTTTTGTGTTAAGTAACAAATGGGTAGTGGGTAAATGCAGCGATAGAACTCTTTGTACCATTACTAAAATTTCAAATACCTTTAATGCTCTCCATGTCATGTAAGGCACATAAGAAGGTGCAACGCTTTGGGGAAAACCTTCAGGTACAACATAGGACCTTATAAATGCCACCAACTCCTGGTATTGAGAATAACTCTTTTAGCATAAATAGAACAATGTAAATCATTCACTCCATAACCGATAAATAAAGTAAAAGATACTAACATCAATAGGAGCCCGGGAGTTCTGCAAACTAACAGCACGAATAAAGTTCTTCTTCAATTTCCTAGGATCACCACTCCTGACTGCATTATTACTCTCACCAAAATACTGCCACCGTCTACCACCGATCTCCTCGCAGCAAATCAACCTCAAACTCGAATCAAGAAACTGATCCTCGATTACTCCGCCAAAACGTGTATCTTTAGAAACCGCTTGCTCGGTTGCCGAAACCTCGGTAGAAATTGGTGGCGCTAAGGCTAGGTTAGCACTGATACGCAGCGTCTCCCGAGCCAGTAATCTAGTGTCCGATGAAGACAAAGACTGCGTGGCGGCGTTCGTCGCAGAGTGTTTGAGCTTCATTGCAATGAGAGGAACGGTAGATCGGTGGTGTACAAGTGTATGTATCTATAAAGAATCAAGATTGATGGAGAAATCCTCGATGTTACCGTTTGCTCTTGCTCTTCTTCTTTCTCTCACTAGACAGAAGAGAGAGAGAGAAGGCTGCTGACAGATTGAAACGGCCCAGAGTATAAAATTGCTCTGTTGATATAGGAATTAGGATAATAGGTTTGTGATAGAAGAATTGACGAAAATGACACGTGGCACTAAATTAAAATAATATATAATACTAATCTTTTAATATCTAATTTTAGAAAATTAGATAAGTAATTCCATAAATTGTGTAAATGTACGTAATACTTACATTTTTTTCCCTTATTATAATTTATTCTAAAAATTCACAAAGTACGTAAATAGGATCTTTGAAAAATATACAAAATTGTCTGAAGTTTGAGAATTGTGCATAAGAACGTAAATATTAACGGTGTCATTAAAATATCAATAATAAATTAGATTGACAACTTTAACTTTGTTATTTACATTTAATTGATGTTTGAGAAGTACAAATAAACAAAATAATATATTTTATTAGCTTACGACCCAGTTCATCAACCTTAAACTGGGTCTAAGGTTGAGCTCGACTATGTTCTATTAGCTTTAATAGCTTTTGATCGGAATTTTATTAGCTCTCAATCGGAATTTTAATTTGAATTCAATTTGAGCTCGGCCATGTTCTAAACAGTTGAGCTTAAACTCAAATATAAACCAACATATTATCGGTTGTATACCGGCTAGTATACTAATTATACTAAAAAATATCGATGTAGCTTGTACATTGGTATTTCTATATACCAACAGAAACGACTCGGAAGAACCAATATGACTTCGTTGGTCTTGAGTAGTAGATCCTTCATATGGGGGATATTGTGTAAAATATGGTGAGTTTTGAATCCATCATGTTTTTTATGGTGATTCGCGTTTGAGAAACGTGAACGTTGAAAAACGCGTTGACTCGTGTTTCCAAAACGCGAGCCAATAATTTTTACAACTAAATGATCATTTTAGTTTGCTTTTGGCAAACTCGATTGATATTAAATTTTAGATTTAGCATTAAATTTTGACAAATTTGTTATGATATTTTATTTAATTTTGATATTTTATATTTATGTTTAGTTTTTATAATTTTAATTATATTATTATTTTATTTACATATTCGTGTTATATATTAATTAATTTATGTTATCATTAATTACATATCGATATTGTATAATATTAGTACATTTAATAGTAATCAATTAATATAATTTATTGATGATGAGTGAAGACTAACACAATTTGTTTACGGTTTTAAAGATACGATTTTAATTATTACGTAAAAATATATGTCAAATGAAATATTGAATTTCAATATTTAAATAAAATGATAACATAAAATTAATCAATAAGTTATATCAATTGATTACTATTAAATGTACTAACATTACATAATATCGATATGTAATTAAATGATAACATAAATTAATCAATATCTAAAAACTTAATTAATTTTTTTAAAACTAAACATAAATATAAAATATTGAAATTAAATAAAATTTCATAACAAATTTGCTAAAATTTAGAATTAAATCTAAAATTTAATATCAATCGAGTTTGCCAAAAGCGACTCGCTTTTGACAAACTCGAATAGCCATTTAATTGAAAAAATTAATGGCTCACGTTTGGGAAATGCGAGTCAACGAGTTTTTCAACGTTCGTGTTTCTCAAATGCGAATCACCATAAAAAACAGGATATTATAAATAACGCGAATCCACCCCATTTTGCACAATAACCCCTTCATATGGACTACAATATGATACAAACTTACTATCAAACACTTGAAGATATTATGAATTATATATTATGTACATAATCGAAATTCTAAGAAAAGAAATCGAAGAATTAGAGTTTACATCAGATATTGTAGTGAAGTATAAGGATATGGAGTAAACTTCTTGAAAGCGAGACGAGATGTTGATTTTGAACAGAATTAAGAGGCAAAACTTGATACATCATAAATTTACCCTAAACTCAAACCCGTATTTTTCGAGTATCTTGACATAACCCAAGCATATTAGGTTAAATGAGATACATAGTCCAATGAATAAGATAACTTAGGGTTTCATAATTGAGTAATTAAAATCATAGCTATTAATACAACAATCCATTATAGCTACTTATTCCATAGTAATTAACACACTAATTATCCAATTAACTTCCTAATTAAAAGTTTAGCCCAGCTTTGCCCACAGCCTTAGTCAAACCAAAGGTCACGGCCATGGCAATCCATCCTCCGACCACCACCCTCGCCGTCGATTTAACCCTCGGCACATTCCCAAGAACCGCCCCAACCCAACCGAACAACACAAGCGCCACTGTCACAGCCGCAACAACAACTCCTAACCTCACTTTATAATCGTGAATGAACGCCGCCGATAACAGCGGAATCGCAGCACCAATCGCGAACGATAAAGCAGAGGCGCCGGCAGCTTGGAACGGATTAGGTAGCCTCTCTTCTTCTTCGTCCTTCTGAATACCTCCAGCGGTGGTCTGGGACTGTATCATCTCCCTATTGATTTGTGCTACTTCTATATCACGTTGAGAATAAACGGATACCAGCTCACCAATTCCCATAGAGAAAGCTCCGGCGATTAAACCGGCGATTCCAGAGAGAATTATGATCTTCGTGTCTTGTTTTACAGCTCCTACGCCCATGATTAGGGAAGCGATCGAGAGAATTCCATCATTGGCGCCGAGAATCGCTGCTCTTAGCCACTGCGCTCGCTTCGCGTAATCAAAAGGAACGTGTTCGATGTTTAGGGTTTCTTGACCTTCAATGTCGAGGCTGGTTACAGGAGACTGATTGAAGGAAGCCATTTCAAAGTGAGTTTTGAGTATGGACTGTGGAAGCCACACGCCTTTATTTATAAACAAAGTCCTCAAAATTAGGGCATCTTTTTTGTAAGAATCAAATTGTACGTTCACATTTAGTCTTCACATTTTTTTGTCTTTATCTGGTAAGAGTTGTTTTGCTTTCACTAGTAATTTATTTTTTAAAATATTAGTATTACTATTGCGACAAAACTTATGAGAAATTTAATTTATTAGTACTATATCATATTTTTTTATTAAAATTTACATTAGTGAGTAAATCATTTAAATATTAGGTTTGTTTGATACATCAATTAAAATTGTGTTGAGGTGATGTATTAACTAAAATAGTGTTTTTTAAACCCGTAAAAAAACAAAATTGTGATGAGTTCAACGTTAAAAAATCGCGATTCTCCGCCACTTCTAAAAGTAGATAAAAAAGGATGACTTCCTTCTCCCTTACCTTTAAGGAGATTCGAAAGCGCAATGGGGCACTAACATCATTTGAGAAATAAATAATTTACTTTTATTTCCAATAATTAAAATACGATCATCGTTATTTATTAGTGTTTGATACCATAATTTTACCTAACACTTAACAAATTCACGATCATCTCTTCTTATCACGTCAAATCTTACCACCGCACCTAATTTTTTTAATAATTATTCCAAACAAAATCATTATACTTATTTATATATGGAATTAGACTATCATTATATATATACTATAATTTTATATCACATTTTTTGTTATGAAGTTTTAACATGTGCCCAATGTTTTCATTCTTACCCGAAGGGTACCAAACATATATTATTATTATATTAAAATAATTTTAAAAATATTATCTTAAATTCAAGACCCCAAAAACTCGGGTTCTCTCCCGAAAAACCCAGTATCGAACGATATCGAACAAAAATATCAGTGCCACCTAGTATTCTAGTGGCATCCGATATGAAAACATTGCATGTGACCAACTAGCTATTCGATAAATTATTTTTCAAATTTTATAATTTTTAGCGTCATCTTTTTATTGATTTAATAAAAATTCCGATAAGAACTCCGAGTCAATGAACGATATGAGTTTGAGAACTTTGATTGTAGTATGATATACTACATCCACTACTCTTTTGCAATTACATATCATAGTACATAACATTTTTCGTGACAAACTTTGTAAAGTCGTTAATTAATCGAGATTATTATGGTAAAATTGACGAAAAAATGATAATCTCAATTTAATGTAGAATAAAAACTTTGAGGATTGAGTAGTTAAATGAGACATTGTTGTAGTTTGAAATTATAATAATTAATACTAATTATTGTTGCAATATGTCACGCGTGATGTATAAACTATAGAATAATTATATGGAAATAAAGTTGAAGTCGTCATTTCATTGAATACAAATACACTACTCAGAGACAGGTATACCTGGACCAGGAAACGTAAGTAAATCTAATACCGTTAATTTCAAAGTCAACGAAAATGAGTGGACGCGATAGAAAGTTAAGTCTTGGTTATTTAGTCCATTTGAATCTTAATTTCTCTCATCATCCAAAGCCAAAGTTGTTGAATAGAAAGAGAACAACTTCAAATGTTTGTTCGTTTTCGCATAGACATACAACACGTATTTTAGCACGAGTATGATTATTATTCGATGCAAACGAGGCGAGTTGAGTTGTTCGTGCTCGTTCATATTATAATTTCAACAAGTAAACATGTTCAAATGTTAATCATATTTCTAAACTTTTGTTCATATTTGTGTTTGTGTCCATGTTTATGTTTGTATTCATGTTCATTTGTGTTTGGATATATTTGTTTTGTGTTCGAGTTTGTATTCATGCAAAAATAGTATAAGAAACACTCAAAACCGGACATTGTTGAATATGTAATGTTCATTTAAATTTTTATTCGAGCTCGTTTTGTTGTTCAAATAATTTACATTTTTCATTTTGAATGAACACATACGAAATGAACGAGTCGAACATTGTATATTCAAGATATGTTTACACTTCTTAACATCCGTATAAGTGAAACCGGCTAGGGGAGATGATTAGTCTTCATCATGTCGTAAGTGTGAAGTTAGTCATTACATTTATGAAATAAAAAAATGGCGTTGAAGCCACACTCCAATTGCAAGAGAAGATGAATCTTATTATTTAATCAACGGTCAACTCGAGCGTGTGGGTTTCGTGTCAATGCCACACTCCATTTACAAATTACTATTCATTTGTTTAATATTTTGATTTATAAGAAAATAATAAGTCTAATTATATTTAAATATAAGAAGTAAGAGTAAATTAATAATTTCTCAAATAACTATGGTTTGATTTTAACAACAACAGTAAAATCGTGATTTTTTAATGATAAATACGTCATAATTTTTATTTGTTTTATATACTTTAAAAAAACAACGATTCATTGATCTCAATATACCGAACTGCTATTTTGATTTGAGTTTCAAACAAATCCAAAGTCATTTAAGATTGTGTTTATCATTTTCTTAGTCTTGATTGATCTTTTCAGGATTCGCTTTTGCAATTTACATCTTCGGTTCAAAATGTTTGTTTGTTTTTGAGTCGACAACACACTCAAATTGCAAAAGATAAAACATCCTATAGTGGTCCCGCATAAGAGAGTCGATAGACGATTTGTCTTAATCATGTAGTAAATGTGAAGCGAGTCATTGTATTTCGATGTAATAAAAAAATTTAATTGTGTTTCGCTTTGACGCCAAACTCCAATTACAAAAGAGGATGAGTGTATTATGTCATATTCAACCGCCATGTATTTATATCAATGTTTTTAGATCGATTTTTTAGATTGAATCGGATAGCTTCAGATTCAAGTAAACTAACAAATACTACAAAGAGAAAAAATGATGGAGAATATTACAAAAGTGGCACCCGATATTTGAAATAGTGTAAACACGATGGGTTTGTTTGGGATGTGATAATCGTTACAAAATCACGATTTAATCACAGCTGTTAAAACCAGTTGTGGTCTCATCGTGATTTTGGAAAAGACTATTTTACATTTACTTCTATTAATTATAATATAATTATATTTATTATTTTTTTATATATAAGAATATATTATTATTTTTACGTAAATTACGATCATAATATCGTAATTTTACCAAACATATATAAAAATTCATGATTATTATATTTCATCACACCTTAGAAGTGGGCACGAGTCCGCCACAACGGGTTACAAGTCCAACCCGTAAACCCGTACGAGTTGACCTGACGAGTTGAAAAAATTTCTTAACATGTCAATGGGTTGACCAAACGGGATGAAAATACGGCACAACCCGTCAACGGGTTATATAACTTAAACTATAAACTAAAAACGTAAACTAAAAAACTACAATTTAAACCCTAATTTTTTTAAAAAATTTTTTTTGCCATTTTCAACTCGCTGACCTAGCGGATTGGTCTGGCCCATGCCCACCCCTACCACACCTCAGTGAGCTCACCACAACTCACTGCATCTCAATTTTAAAAAGTTAAACTAAACAAACCCGATATCACCAAATTTTAAAAATGACGTATGAAATACTTGAACTTTGAAAACCATTTTCCGATGGCCTCGTACTCATTAAATATTCTTTTAAAGTTTAAAACAAATCAGAACCGAGTTCGTTTGCTGAACGAACCGGACGACTGTTGGTACCCCTAAAAAGGGACCATAACAATATTTATAATTTTTAAAACTTGAAATATTAATAACATATATTATATCAAATTCATTTGTTTTGTATGCAATTTACAAATTTTGATAGCAATATCTTTATATTATTTTAAAGTTTGGGTCACTTAACAAACATACTACATCATTTTCCCAAATAACAAAGTAAAAAAACTGAAAACTTGTAAGGGTGCATATTTTCTATTCTAACAATGAATGTTATAAATTGATTAGTGATTAAGGATATTTTATTAAAAAATAATCAAAATCTTCAAATTATAAAAAATGAATGTTATAAATTGATAATAGATTGATGTATTTAAATTTATTTATTATAAATTAGAGATAACTAGAATAAAAATGTTAATTTTTTTCTATAATTAATTAGCTTTGGCTGTCTAATTAAAGAGATTCATAATAATATTTATTATTTACATTTAATTAGTCAACTCTCATTCAATTGATATATTTGTTTTTAAAAGGAATTCAAAAATACATGGTAGTTGTTCATATTATTATTAAAAGTTTTCGATACAATGTTATTTATTTAATATTATTGTAATCACTTATTTTTTAAATATATATTTTTTCTTTTGCAACAAATATAGTAGGTACGGTGACTATCGTTGAACAAAAATGACCAGTGAGAATCACGTCAATTTCGTCCTATAAATACACAAGACCAGAACATTCAAAAACCCCAAATCGGCATCTCTGGTTTCTGAGATTTCATTGAAATGGCAGACGGAACGGCGACTTGCATCGACATTCTTCTGGCCATTATTCTTCCGCCGCTAGGCGTATTCCTCAAGTTCGGTTGCGCGGTGCGATTGCTATTTCTTCTTCTTATTTTCCGATTAACATAATAGCGTATGTGAATTAGAATTAGAATTCAAATTAGGTTTTTATCTATGATTTTCAGATCGAGTTTTGGATATGCTTGTTGCTCACAATTCTCGGTTATATTCCTGGAATTCTTTACGCCGTGTACGCGATCACCAAGAATTAATCGGAGTGAGTAATCTGATCTGAATTCTGAACTGCTAATCCTTCCATTTCTTTGATTTGACTACATTCACAAGAGACTGAAATACGCTATTGTAGCAATGGTTTAATTTGCTTTTAAATTTTGAACAGGTTGAAACTGCAGTAACAGAGATTGGACTTTGCTATTGATTGATTTCGTATTATTATCTATTTATGTAACATTGAGTTTAAGATTTTTATTGCGTGCAATAAAACCTCCAAAATTTTGTCGACAAATGCACTAGGGTTTCAATTCAAATGAATCAAATTTAGAGTATTTTAAAAAATTTAAATTCGACTTAAAATAATAAAAAGTCAATTATTAAAACTTGGTTCAATCAATGTTTGAATATTGGCTTACCGGTCTTAGTCGGTACACCGGTATACCGCCGATATATCGGTAATATATCGAAATTTCGGTTATCTCGGTGAAATTTCGTTCGAGATGACCGAAATTTCGTTTCTACTGGTGTTCACCGAGATGATCGAAATTCCGATATATTGCCGGTATATCTTTCGTCCAGATTAAAGCACTGAGTTCAATTCGATTATTTGAATGACTTAAAAAATATAATATAATATATCATATCAATACTATTAACTAAGTCAAAAGTATCTATGCACCATTTTAATTTTCCAAATTACTTTTTGGATATTTCATAATTTCATTCTTAACACATTTTCAAATGGTATTTTGAATATTTCGTAAATTAAAATCGACTTTTCAAATGGTATTTTTGAGATGTCATAATTTTATTTTTAATATCTAATTTTTTCTCTTTTTGTGGTGGCAATAGAAAAAGCGGTACAAACAAACGTAGGCAACATTAGGGATGAGCAAAATATTTGCAATGTCGAATATCATACTCAAATTTTGTTATTTCTATTTGATATTTATTTTTATGAAATTTGGTTTGGTATTTGGTAAAAATAATAAAAATTCAATATATACCAAATTAGTTTATATAATATTTATATATTTTAAAATTTTTAATTGAATCATGAGTCATTCAATTATTGATATCAAATTTTGATATATTGACCTATTGATATGTCATTAATATGAGGTTTCTCATAAAATCATTAATTCTTATAGAAGTTTTTTTAGTTCGAAAAGTGTTGAAACATTTAAAAGTACTAAAGATTGACTTTGTAGATTGCATTCTTATGTTATTTATGAAGATCAATATGAACAATATAAGTTTGAAAATGATAATTTAGGTTCCACATGAATAAACTATTAATTTATCATTTATTTTATAATGATTATTTTCGTATATGATTTCAAAATTTTTATAACATTCTATATTTATATTGGAGTATAAACTTGAAGAATTGAATATTGTTCTATTATACAGATACAACAATGCGATCATTGACTCAATCAATGTATTTTTAAAATATTTTTCTATGTATTTGATTTAAGGCATACATGAGATGTTCAAGATTATTTTTTAGGTGTTTTAATTTCGGTATTTTGGTACCAATAACGAAATACCGAAATTGTATTTCGGTTCAGTACCAAAAAAATATTGGATTGGAATCGGTATTCGATTTTGTTGATAATTTAATATTTCAATATTTTGTTTGGTTTGGTATTTGGTACCGAATGCTCACCCTTAGGTAACATCACAATCGTACAACAATTCCTAATATATCTTAACTTCTCACTCACAATTATCAAATTCCAATTATAAATAATGTCAATAGTTGTACTATAAAGATGAATCTCAATAAATACTAAAACTTTTGGAACATAAGAATAATGCCAAAGTTTCAAAAATACATATACAAAAATATAATATAAGAATCATATCTTGCGCTTTCTAGATTAATGCCAATAAATACTACAAAACTTTCGACACCAAAAAATAATGTACAAAGTTGCATATGTACATAAACAAAGATATAGTATATAGAAAAATATGTAGTTATATTTATTGATGAGAACTCTAGGACCGGGTATCCCATAATGGGTGAGGCCTGATGACTGCTGGGCCAGTTTAAATAATCAAAACGAAGTCTCACAGCCCAATTACACCTTTAGGAAGACCGGCCCGATGTTCAACACGTAGGACCGAAGATAACCTTAGTAAAAATAAGCGTTATCTGCCAGCTGGCCCCGTGGTTCGGTCCGAACGGTTACAGGCTCACGCGTTCCACGCTTCGGGCCCTGTCACGTTTATCATGCTTCGGGCCCGATCACGCAGACCACGCATCGGTCCCAGCCTCGTTTTACATCCTGCGATAACAACCTCTAACAAACTTGTCAGAGGCGGTTACAGGACGTGGATTACACTCGCCGGCAACTCTATAAATACAGGGCAAGACGAAGGAAAAGACAGGACCCTTTGGATGCAGAAGAACAGGCTGTTACGCTGCCCAGATTCTTACTNCATCGAAATGGCAGACGGAACGGCGACTTGCATCGACATTCTTCTGGCCATTATTCTTCCGCCGCTAGGCGTATTCCTCAAGTTCGGTTGCGCGGTGCGATTGCTATTTCTTCTTCTTATTTTCCGATTAACATAATAGCGTATGTGAATTAGAATTAGAATTCAAATTAGGTTTTTATCTATGATTTTCAGATCGAGTTCTGGATATGCTTGTTGCTCACAATTCTCGGTTATATTCCTGGAATTCTTTACGCCGTGTACGCGATCACCAAGAATTAATCGGAGTGAGTAATCTGATCTGAATTCTGAACTGCTAATCCTTCCATTTCTTTGATTTGACTACATTCACAAGAGACTGAAATACGCTATTGTAGCAATGGTTTAATTTGCTTTTAAATTTTGAACAAGTTGAAACTGCAGTAACAGAAATTGGACTTTGCTATTGATTCATTTCGTATTATTATCTATTTATGTAACATTGAGTTTGAGATTTTTATTATGTCCAATAAAATCCTCCAAAATTTTGTCGACAAATGCACTAGGGTTTCAATTCAAATGAATCAAATTTAGAGTATTTTTAAAAATTTAAATTCGACTTAAAATAATAAAAAGTCAATTATTAAAAACTTGGTTTAATTCTATTATTTGAATGACTTAAAAAATATAATATAATATATCATATCAATACTATTAACTAAGTCAAAAATATCTATGCACCATTTTAATTTTCCAAATTACTTTTTGGATATTTCATAATTTCATTCTTAACACATTTTCAAATGGTATTTTGAATATTTCGTAAATTAAAATCGACTTTTCAAATGGTATTTTGAGATGTTATAATTTTATTTTTAATATCTAATTTTTTCTCTTTTTGTGGTGGCAATAGAAAAAGCAGTACAAACAAAAGTTGGCAACATTAGGGATGAGCAAAATATTTGCAATGTCGAATACCATACTAAAATTTTGTTATTTATATTTGGTATTTATTTTTATGAAATTTGGTTTAATATTTGGTAAAAAGAATAAAAATTCAATATATATCAAATTAGTTTATATAATATTTATATATTTTAAAATTTTTAATTGAGTCATGAGTCATTCAATTATTGATATCGAATTTTGATATCTTGACCTATTGATATGTCATTAATATGAGATTTCTCATAAAGTCATTAATTCTTATAGAAGTTTTTTGAGTTCTAAAAGTGTTGAGACATTTAAAAGTACTAAAGATTGGCTTCGTATACTGCATTCTTATGTTATTAATGAAGATCAATATGAACAATATAAGTTTGAAAATGATAATTTAGGTTCCACATGAATAAACTATTAATTTATCATTTATTTTATAATGATTATTTTCGTTTATGATTTCAACATTTTTATAACATTCTACATTTATATTGGAGTATAAACTTGAAGAATTGAATATTGTTCTATTATACAGATACAACAATGCGATCAATGACTCAATCAATGTATTTTTAAGATATTTTTCTATGTATTTGATTTAAGACATACATGAGATGTTCAAGATTATTGTTTAGGTGCTTTAATCTCGGTATTTTGGTACCAATAACGAAATACCGAAATTGTATTTCAGTTCAGTACCAAAAAAAATATTGGATTGGAATCGGTATTCGATTTTGTTGATAATTTGATATTTGGTATTTTAATATTTTGTTTGGTTTGGTATTTGGTACCGAATGCTCACCCCTAGATAACATCACAATCGTACAACAATTCCTAATATGTCTTAACTTCTCACTCACAATTAACAAATTCCAATTATAAATAATGTCAATAGTTGTACTATAAAGATGAATCTCAATAAATACTAAAACTTTTGGAACATAAGAATAATGCCAAAGTTTCAAAAATACATATACAAAAATATAATATAAAATATTATATTTTGCGCTTTTTAGATTAATGCCAATAAATATTACAAAACTTTCGACACCAAAAAATAATGTACAAAGTTGCATATGTACATAAAAAAAAATATAGTATGCACAAAAATATGTAGTTATATTTATATATGAGAACTTCAATTATTTCATAACATACAATGTTACAATGAATTTGTTCTACTATTCAAAATAAAATTATATAAATAATAAAAATTCAATTACTTAGTATATGGTCTAAATTTAAATGAATTAGAATATATATAGGCAGATACTCCAATACTACAATAGATATATGTATGATTTAAATAAAATTATTATAATAACAAAAATCAGATATTCAATCAAATGTTTATATAATTTATCAACCTTCAATACAATTTAATTTATAATAAACATGAACAATACAATCATATTAAGAAATATATAAATAAAAATCTATTATAAATTAAATTAATTACAGTACTAACAAAAAAACAATATGATACCTCCAAAGGACATGACGTAGGGCTTGTTTTATATATTGGGAACATGAAAATTTCTGAAAAAAATAGCCACTTATCCATAATCTTATAAGTTCTTAAAATTTTTGAATTTTCAATTGGATAAAAAAATGAAATTCATGAAAATGACCATGTTCTCATACCAGCTGGTATGACGAAAACCGAACTACACCAGTATTTCGACCGGTACCGGGTCGACTTTAGAAAAATAAAAAAAAAATATAGCGGTATACCAACCCAGACCGAAACGGTACGTCGGACCGATATGAAAATTATCGAATTTGATTTTATAATTCAAAGCAAATTGAATCTATATTTGTTGTGGTTCGAAAACCGGGGGTGTCAACAGTCGACCAGTTCGTTGCAAGACGAACTCGGTTATTATTTATTTGATGTGTGGAGAACGGTTATGAATCAAAGGTGAAAAGACGCGAGGATTTTAAAGTGGAAAACCTCGAAAACGAGGAAAAAACCACTTGACTAAGGACTAAAAGAAGTGCCCTTAGTCGGTTCAATAAACAAATTCATGATCATACAAAACATATTTGTTCTTTAGACAACAAAGAGAAAAAGGAGAATCGAAAATAAATCGAGAACAACTCCTTCATGCGAAAGCTCTGGAGAGAAAACGGAAGATCATTTTCTCACACTCTAAGTGTCCTTTTTATACTCCCACTGTACTGTGTACAGTAGGGTGTCGTTTTGTGCATGTCCTTTGCTGTTAGGTCGGCTAATGTCAGGCGGAGCAGCCGCCGGAAACGACCTCACAGAGCTGCATGGCGCTAGATCTTTCGGCGCTACTAGTCGGTTACTTTCTGGCCACTGGTGGCTCGTACGCCTTCGTCAGACCACGCTTCTGACAGGGCTGTCGAGGATTGTCGTTGCATGGGTTGAGTGAGAATGGCCCGAAACAACGCCTGTAATATGTGGACCGATCGGTCCGGCGCGTAGGAGATGTTGGGCCCGACACATCGGGGTCGATCACCATATATGATCGATCGGGCCACAGGATCTGAATGAGTCATTCACTCACGTGGACTGGCTCTGGGCCTCCAAGTTCGTCTTACGTTGTTTGGGCTTCTTTGACCAAGTTTGGCCCTGATCCTGTCTGGGGTACCGGGTTCCGATGATCTCATCAATATTAGAATACAAGAATCCTTTTATTGATTCTTACTATTTTGATCGATTGAAGAATACTTTATTTAAGTATAATTTAAACTTAAAATTGAAATTGATCATAAGAAAATAAACTGGTTCTAACAAAAACTCAATCCAATTAACTAATTTCACAAATTTAGAGATAAAAGCTCTAGAATTTGTGGGGTGAAAATTTAAGACGACAGCCCCTCAATCTCGCATTTTTTGTCTCTTGATGTTTTGTTACACCAATCTAGAAGTAGAAGAACCACAAGCAGGAAGCATTGATAATCTCCGATTTAGAAGGATCGGGCTGTGAAAACTTATAGGTATAATACAACGTTGGAAGAAATTTTAGCAGCAAGGGTGGATTTTGAAGCTGATAAATGATGACCCAGTTGGTGGAAATATACGCCTGTGCTCCTACGACAGAAAGGGGTCGTGGGATCTTGGTTTCAGGCGATCCCAAATCGAATTCGATCCTTTATTGCAATGGCCGCTCGGTTATTATTCGTAATCTGGATCGTCCGATGGAAGTGCAAGTTTACGGGGATCATGCTTATCCAGTTACCGTGGCGCGTTACTCTCCAAATGGCGAGTGGATCGCGTCGGCTGATGTATCTGGGACGGTGAGGATCTGGGGTACCCATAACGATTTCGTGCTTAAGAACGAGTTCCGCGTGTTGTCTGGTAGAATCGATGACCTTCAATGGTCGCCTGATGGGGAACGTATTGTTGCCTCTGGTGATGGCAAAGGGAAGGCTTTTGTTCGTGCGTTCATGTGAGCGAGTCTCTTGGCATTTAGCTTCTTTGAAAGATTATTGTTTGTAATCATTTGATTGAATTGTCGTTCACAGGTGGGACTCGGGAAGTAATGTTGGGGAGTTTGATGGGCACTCAAAGAGGGTTTTGAGTTGCGCGTTTAAGCCTACGAGACCATTCAGAATTGTAACCTGTGGGGAGGACTTTTTGGTTAACTTTTATGAAGGGCCTCCATTTAAGTTCAAGCTCTCTCACAGGTTCATTGTCTCAATCGATGTTCCTTCGGCTCCTTTTAAAACCTCTTCTGCCTCATGAGCAATTATGTGATGATTGGTGGCAATTTACAATGGTTTTTACGAATCAAAAGCGTAGAGGAATTATGTTGATATATTGATCTATTTGATTCTATATTTTCCCCTTGACTTGAAAGTATTACCTTTGAATCCACTGCAGGGATCATTCAAATTTTGTGAATTGCATTCGATTTTCTCCAGATGGGAAGAGATTCATTAGCGTGAGCTCTGACAAAAAAGGCATCATTTATGATGCCAAAACCGGAGACAGGATAGGAGAGCTCTCTTCTGTGGATGGTCATAAAGGCACTATTTACGCAGTTTGTTGGAGTCCCGACAGTAAAAACGTAATACAAATGCTCCATTTAGTCACTTTTTTCTTAATATGTGCACTCAGATAGCAGAAATACATGTATTTATGAATGCAAACATGCTAAAGATATAGTTTTTAAATATTTTTTTGCAGCCATTTTTCATTTCCCTGTTCTTATACGCCTTTTTTATACATTTCACTTTTTCAGCTTGTGACAGCATCAGCCGATAAGTCCGCAAAGATCTGGGAAATCACTGATGATAATAACGGCACGGTAAAGAAAACATTGACGACTCCTGGTTCTGGTGGTGTTGATGACATGCTCGTTGGATGCCTATGGCAAAATGATCACATTATCACTATCTCCTTAGGAGGCACTCTGTTTCTGTATTCTGCAAGTGACCTTGAGAAATTACCGACAGAATTATCCGGGCATATGAAAAGTGTAAACTCACTAGAAGTGTTGAATAGTGAGCCTAGATTTATAGTATCTGGTAGCTATGATGGCTTTATGCTGAAATGGATTCATGGTAGCGGTTATTTCGGTAAACTAGAGAGGAAGATTGTTTCACAGATAAAGTGTTTTGCAGCTGGTGAAGGTGATATATTATCATCAGGATTTGACAATAAGGTTACATATTCTTCCCTGCTTTTTTAACCTATTGGTTATTTTTTCTGTTATCTTTTTGAGGCACTTCGTTAAGCTTTTTTAACACTCCGTTGGATCCGATATCCCCTCTCGGATCAGTTGGTTACACCGCAGCATGTTTGTATTTTTTTAACGAAATGTGTTATCTTTTTGAGGCACTTCGTTAAACTTTTTTTGGCACTCCGTTGGATCCGATTCGGTTCTCGGATCACTTAGTTACACTGCAGCATGTTGTTATTTTTAACTGAAATGTGTTCTCTTTAGGTACTTCATTAAGCTTTTTTAACACTCTGTTGATTACGATATCCGCTCTCGAATCAGTTGGTTACACTGCAGCATGTCGTTATTTTTTTAACTGAAATGTGTTCTTTTTTAGGCACTCCGTTTGATCCGATATCACCTCTCGGATCACTTGGTTACACTGCAGCATGTTGTTATTTTTAACTGAAATGTGTTCTCTTTAGGCACTTCATTAAGCTTTTTTACACTGTTGATTACGATATCCGCTCTCGGATCAGTTGGTTACACTGCAGCATGTTGTTATTTTTTGAACTGAAATGTGTTCTTTTTTTTGAGGCACTTCATTATGTTATTTTGGGCACTCCCATTTGCTCTTTTATCATGCTAAGGTTTGGCGATCTTCACTACAAACTGGAGAATGTGACTCGATCGATATTGGAAAGCAACCGAGTGACATAAGTCTAGCTCTTAATTCCCCAGATCTTGCATTAGTTTCAACTGATAATACCGTAATGCTCCTTCGAGCATTCAAGTCCGTTTCAAGTGTCAACTTTGCGTTCACTATCACAGCATGTGCTCTCGCACCAAACGGAACCGAAGCTATTGTAGGCGCACAAGATGGCAAATTACATATCTATTCTATAACTGGTGACACTTTGGAACAAGTTACAGTGCTCGAAAAACATCGAGGTGCTATAACTTCGATAAGATATTCTCCCGATTGCTCCATGTTCGCCACAGCTGATGCGAACCGAGAAGCTGTCGTTTGGATTTTTTCTACTCATGAGGTGCAAATTTTAAACACAATGGTTTTACTACACCGTCCCAATTGTACTATTTCGACAATTTTGCATGAAAACGGACATCCTTACAATAACGAACGATCTTCATTAACTTATTTTTGCAGGTGAAGCTCAAGAACATGCTATACCACACAGCAAGGATAAACTCTTTAGCATGGTCACCCAACAGCAACATGATTGCAACTGGATCACTCGACACATGCGTTATTTTATACGATGTCGAAAAGCCGGCATCTAGTCGAGTTACCATTAAGGGAGCTCATCTCGGTGGAGTTCATCGAGTCGCTTTTTATGATAACGAGATTTTGGTTAGTTCCGGTGAGGATGCTTTCATTCGCTTATGGAAGGTAGCATCTCAGTGATTCCCTTCATTTTCGGGATTCTCTACCGGTTCGATTCCTCGGAAATTTTAGTTTTTTTTCAGCTTCATTAAACATTCTATTTTGCTAGCATGGAAACAGTTTCTGTAATATTTTCACAGTCAAATTCAGTGAAAAATGCGATTTTTTTGTCCTAATTTGGAATTTAGCCATTGCCTTATCAAGATTTAGGTGTTCAAGACGTTGTTCTGTCGGTTTATGAGACAAAAACAAAAGAGATCACGGGGGAGCTTTGTAGCTCTACTTATCCATATCTAAACTCATTGTTTCTTCTGTTCATGAAAAATGAGCAAATCTACAGTTCTCCTTCTCCTCTTACTTTTCACAGTACACTGGTTAAGTTGCTCCGGCAATGAAACCAGTGCTCCGCCGTCGCTCAGCCGCCTGAGCTTCCCAAAAAACTTCATCTTCGGTACAGCTTCCTCTGCTTACCAAGTAGAGGGTATGGCTAACAAGGAAGGACGCGGCCCCAGCATTTGGGATACCTTCATCAAAGCTCCTGGTACGATTACTTTACTCTTGTCGTTGTTTCTTATGCCCTTCTTCGATCTTCATCCGTACACTTTTCATTTTGAAATTATTTTCAGGTCGTGAGCCAAATAATGCATCAGGAGAAGTCTCTGTTGATCAGTATCACAAATACAAAGTAAGTTCTTACAAGATTTTAAGGAAGAACACAGATTTGTTTCTTAAACTCAAGATCAAAACCCACGTGGGAATTGAGATTATTAGCTTTGTTCTTGCTGAAACAGGAGGATATCGATCTTATGGCGAAGCTAAATTTCGATGCTTACCGGTTTTCGATATCGTGGACAAGAATATTTCCAAGTAAAATCGAAATGTTCATCGAATTTTCAACTGTGTTTTGTGTAATAATATCGAAATCTTCAGATGGCACTGGAACTGTGAATTTGAAAGGAGTTGCTTATTACAATAGGTTGATCGATTACATGCTCGAAAAGGGTATTGTCTGAATATGTTCAAGAGAAACAACTTATTTTTTAATTGCGTATTATTCTTCGTTTTGTTTTCTCAGGTATCACGCCGTATCCTAATCTTAATCACTATGATCTTCCTCAAGCTTTACAAGACCGATACAACGGATGGCTTGGTCGTGAAGTAGTGTAAGTTTTTGCATCGGTTTTTAGAGAAAAGCTTCGAATTCATTCGTTTTTTCGGGTGAAAATGTGCAGAAAGGACTTTGCAGATTATGCAGATTTCTGTTTCAAAACTTTTGGAGATAGAGTGAAGAATTGGCAAACGTTCAATGAGCCGAGAGTTGTAGCTTCACTTGGATACGATAATGGATTCTTTGCTCCGGGAAGATGCTCTAAAGCTTTCGGAAATTGTACCGAGGGAAACTCTGCGACCGAGCCTTATATCGCTGCTCATAATCTCATTCTTTCGCATGCATCTGCGGTAGATCGATATCGACAAAAGTATATGGTAAAGACCTTTCTCCAATGCTACTTAATCTTCTTTATGAATATTTATGTGTTTTTTCGGTTTTTCGATAGGATAAACAAAAGGGAAGGATTGGTATTTTGTTAGATTTCGTTTGGTACGAGCCACTTACGCGATCGAAAGCCGATAACTACGCAGCTCAAAGAGCAAGAGACTTTCACATCGGATGGTAACGTAAACCGGTTAAAGATCACTCATTTTCCTCGTATAATCTGAACTTTTGTGTAGGTTCATGCATCCTCTGGTTTACGGAGAGTATCCGAAAACGATGCAGAATATCGTAGGTGAACGACTACCGAAGTTCACAAAAAAGGAAGTCGAAATAGTGAAAGGATCCTTCGACTTTGTAGGTATAAATCAGTACACAGCATACTACGCATATAATGTCGACAATTCGAACAAGGCAAACAAGAGCTATCAACAAGATTGGAACATGGGATTTGCTTGTAAGAACAACATATTAAACCGCAGTTTTTTCGTTCCGAAAAAAATCATGATAAACTAATGTTTATACAGTTGATCGTGATGGAGTTCCGATCGGGCCAAAGGTCGGTACTCTTTTCCATTTTTCGACATACGAAACGTGAAGTAAGTGTTAAGATTTACGTAAGCATTTGTTCGTAAATTACAGGCTTATTCGTATTGGCTTTACATTGTGCCATGGGGACTTTATAAAGCTGTGATGTACATAAAAGAACATTATGGGAATCCCACAGTGATCTTAGCTGAAAATGGTGATAAAAATGTCTTTTTTTCGAGTTTTTTTTTGTATTCGTGAATCGAAAACGGTGATTTTGACAGGAATGGATCAACCGGGGAATCTTACGATTCCCGGAGTTTTGAACGATACGGAGAGGATAAGTTATTACAAGAGTTACTTAGGAGAACTGAAGAGAACAATAGATGATGGAGCAAATGTGAGAGGATATTTTCAGTGGACTTTTGTGGATAATTTTGAATGGAGATTAGGGTATACTTCGAGATTCGGTATCGTTTATGTCGATTTCGAAAGCCTTAAGAGGTACCCTAAAATGTCTGCTTACTGGTTTGGTAAGTTCCAAAAGCGAAATAACAACTGAGAAACTACTGGTTTCAATGAGAAGAAATAAGATGATGATGTAAAATCTGAGATTTCGAATAAATATGTTTCTTTGCATGGTTTGTTTGTTGCAATTTAGGTTCTTGGAAAACTAATAATATAACAAAATATTTAATATAATTATATTGTATTGATTCACTGATAACCTATGCTGCACCGACTCGTCTGATCGACTCAATGCGATTCGACGCGACTCGGTAAGAGTATAAGAATCGTATTTTCGACTCGGTTATTATTTTTAAATAAAATAATATTAACTAATATTAAAATTTGTTGAAAGTTACATAAACTATATTTTTTAAACTACAAATAGTTTATCAATTTATTATACAAGATAATTTAACTTTATAAAAAATGAATATAGTTGTTCTATTTCATGTCTCCCCAAAAACAACTATATTTCGGTCTATTATCGCTTACACGATTAATTCACAAGTAGATAGATTATATGACAAAGTAATAAATGCATATAAGTCATTTTTCTAATGAATAAAAAATATAATTAATGAAGAATCAAAACGACGTCGTTTTGTGTCAAATGTCAAGAGTCGTAGCGAGTCGGAGAGTCGGACGCAGTTCGACACGGATACGTAAGGAAAATTGGAGAGTCGGTGCAGCTGAGCTGATAACATATAAAGATATGAATATTCTCTTTATTCAATTCGATTATTTTTCATTAATAATAATAAAAAAAATTTGATTATATGAGTTTAGAATATATAATTATATATATATATATATATCTATGGTGAGTTTTTTTGTCAAAAGACCCACTGTATTTTGTAGTATTTGTCAAAATATTCATCACTCAAAAATTGTCAAATTTGCTAAAAAATATCATACAAAAGCTGCTGTCAAAAACAAATAAAGTTATTAAGTTTTCATTTAATATTTTTTATTCAATAATATTTAAAATATAATAATTTAAATATCATTAATATTTAGTCAATATAACTAGCAATTTCTTCTCCTAGGTGCACTTTATTTTTTAAATATATATTTATTATGTTATGTTAATTTAATATTTTTAAATAATTTTCTAATTTCTTTACTATCTTTATATAGTTTTCAAAAAAAAGTTATTTATTTAATTTTTAATGTTCACATCATATATATTTAATGTATTTTTACATTAGTTTAGGGTTATATTTTTAATATTTCATATAAATATTTATTACTAATATGACAATGAGTATTAAATAATAATTATAAATTAGTAATTAATATTTATCTAAAATCCTAATAATATAATCCTAAACTAATGTAAAAATACATTAATTTTATATGATGTGCACATAAAAAATCAAAATAAATTAAAATTATAACAGGTGGAGCCAATTATTTTTTTAAATAAATATCATAATATTTATTTACAATAATAATAATGTGTTATTTATGACTTTTTCGTAACAAATCTGACAATTTCAAAGTGATGGGCATTTTGGCAAACGCTAAAAAATGCCGTGGGCATTTTGGCGAAAAAACCCCTCTATGGTGGATGTACGTTCACAAGTGAACAAATGTGGGTGATATTCAAGTTTCAAGTTTAGATAATGAAGTTTCATAATGACGCATTCAATAAAGATTCATGCACCCTGCACCCGGGCAATGTTTTAAAAACCTGTATGTTGAAATTATAGAGTCTGACCGAAATTGTAACCGATAGCGTGAACGAACGTGATTAAGAGGAGGAATCCACATATTTAAAAGACTTGATCAAGCCATTATCTGATGGAATTCTCACCCTTATAAATCTAATCAATCTCACTTCTTTTAGCAATGTGGGACAAATCCAACATCGGCTGGTATACCGGATATGTACCGGAATATTAAAACAAATTAAATTCTAAAAAATTTCTATATTGTTTTTTAAATAAAATCCGACCCGACCTGGAAAAAACCCGTACCGGTCGGCACGACCGAAATTTCCAATATACGTAAATTTAAAACATTGGTTGAGGGGATGCGTTGAAAGACACGCACTCCCATGAATCATGCAATATTGTTGGAAACACATAAAACGAGAAATGAAGAACGAATAATTTAAAGTTTTTACAAATGAAAAATAACAAAATAATTAACATAATTATGTTGTATTAATTTACATTCTGTAAAATATTATAAAAAACAATATTTTTCCACTTTCTAGTTTTAAAACATATAGTTATAAACAATTGTATAAAATATTCATTAAATTATTGCTAGTTAATTAACCACATGGAAGTTAAAGTGGTTAACTAAAAGATTAAGTACAATTTTCTTTCATGTTGGCATTGCTTCAAACAATCCCAAGTAAAAAAACTCTCATTCTATGCCACAAAGTCTCTTTGTTCTACTCGAAAGTCGTCATTTCATTCTCTTATATGAAATAAAAACATTATGATCTAAATACTTAATTATATAAATTGTATCTGAATATATACTTAATTCTTTGATTTCGGGAGAAGATGTTGGAAGTAGAGCATTTGATCAAGATTTTCATCGTAAAATACCATTTGCAAGTAGTATCGGAAACAGAATCAAGTTATAAGTGAAATTGTAAAGAAACAAGAGAAATATTTTAATGGTAATGAAATATGAAATGTTCTTTATACTTTAATCATGTCCGAGTTCGTATTTTTGCCATCTTTGACTTATTTTTATATATTTATAAAAAATTATCCTAATCAAAATAACATATTAAACAAATTTATTTCTTGCATTAAATAATCAAAATTGATTTCGGCTTATGTGAGCCGTTGACATGAATTATCCTAATCAAAATTGACATGGGCCTGTCCAGCCCAATTTGAGCCTTGCTGGGCTGCCGCTGCCTAGTGGTCCCCACTAAATAATATCGAAATTATTTATGATTTATTTTATTACAAAAAAACTCCTACTTGGACATTGAATTGGATCAATGGTAAGACAGTTTGTGAGGGAACCTTGGCGGGAGCGAGTTGATTCGTTGGATTTCGTAATGTATTTTATTTGTTTATTTTGAGAAAGAAGACGGGCATTCAGGAGAAATCTGAGCGGTTGTCCTTAATAAATGGGGGGAGGCCATTCGTGGATGGGGTTCGTTGCTTGATTCAACGTTAATCTTTGTCTGTTTATTACTATTTTTCTAATTGTAATATTAATTATATCTTCTTGTAGTAGAAATGACAATGAGAAAAAATGGGAGTCAATTTTGAGGGATGAACGCTCTCAGGATGATGTTCTGAATGTTGTTGAAGATTTTGATATTTCTGGGCTCAATTTAATCAAAGTTCCTAAGCGGGTTTCTTTACCTGTTTCGAATTTGGTGATGGATCCTCACAAAAAGGTGGATTTTTTCTTTTTATTTTTCCTTTTCTTGACTTTGTGTGTGTATTATTCAGATCGCTTTTCTTTTCTTGTTTGAGAATGATGGGAATTTGACTTTTAATGTGATTTTGTATGGGATTTGTGGTCCGTTTCATGTGATCCTTGAAACGGAAAGCTAGAATCTTGAAGGGGTAGTACTAGGGCTCTTATTCGATCCGAACTAGGCGAGTTTGATTTGTTCATATTCGTTCATATTATAATTTGAACAAAAACTTGTTCGAACATTTTTTATGTTTATAAAATTGTCTTCATATTCGTTTTCGTTTCTTGTTAGTATTCATGTGCATTTGTGTTTGGATCCGTGGATCCGTACGTTTTGTATTCGAGTTTGTGTTCAAATCTTTTCGTTCGTGTTTGTATAGAAATAGTATATAAATACTCAAATTCGAGCGTTCAAAAATATGTTCGTGTTCGTTCGAATTTTTATTCGAGCTCTTTTTGTTTTCATGAATAACGAATATGGACACACACGTCGAACTATTCGCACTTCTTAACAGCCCTAGTACGATTTCATCTGTTTTCATGATTTTATTGCATTATTTTTGCTCTAGGCTAGAGTTTATTATCCTTTCCTTTTTGCATCAAATCTTTAGCACTTTTTAATGAAGTCCAAAATTGCTAAAAAAGTAGCTCATTGCAGAAAAATCAGGAAACAGAGTTCTTTACAGAATATGGAGAGGCCAGCAGATATCAAGTTCAAGAAGTTGTTGGAAAAGGTAGTTATGGTGTTGTCGGATCTGCGGTTGATACACACACCGGAGAAAAAGTCGCAATAAAAAAAATAAACGATGTATTCGAGCACGTCTCTGATGCTACAAGAATCCTCAGAGAAATCAAGCTTTTAAGGCTACTTCGCCATCCGGATATTGTTCAAATCAAGCATATCATGTTGCCTCCTTCACGAAGAGAGTTTCGTGATATTTATGTCGTATTTGAGTTGATGGACTCTGATCTTCACCAAGTTATTAAAGCAAATGATGACTTAACGCCTGAGCATTATCATTTTTTTCTATATCAGCTTCTACGCGGCTTGAAGTACATCCATACAGGTTATTGTATAAGCTACATTGCTATATTTCATTCGCATTTCGATACCCTATTCAATTGAGTATAATTGTTTTTGCTTAGCGAATGTTTTTCATCGAGATTTGAAGCCTAAGAATATACTCGCCAATGCGGATTGCAAGTTGAAGATTTGTGATTTCGGGTTGGCTCGTGTATCATTTGATGATGCACCAACAACAATATTCTGGACTGTAAGTTCGATATTGAGCTTTTAACTACGGTGTTTCATTTTCTAAAATCTTACGTTTTTGCTTATATTCGTTGAAGGATTATGTAGCAACACGATGGTATCGTGCTCCCGAGTTATGTGGATCGTTTTTCTCTAAAGTCCGTATTTTTCTCACATAACTTTGCATGCTTGATCTTGTCTTTTTTATTTCTTCGTGTGTGTATATTTTTATAGTATACTCCGGCCATTGATATTTGGAGCATCGGATGCATCTTTGCGGAAATGCTCAATGGAATACCTTTATTTCCCGGTAAAAACGTCGTGCACCAATTAGACTTAATGACAGATTTACTCGGAACGCCTCCTCCGGAGTCTATTGCTCGGGTTAGCTATTTAGAATGAGTTCAACAAGTTATTTATAATATAAGATCCTAAATTCTTGCATTTGTAATAGCAGATAAGAAATGAAAAGGCTAGGAGATATTTAAGCAATATGAAGAAGAAACAGCCGGTTCCGTTCGAGCAAAAATTTCCGAAAGTCGATCATTTGGCACTTCGCTTACTGAAGCGTCTCTTATCATTTGATCCGAAAGATAGACCGACAGCCGAAGAAGTAACTCATAAAAGTGTTATATCAATCGATTCGTTATAGGTTGCTTGCTTATGTGTTTTTGTTGTTGTTTTAGGCTTTGTCTGATCCCTACTTTAATGGGATTTCGAATGTTGCCCGAGAACCTTCGTCAACTCACCCGATATCGAAGCTAGAATTCGATTTCGAAAGGAGAAAACTTGCAAAAGATGATGTTAGAGAGCTTATCTATAGAGAAGTAAGCATTTTCTTTCAATGGGAAGCTTATTCTTTATAGTAACTCATTTCTTAAATACACAGATACTCGAGTATCATCCTCAGATGCTCGAAGAATACTTTCATAGTGGAGATCAGACAAGCGGCTTCATGTATCCGAGGTTGTCTTTTTTGTCCATAAATGTCTTGTCCTAACAACTGTTAAATTTGCCTCTTTTGTAACATCTAATACGTCGGTTTGTATCTTTTTAAGTGGCGTTGATCGATTCAAGCGACAGTTTGCACATCTAGAAGAGCAGCATGGTAACAGTGAAAAGGGAAATCTTATTCTAAGGCATCATGCTTCACTACCAAGGTATGCTTTTTATGTTCAAATTACCCGAAAATTTCGGTTTATGGATAAAATAACTCTATAAACTTACGAGTACATAGAGAATGATATTTGAAGGAAGAATTTCATGCTTTTTTGTCTATGTGAAAATGAATAGAGAAAGGGTACCTGTACCTGTACAAAACAATGAGTCCGAGAAGCGAACTACTGCCGTAGTTCGTGAAGGCGTTTCTCAATCTGGAGACAACAATGGACAATATAGTGCTCGTAGTTTTTTAAAGAGTGCAAGTATCAGTGCTTCGAAATGCGTCGGTGTCAAATCCAATATAAATACCGAGGTTAGTTCTAATGCAATGCTTCATGTTATTTTTGCCCTTTACCTCACCATTCTTTCTTTTGAAAACCTGCGTTTATTGTACGAAAAATGGAGAAATTATTACCCGAACATGCTTCGTTTGACAGGATGATCCAATTGAAGAGAACGATGAGGAGGTTTGTGGCTTGTCTGAGAAAGTAGCTGCCCTCAATGCTTCATCCTGATACTCATACTCATGTACAGAAACTCTAGTTTCAGAATATTTTCAGGAACTTCTTCTTCATCATAGTTCTTCAGCATTAATGTAAGGTTTCGTATCTTCGTCTTAACGAAGCTAAAGAATAAGTTATTGGCTTCAGTTTGAAACATATTTTGCAGGATGAGCTGACTTTTAAGATACGGATCCGGTTCATGTTCACCCGATCAGTTAAACTTTTGTTTTCTGTTTCTGTACAACTTTGAACATGAATATATTCCTCTTTTGCTGCCTTTTGCATCTATACACATAGAAAAGGTGAATAAGAATCAGTATGCTTAAGATTCTTTACTAGAACAGTAGAAGTTCGTTCGAATTCGAGTATTTCGTACCTGATTTCCATTTGGCTGGTTTTGATGGATAGATCTTAGTCTGATTTTTCTTGTTGAATCCATGTATCTGAATTGTGCATTAGTTGAAAGTACGACCCTCTAGAACGAGGTCAAATCGCAACATCGGCTATAGATTAGAAAAGATCATATGTTAAGTATAATGATTAATCAATCGTTTATATCAGATATTTTCCCTAGCAAAGTGACAAAGATCTCGATAGAACAAAAAAGTTATGCATGTTTACCCATGAGTCTTAGGGCTAGAGAAAAAAAAACTGTGAAGACTATATGTGAATCATTATGGTTCATTTATATAAAACGGACAATATGGTGCAAATGAAAACTTGATTGTTTCATATGAGTGATAAGAAAAGCACTACACTTTTTGATTGAAGATAAATTCTCTGCTCTTTCTCTGTATTCCCTTCCTTTATCCTTTTTCTCACCTTTATATGCTTCCTCTTTAAGCAATGATGCAAACCTACTTCATGTTATAAAGACCTGCATTTCAATGGTGTTCGTTCAAATACGAATCCCATAATTTCTCCGTGAATAAGATGCATATATCATCAGTTCATCATCCCACACTAATCATATTGCTGCTTCTTCTCTCTGTCCACATTGCTTTCTCCTACGGTAAGATAACACATAGTCAAATCATATGCATTCTCTTTAAACATCGAATTATTGATCGTTTCGGTTCAGGTTCGGTTACACAGCAAAGGGATGTCACAACAATGGCTGGTTTCATCTACAGAAGGTTAATTTCTAGTGCAGGAGTTGTCACTATCCCCTCGTCTAGTCCAGTCACAGCGAACCCGATCGCTGCACCGATGGTGGCTCCTCCGGGTGGATCGAGACAGAGCTGGTGTGTAGCGAAGAACGGAGTGGCAGAGGCTAGTCTTCAGGCAGCTCTTGATTATGCTTGTGGAATTGGAGGATCAAATTGCTCAGATATTCAGCAAGGAGCATCTTGTTACAGTCCAAATAATCTGCAGAGTCATGCTTCATATGCATTTAACAGCTATTACCAGAGGAATCCCGCACAAGGGAGCTGCGATTTCGGAGGCACTGCAGTGATAACAAATGTGAATCCAAGTAAGAAAGATTTAATAGTTCAAACCGATTCAAAATCTCCGTAGCTGAACACTGTTTTTTTACAATGAAGGCTCTGGTTCATGCATTTTTGCTACTGTTTCAATCACAGCATCAACAACTCCAGTATCCCCAGTCACAGTGAGTCCAACTCCAGCAATACCTTCTTCAAATGGTGCAACAATTGGGTAAAAAATGCTTTCCGAACTTGTTTTCGGACCTGAAAAATATCTTACGGTACTTTCGTTTCAGTGGTTTCAGTGCTTCGCCTATATACACAAATGGAAGCAACCCTGTTCAGGCAGGACCCCCTACAGATATTTCTCAAATCACTCCAAATGCAGATACTTCTTCGGCTTCAAAGCCCGTAATTTGTTGCTTCGTTGCATTGGCAGGGATTCTTGTCAGGGATCTCATAGCCTAAGTGCTGAATCAGAAGCTCACCGTGCATAGAAACCATAGTTTCTATGAGGTGTAAAGACTTTCTTGATCACTAACCTTTTAGAGATCATATTCTTGATTGATCAATTCAGAATTATCACTACTATAAAGAGTTCCAAAGACAGAGCAAAAAATACGAATACGGTCCATAATAACTTAACTAAAATGAGAAACCACATTTCTATTCTATAGAAGAAACGAACTGCATTTCCGTATAAACATGCTTAAATATCACTATGTGCAGTTGCAGCTTAACAGTTTCAACAAAATTCGAGAGAATCTATTCTGACTACTATCGTATTCATGCTGCACAGCTGATTCGGTATTCTTATACACAGTACTTCAAGATTTCCATGATCGAAAAGGTTATTATCACTTTGAGAACAATAAAAATACTATAATCGACATCGAAATAGCAATCTTGAAACCTAACCTCTCCCACAAATTCTGATTCTTACATTTCCCAGAAATAGTAGGGAGCTTCTGTATGGCTGCCAGGTGATCCCTTGCTTCTTCAATATCTTTATTTATCTTATCTTCTTTCTGTCGATTTATTTACAAAGGAAGCAGTGAGTACTTACACAGCTTTTGAAAGATTGTTGCAGTAACAACTTACTCGTATGAGCTTGCGAGCTTGAGCTCGTACTTCTTGAAGCGAAAAATCAATCTTTAGAACCTTATTTTTCAACTCCTGATTCTTCTTATTATGCTTTTCCAGCTAAAAATGAACAAAAATGAAACAAATAAATCATAAGTAGAAACAGATGATGATCAAGTGAATGAAAATGGACCTGAGACTCCATTTCTCTAGCTTCAAGCTTGCAATGAACAGCCAAAGCCATTAATTCACCTTTAAGCTTGGCTATTTCATCGTCCTGCATCTTCAACCGTTCGTCAATCTCAATCTTTATGAAGCTTTTGACAAAAAAATCATCTAGCATTTTCCGAAACTCGGTATCTTTATCTTCTCTCGCCTTTGCTAGCGCTTCGAGGACCCTCCTCTCTGTTTGCGAAACCTCATCTTTCAGTTGCAATTCTCTACCACAACTATCAGTATATAGACGATATAATTGTTCTCCTAGTTGATCAACATAAGCCTCATTCTCTTTCAAAGCTTCCAATTCTTTCGAAAACACAAGACACTGTAGAGCTGCAGATTCTGCGGAATTTGCACTTGCACGAGCAATCGTCATAGTTTCCGAAAGCTGTAATCTGAGATTACGCATTTCTTCAACAAACTGCAAGAGATTATACACAAAGGAAGCAAAATCTCAGTAATGACTATGAAGCAAACTCTGAAGCAATCAAAGGGAAATCAAACCATCTCAACAGTAGATTCAGAAGCATGAAACTCCACTATTCTCTCCTCTAAACTTTTGTTCAATTCCTCCATCTCATTCTCCATCATTTTTATTCTAGTTTCAGCTTCCTATAAAAGCCGATGAAAGAAAATGAATTTGGTTATTAAAACTCACAACAAGGAGACAACAATTTTTTCAAGCTAAGCAGTTTCCATGCCTGTCTTTTGAGAGTTTCTTTGCTGAAAGATTGCTCTTGAGAAGCAAGACGGCGACGACCCTCCTCAAGCTCCCCTGCTAACGACTCTACATTCCGGCGGAAGGTTTCCTTCTTCTCAGAAAGATCTTTGAGCAACGGATCGACACCACGGGCCACCGCCGCTGATGATGCCGGCACCTCATGCGATAACATCGCCTCCGCTTCGACACAAAAAACTCCGATCAAATAAACACCAGATGCCCAGAATCTGTCATAAAAAAACAAGGTTTTGTATCAATTATCCCCAAATCCATTCTGAAAAAAACACTGCTCGCGTAACAAAATCACTGACCAGGTTAAGAATTTGTTACATAATCAGATCATTCAACGTTGATGAAAGAGATCCCAGCCACACATTTGTTGAAGTTGAATCCAACTTGCAGTAGAAACCAAAATTAATGTTATTTCACAGCGAACTATTAGTGAATTTCATGAAGTTGAATAGTTTGAACTTTGAATTGTATTTAAATATATAATTATATTTTAAAATTTAAATTAAAATTTAAAATAAATTTAAACAATAAACTGGGGTTGAATCGGGTTTTTTGCTGAAGAACTAGATTAGACCGGTTTTCTACTATTTTAAATATTCACACCATTTTGCAATGTACCATACTCGTTTACAGTTATTCGATTCGAACGAGGCGAATTTGATTTGTTTGTGTTCGTTCATATTATAATTTTGTGTTTGAAAAATTTGTTCAAACATGGTTCATATTTCTAAAATTTTGTTCATATTCTTTCATGTTCGTATCTGTTTTTGTGTTCATCTTCGTGTTCGTTTTCGTGTTTGTGTTCGTAATTATGTTTATTTGTGTTTAGATCCGTTCATTTTATGTTCGCGTTTGTGTTTGATCTGTTTGTTCGTGTTCGTACATAAATAATATAAAATACTTAAATTTGAACGTTCACGAATATGTTCATATTCGATCAAATTTTTATTTTAACTCGTTTTGTTGTTTGGATAATATTTATATTTTAATTTAAATGAACAAATAAGAAGATGAATAATTCGAAAATGTATGGTCATTAAGTATTTATAGTGATGAAGAACCCTATTCCTATATACCAAATTTAGATTTAAAAAATCATTAATCAATAAAAAATACAATGAGAATGGAATCACGGAGTGCCAACGTGGCATATTGACCTAGACTGCCACGTTGGCACTGAAACCATTGGCTGAAATCTTGTGGCGGACACGGTTTAATCCAACGGTCTTAGGACAAAGACAGCATGTCAATCATTTACATTCTAATTTCTAATGCCAAAAAATATATTTAAATCAATTATAACGTACTTTATTTTTATGATGTAAGGTGATCCTCCAAAGTTTGAAAGTACAAATGTGGTCTCCGATAGTGAAATAATGTAAATGTGATTTTCCGAAGTTTAAAAATACGTATGAAACATTCAAACTTTGGAAACCGTTTGCCGACATTAGGATAAATACAAATAATTTTGAAATTTTGGAGACCAACTACACAATTATTAAACTTAAAGATAATTATGTTTATAATTTTTAAAATTTGGAGATCAATAACACACATTATATAAATTTCATGTATTTTTCATGTAATTTACAAATTTTGATATTACAATATTTATATTATTTTAAAGTTCGGGACCACTGACAATGTTTATTACATATCTTTTTGTTAATGTTTTAAAAAGCGGTATCTATAGGTATACTAGATGAAACAAATACATTGATATATCGGATATATGTTGGGTATATCGGATATATACAATATTTGTATAAATTAGGCTATTATCATATAGAAAATACATATTTTTTTAATTCATTCTCAATCTATATTGTCATTACTTTGAAAAAACAACAAAATTCTCCAAATTCTATCTTTTTTTCCCAAGCCAACACAACTAGATCCAATTCGATGGAGACTCGTACCAACCGATATTATGATTATATACCGGTTCCAAATTAACTGGTCGAAATTTTTGATATACCGGAAATTTAAACACTAGTTTTTGGTAGATGTTTATCTTCTCTAACTTGTTTATTTATTTCAAATTGGTTAGGTAGGATTGAACGTCAAAGATGTACAATTTCGATAATATAATATGTTATTTTTATAATTTTATATAAGTTTCAAAAAAATGATACCTCACATGTCCATATATATTCCATGAATTATGTGACGTGTTTGGTCGATAATCCACAATGGTCAATGAATCATGAAGGCTGTAAGCAATCAAGTCTACCATATAACCCTCATAAATTTATTAAGATGATAAACATATTCTCATAAAATTGTTCTCGAGTCAAGATTAGAGGTAAACCGAGTTACTTAGATGATCTGACTTGTGAATTTTCGGGGTATTTGGATCGAATTACTTATTTGATGGATACTTATATTTAATTTGTAAGCTAATAAACTATTGTTTACTATTTGGATTTTTTTATAGCTAATAAATCAAAAAAAAAAAAAGCCGCTAGCCACTTCTTTTCGGGATCGAAAATACGACGACTATAAGATTATCATTTTTCTTTCGATTTCTACATATTGTTCACTTGTTGTAAAACTACAAACTTGATATTATAGTAGATTCTAAGGCTACGGACGATGTGGTTTATTATCCTTTATTTTACATAAAGTTTTACACCTACAAAATTCGATGTTTTTATTATTCTTTTCATATTGCTTTTTCGAGAATTGTCATTGGGCTCTTACTCATAAAACGAGTCTATATTTTGTTGTTGCTGATTTTTACGACAATAACAAAACGGTACTCGAAAAAAAGTAAATAGTAAGAGCTAAATTGTGAGTTTTATGAACCGACATTGATAAAAAATGATGAATATTATACTAGTTCGAAACGATTCATGACCCGAAAGAGATGGATTATGACATTTGGTCAATATTACATAGTGAATTTATTTGATACAATTTGAAGATTATTTTCCTAAAATTGAGAATGACAACTTTGTTCTTATTACAACATTCAAAGTATACAACTAGTATTTGATCATCCTCATCATCTATAAAAACATCATTGTCTTTTGCCTTCTGAAAGCACAAAGAGCTTGAGATTTGAAGAAGTCATGAAAACTATAGAGTTTCTAGTCTTTCTTATTAAGGCATGTTGTATGTGTTGCTTCGTTTTGGCTCGATCTCCTCCGATTACACAAAATGAGCTTCGTCAAGTCGCTAAGTCGTTGCAAATGTTCGTTGACCCTCTTCCTGATACGAACACCCTCCTTGGCTATACGCCAGGTTGCAACGAGGAGGCCCCGATTCCTCAGAATCTTACCATCGGCATGTATCAAATCAAATGGGTATATACATTTTTTGAATGATTTATTTGTGGGCGACATGCAAATTTGGTAATTATAATTTCATGATTTTGACAATTTTGGTCTTCAAAGTGTTATGATTGTGGCATCAAAGTGGCAAAACCGATCCCTATATTTTGTAAGTTTTGTCAAAATCAGTTCTCAAAATTTAGTTCGTATGATATAATTAATCTCCAAAGTTTTCAATTTTGGGCAATTGATATCCTGCACAAAAATCAAATTTTGATGACCGATTTTACCACTTAAGAGATCTTATTTGCCTAATGTTGCAAACATAAAGGATCAAATTTGTCAAAATCTTAATGTTTGAGAATTATATATGCCATTACAAATTATGAGAGCCAAATTTGTCAAAATTATGAAAATTTGGATATCTGAAGCGCAATTTTCTCTTTATTTGTTCATTACGATAATTCTAGTTTTCTAAGTTAGCAATTTACATTATTTATTTAAAAACATTATAAATTAAAAATTCATCAACTAAGTTTTACTATTAAATTTTGTTTTTATATAAGAAATTAATCATAATGTTATTACACATTATATGTCGTGTGAATGATATTTTAAAACTATATTTAATCATGAATTTCATATTTAGTCTTTTAATATTTTGAGATTTTTCCATTTTGTATTTTTATCTCAAAATAGTACAAATAAGTAATTAAAGTCAATATTTTTAATTTTAGTTATGGTTGAAGAAATTATATATTAGTAATCAAATATATTACCTAAATTAAAAAATCTCATTATCTTAAAAGATTAAATATGAATTTTATCATAAGAGAATTACCTATTATTAGATATAATCTAGCAAATGACAAAAAATATGTAAAGCATTATAATTGATTTCCTTTATAAGTGCTAAATTTGAAATCAGACAAAATTGAAATATTTAATTTCTAATATTTTTCAAAGTTTTTATAATGATACGGAATTATTTTCTTATCGAGATCGATATGATCAGTAAGATTAATATAACCTCAAGTACCAAATTTAATTTTTTGTTATATTATAAAATATTCAAAAATTATTATTTTTATATGGTATGACTCCAAAAATCTAGAATTCAACTATAAAACTCGATAAAAACATTGATATTTTTAGATAATTGATAAAAATTATCAATTTTAAAAACATGAACAATAAAAAATAATTTTATCTTTAATTCTTATCATCTACTTGATATATAGAAATTCCACCGTGACTTACTGGAAACGACGGTGTTTGCCTACGGCACGTCGCCGTTAACGGCGAGTATACCCGGGCCGATGATTGAAGCTATACGTGGAGTTCCAACTTATGTGACATGGAAAAACCATCTCCCCATAAACCATATTCTACCATGGGATCGAAGCATCGCCGTCGCTACACCGAGACTCGGCGGGGTTCCAACGGTGGTGCATCTTCACGGAGGCATTCAATCTCCGGCAAGCGACGGCCACGCACTTGCTTGGTTCACGGCGGATTTCAATGAAACGGGACCAACTTGGAGACAATCCACATATATTTATCATAATGTACAGAATTCTCGGAACTTATGGTACCATGATCATGCAGTCGGACTAACCAGAGTTAACCTCCTCGCTGGCTTGATCGGGCCGTATGTTATCAGAAACCCGGAGGTTGACGAAAGGCTAAATCTCCCTTCTGGTCCGATATTTGATCGTCATTTGTTAGTATTTGATCGGAGTTTTGCCGTGGATGGTTCGCTTTACATAAACGGGACCGGGAATATCCCGGATCTTCATCCACAGTGGCGGCCGGAATATTACGGCGACGTTATTATCGTTAATGGAAAGGCTTGGCCGTACTTAAAAGTACAGCGTCGGAAATACCGGTTCCGAATCACCAACGCTTCAAATGCAAGGTACTTTAATTTTCAATTAACGAACGGGCTCTCGTTCGTTGTAGTTGGATCCGACGGTTCGTATTTGCCGTCTCCGGTGACTTCCTCCGCGGTTATGCTATCTCCGGCCGAGACAGTCGATGCCGTGATTGATTTCTCTCTGTGCTCTGGCAATGAATCGATTCTCACTAACGATGCGAATTATCCATTCCCGTCAGGAAATCCAGTCGACGAACTCAACAGTCAGATCATGAAATTCGTCGTAGATCAAGGACCTCCGATCAAACCAGACACATCAAGAATCTCGGAAATTTTACATACTTTCCCTTTTAAATCTCCAGAAAAGGTGACGGTGAAGAGATACATCGGACTATACGAGAAATTGAACCCCGCCGGAGAGTCGATGGAACTCTACATAAACGGGAAGAAATTCACCGACCCAGTTACAGAAACGCCGCGAATCGGATCAACGGAAGTTTGGGAGGTGATAAATCTGACAGGGGACAATCACCCACTTCATATTCATCTCGCAGAGTTTCAAGCAACCAAAGTCCAGAGCTTGAATGATCCCATTGGAGATTTCAAGAACTGTATGACGGCGTACAGCGACGCCGTCGTCTGCAATATTTCATCCTACGCCACCGGAGCTCTGTATCAGATCCCGGAGTACGAGAAAACATGGAAAAATGTAGTGAAAATCGCACCGGGTAATGTCACTACGGTGGTCGTGAAGTTCAATTTGGTGATCGACGACCAAAAGTATCCTTTTGACGCCACCTCGGAGCCGGGATACGTCTATCACTGCCATGTGAGTTCTGGTTATCGAGCTTCAAGTTAGAAACAACACTTTTTTTGTTGATTGATGTTGTTTTTTGTGCAGATTCTTGATCATGAAGACAATGAAATGATTCGCCCATTAAAGCTGCTGCCTTGATTTCTTTCTCTTCTTGTTTACTTATTCCTGGTGTTTAATTCAATAATTTTACTCCAATTATATAAATTGTCATTTTTCGCTCATCAATTTTAAATAATGTATTATACATTCATCAATTAACATTATATAATAAGTATACTGAAAAAGAATAATGAGTTTCAATTTTAAATCTAGAAAAATGTATTGCTATCAACACGACCGAAGAATTTTAGATTAGAGTTTCGATCATAAGTTTTTTCATACAAAATAAATTTCTTCATTCCGACGGACTCTAAAACTATTTTGCACAAATATTATATTGTTTTGGATTAAATAAGGTTAAAACAATTTTTCATATAGGCCGAAGACTAAAACCGGGCAGCATCAATATATGGACCGGTACCGTTCAGTACCGGGTTTCCATATCAATCTAGAAAAAAATTAAAAATAATTATACATACTGAACGGTATATCGGCTGTACCGATAATAAACATTTTTTGGACAAAATTATGTATGTTGAGATATAAAAACATTAGATTTATGTTAGATGTTTGGGTTGTAAATATTTTTTTACCAATAGTTATACATGTAAGTATTTTTTTCACAACCTAAATGAAACGAGTATGATGTCCGTGAATTTTTAAATATGTCAGGGGTATTTTCGTCAATTTGTACCAAAATTGACAAAATTTATTAATGGAAAGATTTATAATGTTTTATTTAAAATTAAAAGATGAAAAATGATAATTTATATAATTTGAAGATCAATTTTGAATTAAATTTTTTTTCTTTTTTTATTTCATTTTGTCTTTTGGAAAGCAATAATCAAATTCAATATTTATATATAATATTGAGTGAAAATGATAAGTTAGTTATTACTAGGTATAAAATTGTTAAATAAATGGGTTTATTTGGATAAGTTGCCTTTACCAAAAAATATTTATTAAATGTGCATAAAACAGTAACAAAATTGGGATACATTCAATACTAAAAATCACCATTACAATTAAAATAATAATAATTTACATTTATTTCCAATAACAAATATATGATTACTCATATTTTTTATATAAAATTATATTAATATTTTTATATAAATCAGGATTATAATATCTTAATTTACTAAACAATTTTATAAATTCACAATAATTTCACCAGACCTTAATATATCACACTACAACTAACATTTTTAATAGTTATTACAAATAAACTCAATATTAGAAACTATAAAGTTAAATTTAATAAAATATAAATCAGAAATATTATAAAATAAAAGAGAGGATAATTGCTGTAGTCTTCACAGAAATGCAGAATGCAGTTCAATCTTCTCCATTCTCAGACCTTCAACTTCCTTCTTCCACCGGCTCCGGCCGCGGCTGCGACTGCTTCGTATTCTTTATCTTTTCCGCTCCATCTGAAGCTTAACGTCCGATCGACGAAAATCAGAAACTGGAAACGAAGGGCGCGTGAATGCATGATATCGGCATCGATTAGGCAATTAGACTTGACAGAAGACAACATTAAGCAGGTCCTTGCTGATGCTAGAGTCGAGGTGAATGCATTTACTTTTCCATTTCGATTCAGTTTTCGTGTTCAGAATTGAATTTCTAGTTGTGTTCTTCGCGCAGTTGGCTCAAGTTTTTGATGCGTCAGTTAATATAACAGGTGATTTTACACCCCCCAATTTTTTGTGTTATGTGCATCGGAAAGTGTAGAGAATTTGATTGGGAGCTATGCATTTCAATTTTATCATCTATATAAATTTCCCCAATTTCCCACAAAAGTTCTAACCTAATCATTCTGTAGATTTATTATAGTTGTTTTTAGTTTTGAGATTATTAGATTCGAATTTTTGTAAGTAAATCCATTTGATTCTTCATCATATTTGCCTTTTAGAATTTTGATCAAAGAATTGATCTTCATCCTTAATATTCTGGAGCAGGAAAAGCAGAACTGGCTGAACTTGATGGGCCTTACGTAAAGATCAGTCTCAGCGGTAGGTTCTGGCACAAGCGTTCAACTGTTTTGGCCAGATTAGGAAACTACTTGAAGCAAAGAATCCCTGTGAGTTGGGAACTTGTCTTATCCTTTTTATCTTCTCCTCCTTCCTCTTCATAGAGTCCAAAAATTGCACTTTTAGATCTATAATACGTTGTTTTCTTTGGTTCTCAGGAAATCTTGGAGGTCGAGATAGAAGATGAGAAGCAGCTGGATGATAGCCCTGAAAACTTTTGAATGATTCTTAATTGTTAAACATCCATTGATATTAAAGTTGATGATGCCCTTGTTTTGTTTTCCCTTGTCGGAGTTCACCAAAATTACACCTCGAAGCTCGAGGATCCAAGAGCATTTGTATAGCTACAAAATCTCAACGGATCTTTTCTAAATTAATCTCAAAGTCACAGAAAAGGTGACTCAAGTCTTTCTATCTTTCCTCTTTCATTTTTACATAGACCATGTGCAATGTTTCAGTATTTTTTGATGACAGATGGAAAGTTTTCTCCATTGTTGTAACATCTTGCCTGGATCTGGGTTGAATCGGGTCGATATCCGTTTGCATTAGTGTGGATCTAAATTGGATCCAATTCCGGGTTTTGGGTTGGGTCTGCTACTTCTCCTTCATTTTCATTCCCTCTCGTTGAATTCGTTGTTTGATGGAAGGCCACCATTTTCCGCTGTCTGAGGAGACATGAAAGCATGTACTACTCCTTCTGCCGTTCGCCCAGTTCTCGATTATGGGTTTTATTGTCTTTCTCATGGGAGAAAAGCTGGCTAAACCCCTTTTCTTATCGTCGCCAGTTTCTTCGCAAATTATTATTTCTCTGAATTTTCGTAGGTTTATATCGTCTCTCTCGGCTTATTTCATCGACCGAATTCCCAATGCATCCTTCCCAAATAGTGTTATCAATGAAAAAATTCAATCTTCAGACACGCGAGTCTCATTTCAGTTCCGAACATCTCATTTTTTGGACAAGCTTTTGTCTTATGCAGATGACCCAGTATCTGCTCTTCGCCACTTCAAGGAGGCAGAAAAGCGACGGGGTTTCGTGCGACAAGTTGAAGATTCATTATTTGTATTGCTTCACATACTTGAAAGATCTCGTCATCATCATGATACTTCAAGGTGTTTGATTAATGATTATTTGTCTAGTGATTCAGCTCCCTCTGGTGATATATTGATTGATGGGTTGATTAGTAGCTCAGAAAGATATGGTTTTGAACTGAAACATCTGATTTTTTATTACTTCTTGAGTGGTTATGTTAAGGCAGGGAACTACAACGATGCAAGGGATTGTTTGTTTGTGTTGATTTCTCGTGGACTAGTTCAATGTTCCCTCGCTTTGAATGTTTTGTTGAAATCATTGATCAAGGCTCGTATGTTTAACGAGGCGCATTGCTTGTTCAGAGACGTAGTTTTGAATAAACTTCATTATGATTGTGTTTCTGTGTACTTGATAATGTGTTTAAGTCTCAGAGAAGGTAATGTTAAAGATGCACAGAAATACTTTATGGCCTCAAAGGAAAATGGAGTTCAACTCAATGCACTTGTTTATTCTACAGCTATTCGTGCTTCTTGTATGAACATGGAAACCGGGATTGCATTCGCCTTGTTGAACGAGATGAAGCAAAGGAGCTTCGTTCCTTCTGAAGGTACATACACACTTTTAATATGCGCGTTTGTCAAGGAGAAGAAGATGATAGATGCATTGATGCTGAAGAATGAGATGATTATTTCCGGGCATTCGATGAATTTGATCGTTGCTACTAGCTTGATGAAAGGGTATTTTCAAGTTAATGATATGCATAGTGCTTTGGCGTTGTTCGATGAGATTATCGAAAACAAGCTTGCTCCAAATAAGGTAACTTATGCGGTTCTCATTGAAGGTTGCTGTTTGAATCGGAATCTCCCGAGAGGTGAAGAATTATATGAACAAATGAAATATTCAGGTATTCAACCATCTCCTTATATAGTAAACTCTCTGATTAAAGGGTACTTGGCAGTTAATTCGGTTGATAAGTCGATGAAAATATTTGATGAAGCGATGAAGCTTAGTGTTGCAAATGTCTTCACTTACAATAATCTTATATTATGGCTCTGTCAACAGGATAGGTTAAATGATGCCTATTTAATTTGGGATAAAATGATTGACTATGGAATCAAACCGAATGTCGTTTCGTACGGTATTTTGATAGATGGATGCTTTAAAGGGCGTCAAGTTGAGAAAGCCTTGTTTCTTTTCGATCATATGCAGGAAAATGGCGTTGCTCCAAACAACGCAGTATTTAACACGGTAATCAGTGGTTTATGCAGAGTTTCCGAATCTACTACAGCAAAAGAAAGTATCGAAAGTTTCGTCACAATGGGGTTTACTCCGAGTTGCATAACTTACAATAGCTTGATTGATGGCTTTATGAAAGAGGGTAATGTTAACTGTGCATTATTTCTTTACAGTGAAATGATAAAAGCCGGGATTTCACCGAACATCATTACTTACACTGCTTTGATCAACGGATTCTCGAAAAGTGGAAACTTAGAACTTGCACTAAAGATACAAGAGAGAATCAGAACTCGATTTACTGCCATGGACATCGACTTAACTGCGTATAATGTGCTGATTGATGTGTTTTGCAAGAGGAACGATATGAAGCGTGCTCTCGAACTCTTTGATCAGATCCCATCAACTGGTTTATCTCCAAATACCGCTATTTACAACACGATGATATCTGGATACCGAGACGTGTATGAAACCAAAACGATGCTCGATTTGTACAAGAGAATGATAAACGAAGGTGTTCGATGTGATTTTGCGATATACACGACGTTGATTGATGGGCTAATGAATGTAGGAAGTACAGAACATGCTTCGGAATTGTATCAAGAGATGATATCGAATAATGTATCTCCGGATATCGGTACGTACTCGGTTCTCGTTCGTGGTCTTTGTAGAAAAGGGCAGATTGAGAGTGCAAGAATGATCCTTGATGAGGAGATGATGCGAAAGAATGTTACTCCGAATGCATATCTATACGAAACACTTATCGCTGGTTATTTCAAAGAAGGGAATCTGCACGAGGCTTTTAAGTTACACGAAGAAATGATCACTCACGGTTTAGTGTCGAAAGGCGATGCTTATAACGTAATATTCTCGTTATAACGGTTTAGTGTCGAAAGTTCGAAAACACTTCACTCTACTGGATCGGATCAGGGAACTTTCAACTTTCAAGAGGTAATTTATTGTCTTTGAAACTCGGTTTTTTCGAGGAATTTATGGTGTAGTTTGAGCATGGTATTCTTGTGATCTTACAAATCTTGTAAGAAGCGAGATCTCGGGAAGTATACGAAGTTGAGGGCATCGTTTCCCGAAAACTCATACATGTCTCAGTCGATATGGCATCGATATATTGAAAATTGGAGAGAAGACCCTTAAGACCAGGGTAATAAAAAACGGGCTACGTTTGTCCATGATCCCTTTAACACACATTGTATAAATGAATTGTTTTCTAAGTTACGAACTTGTAAATATAATATACTATTTAAGTAAAAATATGCATTTACAATTCGTCACTTCAATTAAATAAGTAAAATATACTTAAAATTATCAATGTTGTTTATTATTAATTATGAATAAAAAAATAAAATTATTGTACATTAATGCTACAAAAAGATGTTTGGACATTGTTCTTAAAACACATTATGATCAATATTTTCAAATACAATTCTTTTATTGAACCGAAATTTTTAATGAGTCATGGAATCTTTGTAAATTTTATTGTAAATTTTATGTTATCATTATTGAAATATTATTAATTTAATTTATTTTTATTAAACAATATTATTTTTAAAAAAATAATAATTATAATTCATTTACAAATATTTTTCAACTTTTTAAAAAAAACTAGCCTACCCATTAACTGTCAATTTATTGGGTCCTTGATAGGATGATTGACTGCTCAACCCATATAAATTTGTTTGGGTTTCAAAACACATTATAACACCCTAATTTGTTTAGTGCTATTTATAATAATTAATATATAATTATCTTTATTTTGTTTATATATAATGATATATTGTTATTTTAAATAGCATTAATATAATAAATCAATTTTAATAAACAATTTAATAAGGATTTAATAGAGATTCAACTTTAATTTGAGAATGATTCGAGTGAATAAAAAATCGACATTGAAACAATCCATGCCCAGTCCATGGGATCCATCTGTGCGTACCTAACTCTTTCATCGGAAATCTACCCAAAACACCGTTGATTTTTCATTAGCGATCATCCCTCACCAAACCCAATTCAATCCCACCAACCCAACACAACTTACTCCAACTTCACTCATTTTTACTCATTATCGGTACTTGAAACTGCTGAAAAACTCTACAAACAATGCGCTGGATCTGAACCCATCTTCTGTAAAAGTTCAAATTGTTATCTTGTTGGGCCACTTATCAAAAGTGACGAAATTCGTAAGTGAAAAATGCTTCTTTTTTGCTTATATTTGAATCTTCAAATTTATCGTATAGTTAGTTTATGCTTTGTACAATTGAGCTTTATTTCCAGTATCTGCATCTTTAATGAGGGAAGATCTGTTTAAGTTCATTATATTGATCATTTTTTTATGTGAAATTTGTTGTTGTTTCTGTAAACCTTCAAATGCACTATACTTTCTTCTGTTACCTTTTATTGTACTCAAATTATTTTTAAACGGCCTCAAAAGGCTCTTGAAGACTTCTGTTACCTTGTATTGTACTCAAAATACTCTCTTGAATTTTCATTTGTATGAATATGTGTAATATTTGCTTACTGAATGCATATTTTCATTTCTTTAGTGATTATAATCTGGTCTGAGAAGCACAAAGAGTATAATGGGGACGAGGAAGAACGATACATTGATATGTGCACCATTAATGGCTGATATGGTGGATCAAGTGATAGAATTGTCGAATAAGGCAAAGTTAAAAGGGGCTGATATAGTCGAAATTCGTTTGGATTATTTGAAGAGCTCGATAATTTCTGCTGATATTCAAAAGCTCATCAGAGAATGCCCTCTACCAACTATATTTACCTACAGGTACTATATTCCTATGTTATCAATTTTGTATCGGCTATACGTTCCGTTTCTATATGAATGTCGGAAAATGGTCTCTCGGTCATGAACTTCGTTGCAAGTATAATGTACTGAAACTGAAGCATAAAAACCACTGAATTTTGTGTTGATATTGTACATTACATTGCTATTAGAATGTCGGAAAATGGTTACTCGGTCATGAACTTCGTTGCAAGTATAATGTACTGAAAAGCCACTGAATTTTGTGTTGATATTTTGCATTACATTTTGTGTACATTGCGTTATCTTATATAACATTGAAGTTTACTAGCTGTCGAACGAATTGGTTTCTGTACTGAAATGGAGTTGAAATCATTAGTTTTCAAAATACATTGATTGTGAGCAAATTTTCCTAAGTGACTTTTGTGTGCATATTCGGGAACCCGATCTTGTGTTTTTTCCCCAGACCGGTATGGGAAGGTGGCCGATACACCGGTGATGAAAATGCTCGATTCAAAGTGCTTCAATATGCCATGGAATTCGGAGCTGATCACATCGACATTGAGCTCAAGGTAGCTTTCAAAATAAATTTTCTTCGAATGTTCTTAAAATTTTACGATGATTATTTTCATAGGCTGCGGATGAATTCATCACTTTTCTCGATGGAAAAAGGCCCGAGAATTGCAAAATTATAGTTTCATCACACAATTATGATTGTACTCCTGATGCCATTGAACTCGGAAATCTCGTTGCTAGAATTCAAGCTTCCGGTGCTGATATCGTTAAATTTGCTACAACTGCTTTGGATATTACCGACGTAGCTCGAGTCTTCCAAATAAGTGTCCATTCTCAAGTAAGTCTATCTTTTATAATATGCTTTTTTGCAGTGTTATTTAGATAAAAACTAGCCATTTTGAATGATTTTTTTTCTCTAGTCAAGATTTCATCTTGGTACATCGTAATTAATCCATTAAGATTCGTAGTTTTCGTTGCATATTTGATTGTGAAATCGTATAGTTTTCGTGTTTTAATCTTCGTATAAACAAGTGATTAGGGAGTCATTTATCTTGTTATTTTGCGGTGTTCGAACTAAGTATATTGATGTGCAGCTCCCGATTATAGCAATGGTTATGGGAGAAAGGGGATTGATTTCACGAATACTTTGTCCGAAATTCGGAGGATACTTAACATTTGCAACTTTAGAACCCGGGAATGTATCAGCTCCCGGGCAGCCGACGATTGATGAGTTACTTAACTTGTACAACTTTAGATCAATCAACATTGACACAAAGGTATTTGGGATAATCGGGAAGCCGATAAGCCATAGCAAATCACCAAAACTATACAATACAGCATTCAAAGAAGATGGATTTAATGGAGTTTACGTACATTTTTTAGTAGACGATGTTCGAAAGTTCTTAGAAACTTATGGATACTCCGATTTTTGCGGTTTCAGGTAAAAAATCTTATGAATATTGCTCATTTTCGATAGAATTTACATTCGTTTTCGATGCTTTCAGCTGCACAATTCCTCATAAGGAAACTATAATTCAATGCTGTGATGAAATCGATCCTATTGCAAAGGTTTGACTTTTTTATATCCCGATTTTAGCACACAATACTGATCCTTATGTTTCGAAGTCGTTTCCAGTCGATAGGTGCCGTTAATTGTGTCATTCGTCGACAAAACGGGAAGCTATTTGGTTGCAATACGGACTACATTGGTGCTATTTCTGCTATCGAAAATGGACTTGAAGGTTTCTATTGCATTTTCTATGGCCAAATCATTGCCTGAGAATTTCTTTTGAAAGTTTTTTTTATTGCAGGATCATTAACGGGAAGAATCTTCGTCGTTGTCGGTGCTGGTGGTGCCGGTAGAGCGCTTGCTTACGGTGCAAAAGAGAAAGGAGCTAGAGTCGTGATTGCAAATCGAACTTACGGTAACACATAACAAAATATGCACGCATTTTGTTCGAAAAACTGATTACTTTCTTGACAACTTTTCGAAAAGAACGAGCTCGAGAAATCGCTGATCTCATCGGAGGGCAGGCATTATCTCTTGAAGAACTCTCTACATTCCATCCCGAGACAAGGATGATACTAGCAAACACAACTTCGATCGGTATGCAACCGAATATCGAAGAAACCCCGGTTCCGAAGGTATAAAACGACTATGCTGCTATGAGACGATGAATGAATTTTGTGTTTCTTCGTAATGCAGCAAATTCTGAGTTTCTATGAGCTCGTTTTTGATGCGGTATATGCACCGAAAATGACGAGATTACTACGAGAAGCACAAGAGGCCGGTTCGAAGATCGTGAACGGTGTTGAAATGCTCGTAGGACAAGCTTACCAGCAGTACGAGATGTTCACTGGACTACCAGGTAAATAAAAAGGAAAGGTTTTGATTCTAACAATTTGTTAAATTAGTCCGGGATGAAATGGTGCTTTTGTTCCCAATATCGGGTTATTTTGGTAAATTTTGTCCACAAACTTTTATTTTGTATTCGTGGTCCCCATATTTTGATAGTCTTGGTAAAAGTAGTCTTATGCTTTTCAAATTTTGGCAAATTTGGTACCCATGTTGCAAAATTAGTCGTGAGTATCAGTTTCGCCATATATATTAAACTTTGATGATCAGATTTGCCAAAATTTACAAAGTATGAGATTAGTTTTGCCAAAAATACAAAGGTTATGGATTAGTTTTACCTCAAAAAAACTTTGAGAATTAAATTGAATAAATTTTGGAGATCAAATTTGTTAAATTATACAAATTTTGAAGAATTTAAATGTTATTCGTCCATTATCTTAATTTGGTAATAATTTTGCAGCTCCAAAGAAACTGTTTGGAGAAATAATGCAACAATATTGAGACGGTAAGAATTCTTTCTAAATTTTGGATATTTAAATGTATTGCATGAATAGGATGATGTGAATTCTTGTAATAAAATTATTCCAATGTTTCGAGATATGTCGGTTCGTCTTAAATGCATCGTGTGTTGGGTTAGGTGTCGATATGATTTTTATTCGATCAGAACGAGCTAAGTTTGATTTGTTCTTGTTCATTTATATTATAATTCGAACGGAAAAATTTATTTGAATATTGTTCGTATTTCTAAAATTTTGTTCGTGTTCACTTTTTTGTGCCATGTTTGTGTTTGTTGTATTTGATTTGTTCGTTTTGCGTTCGAGTTCGTGTTCGGATCCATTGAGTAGTGTTCGTGGAGAAATATTGATACTCAAATTCCAACGTTCATGAATATGTTATTGTTTGTTTGAATTTTTATTCGAGTTTGTTTTGTTATTCAAACATTGTTTATATTTTAATTTTAATGAACAAATATGAACATGAATAAACTGAATATTGTATGTTAATGAATAGTATATTTGATCTTCTCGATCGATCATACCCACCAATCGGCCCTTCTATTATCACCCAAAAGTTCTCACTCTTGGGAGGAAGAATTATAAGAGTCCTAAAGTAAAAATGTCTTCAATCCGATATGATATGTTATAGTAGGGTGGTATTGGTCAACGTTTTAAATTTTCAGTATATCGGAAATTTTGGGTGTATCGGTCGGTACGGACTTTTGCGGGTCGGGTCGGGTTTGTTTTAAAAAAATATAATATAAATATTTTATAATTTATTTTAGTATTTCGATATATATTTGATATGTCAATCCAATGAACTTGTCCGGTATCGGTTTTTAAAATATAGATATTGGTAACATGAGTAATTAGTTTTCTTAAAGTTCTTAATATGATTATTTCTCTGATAGACTAGACTATACATTATACAAATTAAACTTTAAAAATGATTTTGTCATCTTGATATTTTAGATATCGCAATTGCCAGTATCATAAAACTTTTAGAAGCAGAATTACCAAAATGATGAAACTATGATGATCAAATTTGTGTGTGACCATTTAATTAGTATATGATCTATTTTTTATTAATTTTGAAATACTTAGGTCATCTACTATACACATTTTTTAAATATGTTTTGATTTGGTAGAATACATTATCGTCATTCTCACTAAATTTTTGTTCTTTGAATCAGAAATGGATTGGGCTGCTGGATCTATGAGTTGATTTTAAAATAAAATTTATAAATTTTTTTAATATTTAATATTTTACATTAGTTATTTTAATTTAATTAATTTAAACATTAGAAATTGTAAGGGTATTTATGACTTTTAAAATCATAGAAACAGTATAAATAATTTGGATAGGAGGAAGATTCCGTGGGGGAGATTTGTTTGGAAACACAAGAGCTCTGAAGAATTTCTCCGGAATGCCGGCGACTTTTAACGGTGTAATGTTTTTCAGCGGCGGAGAACGGCGGATGCGTCCTCATAACAATATGCAAGCCTTGAATTGTCCACGGTGCGATTCGATCAACACTAAATTCTGTTACTATAACAACTACAATCTGTCTCAGCCGCGGCATTTCTGTAAGAGCTGCCGCCGGTATTGGACAAAAGGAGGTGTCCTCCGTAACGTTCCCGTCGGAGGTGGTTTCACGAAGAATAAGCGGTGTAATCAGAAGAGTAGCGGTGGTGAGATAAAACAGCGTACCTCGAAAGCGAAAGCTCAAAGTTCGAGACTAGCCGAAATAACTACTTCGTCTTCTGCGGCGGCGTATAATCACTCCGATTCTCATTTCTTCAACGAAAACATCTGGTTCAATAACCAACCGCCGCTGGTTTCCGATTTGCAGATCTTCCGGCCGGATATCGGCGGGTTAGAAACTTTGATTCCACCGTCATCATCGCAGATGATAGGGTTTGGCGTAATCCAGAGCGAAACGACGTCGTATAGTGTACCAAATTATCGAATGTTAACGTCGACGGTTGAAGGACTGATTGATGACGGTGTCGGAGTGGAGCAGGGAATGTTCGATCTAACGGCTGCCGTTGATCCTTACTGGAGTCATCCTCAATGGACGGACGGCGATCCGCTCTCCCTTAATTTCCTGTAAGATTGCAACTATCCCCACATTTGTGCTGGGCCCGCACCACATTTGTATATGTAAGGTGTCAATGTATGATTGGATATGAGATTTCCAGGTCTATCAGTAAATTTGAGCCTTGAATGAATTAAATACCGGCCTTATTCTTTGGGCCCATAATGGGCCCGTTTATTAAAACCCAATCACTTGTACAAGAAGATATAAATAACCTTGATTATTGGAGATGTAAAATGTTGGAATGTAGAAAAATAATAAATGAAAATGAGAAGCATTTTGTGAAATTATGAACGGAATTTTAAAAGTGATAAAAAATATGATAGAAATTATTTTGATAAAAATAGGAAAATTAATTAAATTGATCATATTTGACAACTATGTTAAACGACACCACGGGGACTCGGATTCGAAAACTCGAATTTGTTAAAAAGTCCGACTAACTAACATTATCAATTATTTTTTAATTAAAATATAAATTTTAAAAAGGCGTGTTTGTTTAACTTAGTTTATAATTAACAATAAAAAAGTTATTATTCATCTAATTATATTATACAAAATAATAAATTAAGATCATAAATATATATGGTAATTAATGTTTAAAACCTGTAAAATACTGAAATAGTTGGTATAAGCTATATTATATCCCAATAATATGGATATATCAATAATTTTCTAAACATTAACTAAATTATATTAATATATAAAAATAAGAATAAATTTAAATCATGAATATTTAAATATAAAAACGAACTCATGTTTAATAAATGTCCGATGATAGTCGGTGTCCGAGAAGAATTCGACTCGGATTCGGCGTCCCCGGAAAGAGTCGTTTAAGATGGTTTCACAACAAAAGGAACCTTATTATTTTTATTTAAATCCCATACATACACGTGATTGGCTTGGTAATATTATTTTAAAAATAAAAAAATACCCAAATTCATGAAAACATCCATTTGTTTAATTTTAAATTGGAAATAATATTTAATATGAAATGTGATTTGTCCCCTCGAAAATTAAAACATACACAATTTCACCAAATATCACCCTTTTTTGAGAATGAGAATTGCATGTTGGACCTCATTTTGTATGTTAAATTTCTCATTTTCATAAATCATTTTCTTAATGCATGAAATAATGTGAATTAGTAAAACTGATAGAAAATTTTTAATAAATTAATAAAAATTAAAGGTTTATATGTTTTGTTATTATATAAATAATGTAATTATTTTATTTTATATTATATTGAATACGACTATTATATAAATGATCATATATAAACCATTTTCTATTTAATTATCGTTGAGTTCACAATTCATGGAATTACATTCATAATTGAATTTGTTTATGAAAATATGATTTAGTATATTTATATAGAGTGGTGTTTCATTAAATTGATTTGACCAAAACTTTTAAGGTGAAATATTCTCTATTTATATCGGTCTACTCACCTTATGATATATTTTTTTATCAAACTCTATAATTCCAATATAATTTAAGTTGATAATTGTCTTATTTTGATAGGAGAAAAATGCGTAGATATCCCATAATATTTAAAATAGTGTAAAGGCGATGCCCCCAAAGTTTGTAAATTGTGTGAGAAGCTCCCGAAGTTTCAAAACCGTTCGAAAATGACCCTTGAGTGAATAGTCATAACATCTTTTTTCTTATAAGTGATTTTAATAATTTATGCATTATTTTTACAATTTTTAAAATTTGGAGAGATAATCATAACATCTTTTCAAGGTTAATGAGTCAAATATAAACTATCGGACGATTAAAATATTAACGAGTATAAGAGTTAAATATAAACAGTTTCGGAAGTTCAGGGGTCAACCACACAATTTTCAAACTTTTAGGGCACGGTGTTTACAACTTTTAAAAGTTGTGGGGTCAATCGTGCACATTATATCAATTTCGGGGGGGGGTTTGTATGCAATTTACAAATATTAGGATACCACCTATACACTATTTTAAATATTATGGATCAATTAAAAACACCTCTCATTTTGATAGACTATACAAATTATGCATTGTACTTTCGATTGAGATTCATGTTCATAATTCGAGGTTGCGAGTACATAATATAATTTAAGCCTATAATCTACTTATTTTGATGCGCTATATAAATTATGGATTGTATTTTGTATTAGGTCAAGTCGGGCATGTCAAGTTCAAGCAATGTTCTCAAATATGATTCGTTCGTAAAATTGGCATCGAACCATCGAATCTTTGTCTAACCGGTATGGAATAGCTATTGCAACTTTATTAATATATTTTTTAAATAATAATAATAATATTATTAAAATGTTTGCTATTTTTTATTTATACTTATAATTGAATAAAATTTAAATCTAAATTACTATTTTTTTATAAAAAACGATAGTGTATGGTTACGTGTATATTGTAGAATTTAAGGTGATAATCGACTTGCTTTGATGTGATATACGAATTGTGCACATTATAGAATTTAAGTCGATAATCGACTTATTTTAATGTGTTGTACTTTTTTATATATATATTATTTTTTTAAAAAATATGTAGATTAACGAAGAAGGAATTGAGAAGTTTAATAAATAAAGAAAAATGATGTGATGAATAATACTAAGAAAGCCAAGTTACATACTACCGTACATTCTTTAAATACTGTTGTATTTTTCAATGAAAATGAATGTTTGTATGATTACCGACATAAAATATTATCACGTAGAATCGGGTTTAGATTATACTTGATATGTATAATTGTGTTTAAAATAGGTAAATCTAGTCATTTTAAATCGAATTCATTGAAACATTAGACTATAACGCGGCATAATTAGATATGTCAGGTTTACAATGCGTCAAAAATAAAAATATATAATCTATATAATGGTTTTTTTATTATAAATAATAAAACATTAAGTTGAATAATTACATTTTAGAATAAAAATTATTGATATGATAAATAGAAAGATTGAAATATCATAAATTTAAAATTGAAAATTATACTATGCATTAAAATTAAATAATATAGAATTATTTAGTTAAGGAAATTATAATAAATAAGTTTTAAAAATGTGAAAACCTATTTGAAATGAAGTATATTAACTTTTAATGTATTAAGAAATAACTATATTCAAATTAAGTAATAATTATTAAATAAGTATTAAATTCTTTAATCAAAAGAAATAGCATTTAAAAAAAATAATTGAATTTTGTAATCAAAATTTTAGAAACAAGTGAATTAAATTAATTTCAAATTTTAAAATTGAATGAAAATTAATCACAAAGCCAAATATTTGAATAAAAATATTAAAATAACCATAAAAATAAGTTTTATGATATAGAATTTGACCCAAAATTAAAAAGTTGGCATATTTTGACGGGAAGCCGTGTTCCCGAGTCGGGAAGACATCAGTGATCTTCAGAAACTCGGATTGTTCATTGAACATGAATTCATAACAAATATCGAACTATAATTTAATTAAAATAAGTTTCCGATAAAAAATAGCGTTCTAAAATTGTAGTTGTGCTTGAAATTTTCGTGGACAAATTGATAGATAATTTGATAAATGAAATGAAACGTGTATGTTTTAAATAAAACGATCGAGCAACTCGTTCGTTCAATGGATAAATGGGCTTGAAATCATTGGTGTAATACATGATTATTCTCGTATTATAAATTATTCTTTTTTTATTCTATTCTGTTAAATTTGATCCACAATCACGAAATATCTTGAAAATGTATTTCCAATACAATTTAAGATAGTGATATTTATAGGTCGATTTTAATGAGAAATTTGGTACCACAATAGAATTAGAGAATAATTATGATGATGTGATGATATAATTAATCATTAATTCACGAATAGGTGTGTTGTGCACATTTTTACTAATTTTTATAATAATTAAAATAAGAAAATGATATCATACCCACAAACTTTAATAAATTAGTCCTCAAATTTTAAATATAATTAAATGACAAAACTGACCTTGAATTTTGTTCATTTAACAAAATTAATATCATGTAATTTTTCACTCCGTTGAATAATGTCGTAAATATATCGCTTCTTATTCTTCTTTGACCTACTACACTTGCATCTATGTCTTCAGATTTACGAAGGACTATGGGCGCAAAACTTGGAACATATGAGCCACTGACTAATCTTTCAGACTAAATATGACAATTATTTATGTTTTGGGATTTTAATTAACAAATTGTTGAACTTTGGGGATAAATTTCGACATAACAAATAAAAAATGTGGATTCATATAGTAATTTGAATCCAAAAAGAAAAATGTAAAATAATGTTTAATTTTTAAAAATAATATAGAATATTATTATTGTTAAGTATTAGCATTTATATTATTAGAATGTTATTATTGTTAATTATTATCATTAAAAATATTATAAATATACAATTAAAGGGTATTCCATTTATCAGATATGTGGCGCTTTCTTATTTGCTGAAGGATTAAACAAGTCACATGATCCATTCGTGCATCGTGTACATTATTACAATTAATGGGAAAACGACTTTTGTTTAAATTTATGAAATATTTTATTTTTTTCTACTAAATATAATAACTGTTGTTATCTAATAAATTAAATAATAATGCAACCTTAAAATATTATAGACACATTAATTAAATAGATTACATCATTACATAACTTTAATTAATATTTGTTTTGAAAACCATAAACTAATTATGATAAAGTGACATCATTCATTCCATGGTTTTAAAAAACCGGTCCGACCGACCGGTTCGATCGGTAATCGCACATTATCCCGATCCGATTCAAACCGATTTAACCTATTATTTCAAAAACTGATTCTTCAATTTGTGTAAGAAATAATTTAATGGGTAATACATATTTGCTTAGGCTCACATCAACCTTTAATAAAAGTTCAAACTTTCAAACAGCATCAATTCACTTCTTTATCAAAATCATGGCTTTTTCTTTATCAAAACCTTTGATGGAGATATTAATTATGAAGATCGGTTTTCAGATTAACTTAAAGAAACTTTTCTTGCTTTATTTCATATTGTTATTTGATCGTTGAACTTGAATTTTTGATAATTAAAACTCTAGCTTTTAAATTCCAAAAATGAAATATAAACTTTTTTTTCTATTATTTTTTTATATTACCTAATTAAATTTTTTAAAAATTCATTTAATGTTCTTTTTAAAAAAATATTTTTTTAAATATTCACTAATATTATTATTTATTTTTCTATTAAACCGGTTCAAACCGATCCAACCCTCCGATCCGAGTAGTAGAAATCATTTCCAATCAATCGGTTTTTAAAACCATGATTCATTCCATAAACATTCGTAGTTTTGATAAATTTGATTATCAAAGTTTGCAATAACAATTTAGTCCCCAATTTTAAGATTTTGTCAAATTTGATCCTCCAAATTTTTAATATTTGGCAAATCAAATTTCCAAAGTAGCAAAAATGATCTCTAAAATTTGATTTTGACCGAAGAAAAAATTGAAAATTTTAAGAATTAATTATGTCATACACAATAAACTTTAGAACTTATTTTACCACATAATAACAAACGATGAGAATAAATTTTTTCATCTTGATATTTTCGAGATTACAATTGTCACAATCATAACATTTTAAAAATCAAAATTACGAAAATAATGAAATTATGAGAATAATTCACTGATTATATTATCCTTCCAAAAACATGAACTTTAAAAGCAAGGGTAGGAAAATTTGCTGGAAATATTAAGGATGTTTTGATCAATAATAATTATATTAAAATATGAAATTGAATTAAATAAATTGTTTTTTTTAAATTGAGTTATTTAAATAAATTTTTATCAAAATATGCAGTAACTAAAATGAAAATTTTATATGTCAAAATAAAACACAACATGTTTATTCATAGACTATTTTACACTCATTCTCAATAAATCATTGTTTTAAATTTCCGGTAAATCGAAAATTTCGGTCTTATCGGACTCGGCCGTTATTTTGACAAAATACCGGCCGTTACAGATTTTTGAGCGTATCGAGTCGGATCTAACTTATTTGATTTAGGAAAAAAATAAAATATGGATATTTTATAATTTAATTTATTTTAATATTTCGGTATAGATCTAATACATATTTAGTATACCGATCCAATGAGTTTGTTCGGTATACTAGCCGATACCCGTTTTTAAAACATTGCAACAAATTGATTAATTGGAAATATTTATTGTATAAGTTAAATAAAAATAAATAAATAATAATTAACCACTTAATTTCTTTTATTAAACTCCGTCTATTTAAACGGAGGGGTTCTTCCATAACTACCATAACGAACGATCTTCTTCTCCATTTCCACATACAAATCTCTCGATAATGTCATCTGAATCAGCCTTTCTCTTCATCCCATCTTCTATTTTCGACCCTTCTTTGCACTTATTCCCTTTATCAGCTTTCCTTTTACTCCTTGCCATCTTCGTCTTCTGGCTCACTCCCGGCGGCCTTGCATGGGGACTTTCCGCCGGAAAAAAGACTACAAAAGCTGCGATTCCTGGACCTTCAGGTTTCCCTCTTTTGGGTTCAGCTTTTATGTTTGCTAACTCCATCGTCCCACATCGGATTCTAGCGAAAGTTTCAAAAAAGTTTCAGTCAAATCGTTTAATGGCGTTTTCTGTTGGGTTAACTCGTATGGTTATTTCAAGTCATCCAGAGACTGCGAAGGAGATTCTTAATAGCTCTTATTTTGCTGATCGTCCAGTTAAAGAATCTGCTTACGGGCTTTTGTTTCATAGAGCTATGGGTTTTGCACCTTACGGTGAGTATTGGAGAAATTTAAGGAGAATTGCAGCGACCCATTTGTTTAGCCCTAAAATGGTTGATAATTTTGGGGATTTCAGAAGAGAAATTGGAGAGAAAATGGGTGAAGAAATCGTAGTAAAAATGGAGAAGAACCGTAGAATTGAGATACGAAAAGTTCTTCATTTTGGGTCATTGAATAACGTGATGATGAGTGTTTTTGGTAAAAACTACGATTTTCGCCATGAAAATGGAGATGGGTTTGAGCTTGAAGAACTGGTTAAAGAAGGGTATGAAATTCTAGGGATTTTCAATTGGAGCGATCACTTTTGGTTTATGGGTTGGCTTGATTTACAGGGAGTTAGAAAAAGAAGCAAAAAATTAGTTCAGAAAGTGAACTTTTTTGTAGGGAAGATCATACTTGATCATAAACAGCAAAAGGGAACCAGTAAAGGAATCAAACAAGCTGATTTTGTTCATGTTTTGCTTGATTTGGAGAAGGAGAATTTGCTCTCTCATTCAGATATGATCGCTGTTCTTTGGGTAATTTTGATACTTATAATTTCATGATTTTTTTATTTTTTTCTTAAAATTTTATAATTATAGCAATTATGATCCACAAATTATAAAGATTGCAAAATCAATCTCTATGATTTGTAATTTTGACAAAATCAGTTCTCAAAGTTTAGTTTATATATCATAATTGATATTCAAAGTTTTTAATTTTGACAATTGATTTATTCGGTCAAAATCAAAATTCAGAGACCAGTTTTACATATTTGATTTGTCAAATGTTACAATACCAAATTTTATTTGGGGGATTGAATATGCCTTTACAAATAAAATTTGTCAAAATTATGAAAGATTAAGAACTGAATGCATCATTTTTCCCAATATTTCATCTTCTTTTGCATCTAAATTATATTTTTTCTATTTGTTCAGGAAATGATCTTTAGAGGAACAGATACAGTAGCAATTCTCATAGAATGGATCTTAGCAAGAATGATACTTCATCCCGAAATCCAAGCCAAAGCTCAAGCCGAAATCGACGAAATCATTCGAGATAATCGACCAATAACACATTCCGATTTACCAAATCTTCCATACCTTCAAGCAATTATTAAAGAAACACTAAGAATCCATCCTCCTGGTCCTCTACTTTCATGGGCTCGTCTCGCAATTCACGATACTCATCTCGACAATCACTTAATCCCGGCCGGTACGACCGCAATAGTTAACATGTGGGCGATCACACATGATCCAATGATTTGGGAAGATCCTTTAAGCTTTAAACCAGAAAGATTCATTAATCAAGAAGTTAATATTATGGGTTTTGATCTTCGACTTGCACCGTTTGGTTCGGGTCGAAGAGTTTGCCCCGGTAAGACGATGGGTCTAGCTACGGTTCAACTTTGGGTGGCTCAGCTTCTTCAGAGGTTCAAATGGTTAGCTATTGATGAAGTTGGAGTTAACTTGAGTGAATGCTTGAAACTTTCTATGGAAATGAAGGAGCCTTTGATTTGTAAAGCAATTTCTAGGAGTTTTTGAGTGTATTAAAGCTATGTTATAAATGTTTTAGTAGTTTACTTTGGACTTGTAATGTAATGGGAATATGATAGTTTCTGTAAATGTGTTGCTTGTATCGAATGTAATCGAGAATATTTTCGGGGATCATTCGCCTAGTTTATGAAACAATATACTCTATATGTAATATGAAACAAACTCAAAAAATCAATATTTTAAAAACTTGTACATGTCGATATATCGGACTAGCTCAATGCATTGGTGTACCCGATATGTATCAGAAAAATAAAATAAATTACTAACCTAGAGAAAATACTCAATATTTTAACTAATTCTCAATTTATATTTTTTTCTATTTCGAAAAAATATGAATAAAAAAATTATACAAACTTTATATATATTTTCTCCTAAATTAAACAAGGTGGATCTGATCCGATCTACTTAAAACTCATACCAACCAGTTGTTTAAATACCGGCCAAAATCAGTGCCAAAAATACGATTTTATTAGAAAAAAATTGATGTGATATATCATTGGATACATATATAGAAAGGTTAGAAGAGATATGTAAATGAAATATATATTGAATATATGAAACAAGTATTATAAGATATTTAGTAATTTTAATCATTTAGTTCACTATTCTTCTTTTAGTAAGTTCAAGACAAATTTTCAATACATGAGTTTTCCCGATTTTGGATTTTCACGATAAATCTTGTGATTCTTAAATTTTTATTTCTTCGTTTTATGCTTTGTTCTTATCACAAGCAAATAATCTAATCTCATATTAGTAGGGAATCCCGATCAAGAAGATTCTCCCAACATTTTTATCGGGTTTTCGACTATTATACTTGTGGTAGAAAAAATACGAGGCTCGTAGCTCGTTTTTGTCAGTTACTTATCGAGTTTTTATTTCGAAAATCAAGTGATTAGCACCTATCACAAACACTTTTGTTTCCATTAAAGAGTGGAAGTTAGTGGAGTTTAGTTTGGTGCCACTTTTGTACGAGTGGAGAAATGAAGTGATGATCATTAGATTATTTCATTACATTATAATAATAATAATTTTAAAAGTCAATGTGTTGTCACATTTTATTTACAAATAATATACTACTCAATTATTATCTTTATCTAACTTTATGGAAATCATTAGGCTGCATGAAGTTTTTACTTAAAAAATATGTTTTAATGATATAGAAGATACCATATACGTTTTATTAAAAAATAAATTTATTTATAAAAAATAATGGATTTTCTAAATTGTTTTAGAGTATTCCCTTTTATTTGATAAAAACGTTTTTGTTATATATTTTATTTTTTTATTAAAAACGTTAATATTTTGATTAATTTATTTGTTGTTTTTATTTTGTTTAAATAATTTTAATTTTGATATATCTTATATTTTTCATTTAATTATCTATTGAACATTACAAAATAACTTAGTGTTATCAAATTTGTTACTTTTAGATGAATTTACCATTCTTATATCATATGATAATTAAACCTAATATTGTTAATTTTATAAGAAATCATAATGTATTAATAATTAAATAAATTAATAAAATTGGTACAATGATGTAGATGATAAAGCTACATTAGTCATTTTCCCTTCAATAATTACCAATTAACAATGACTACCATTCAATAAAAGGGGATACCAATGTGGCTTTTAACTTAGCAAAAGAACGATTATTTAATCGTATTTTCGAAAAGAATGGAGAATTAAGCCTTTACGTGTAATGTAAACATGAAGTTTTTTCAAATTTAAACCAATATTTCGTTTGAGTTCAAAATTAATGAGTGACAATCACAAATTATTCGTATGGATAATGATTTTAAATTTGACCAAAATTTCCGTGAAATATCAGTATTTTGGTAAAATTTCGGTTGAGACCGAAATAAAATTTAATTCAACCAAAATTTGGCGATTGAATTGAATTCTTTTCAATTTAGTTTATTCTTATTTTAAAGTTCAAAACACAAAGTTAAATATATTAATTTTCAAATTTAAAGGACAATAAATATTGAATTTGATTTTATGAGGAGTATTTATTTTAAATAATAAATTTTAAGTTAAAACTTGTACTTTACATGTTTTATATTTTAATTTATAAATAAAATAATGATAAATATGTTAATATATTTAAAAATAAATTTAAATTACAAATTTGAGATTAAATAGTGTGGCTGAAATTACCCAAAATTTGGATAGTTTTCTTGAAAAAAATTTCCATCTCTTATCCAAAATCCGAAATTTAAAGCATTTATTTCCGGAATTGCATTGCCTTCGGCTTTAGGTTTGGATTGATTTACATTAAATTTTAAATATAATAAATAAATGTTAGAATGATAATTTAGTAATATATAAATCTAAAAGAGATGTGAATGATATGGGCAAGTGGATACATGACTACTTGCCACATCAATAAAGTTTAAATAGTTAAAAGATTATCTAGAATTGTTTAAATAAATAAAAAGTGATATCTCATGGGAACCGCATGATCGGGTATATAAGAAGGTCGTGGCTCAGTCAGAAAGATTGGTTCTAACTCGAAAAATAGGTCCAATAGAGTGATTTTGAGGTCAAAGCTCAATTGAATCATGCCCAATCATGTCAGATCCACATGGAAATTGTGACAGTTGAAAAACGCCAAGTGTTGGATCGGTATAGAGGACATTGGATCGGTCCCAACCACATTCGATCGATTCTGCCACGTGGATGTTGACCATTCTTAAGTAAATAAATGTATTCAAGACAGTTGCGCGTATTAAGGAAACTTGCCGATTTTAAGATCTTATAATGGAATTGACGACTCACCCCTATATAAAGAAGAAGATTGAGAGATTAAAGACACATTTTGTAACGACCCAGGAAAGCGGCACAAAGAGAGAATTCGGACAGGTTAGACTCACATTAATTCTTGTTAAAAACATGTAATGAGGGGTAGTTTTGTAAATTAACATAAGAAGATGGAATTTTGGAAGGAGGGGTTAAAATGTCATTTGGACAAGTTGAGAAACCTATAAATAGGAGTGGGATGAGAAAATAAGGGTCATTTGACACAAAAACGTGAGAAAAATCGAGAGAAATAGAGATTATCGCGAAAATTGGAAAACTGCTTAAAATTGTCGCGAAAATCAAGGGCAGGAGAGAATTATCGCGAAAATCAGGATGAAGGGAAGAATTATCGCGGATTCGGAGGACCGCTGCAATATTATCGCGGAAATCAGGGCCGAAGAGTAAATTGTCACGAAAAACGGGCTGAGTGCACAATTATCGCGGATTTCGGGAGCTGTGTGCAATATTGTTGCGGAAACGGACTGCGTGCAGAATTTTCGCGATTTCAGGGACTTGCGTGTAAATTATTGCCGAAACGGACTGCGTACAGAATTATCGCGAATTTCAGGGATTTGCGTGTAAATTGTCGCGGAATTCAGGGCTGTGGTGCAATTCTCGCGAAAATGAATGTTTATGCAAATTATCACGGAGATTAAGGACCGAAACGTAATTTACCGTGAATACGAAGAGCAACACCCGATTTGGCCGTAAATTGGGGACCATAGTGTAGTTCAACACAAATCCGAAGGTAAGGTCGCCAATTGCCGCATGTTTCGATTAACTAACGAAAGTGAGTCATGGGGTCACACAACGGTATAACACTTTAAATACATATATGCAGGGAGTAGAGGACAAGGGAGCAACATGCGATAGGACGACCAAGTAAGCGGAGTAAACATAGTAAATTAAAAGAAGGTTCACAGTTAGGAGTTTAAATGAACACTAAATCGAATCGAAAGGGGTGTGAATAAAAACAGAAATCTCGGGGCGAGGTGGGAACACCAAACCCGACATCGTGTTCATGAGCACGGTCAGCCACAGGTAGGGCATGTCCGAGGAAGGGATACATGAGTTCTCCGGAACAAAATTGTGCACATTACAGAGCCGAACGGAACCAGATAGGAACGGGGTAGCGCTCGGGTCCTGTCCGGGGAAGGAAAACATATATTCTCGTCGAGCCAACTAACAGCTAACGGTTGGTTTGGGCGAGACATGTTGTCGGGCATGTAAAAACCGACCACAGTAGAAAACCGGAAAGACTAGGGAGAGGGAGTATAAAAAGAGAAGAAAGGATAAGAGAATAAGTAAGATAAAAGAAGGAAAGTGAAAGGGATAAAATCTTGCTAATTAATTTATTATACATAAGTTTCATTTAATAGACTATGACCGTTTTACAGATTTTGTAGGGGGAGGACCGGAGGCTTAGGTGGCATTGGAACTAAGGTCGTCGATCATCCACTGTACGAGTCACCCTTTTGATTTTGTTTGGTCTGTAATTAGCTAGTTGTATTTTGAAAAACGATGATAATCCCCGGTGTCAAGTGATGTTTTAATTTAAATGCTTATTTTCATTTCGCTTGCGCATAGACCTTGTTAAGGCCTGGTTTACGGTCGTTACACATTTTGTTCATCATCTCCAGACCGACCTTTCGATCATCTCGACCTACTGCTACTATTCATATTTTCTTATTATTGCATGTTGTCGCTTATTTTATTCATTCATTGTAACAATTTTTTTTGCTCTCTTTTTATTATTGAATTGGATGCAGAGATTCTCCTTTCGGCACCGTGGTTTTTTTCCATTTCTTTTGGGATTTTCCATGATAAAATCGTTTATTTCATTTCTATTTTCTACATTTAAAGTTGTCAGTACAAAAAAACAAATTAAAAATAAGATATTGATCATTTATTACGATCACAATACGACTACTGTGGGTACTCCTAAAAAAGAACCATAACAATATCTTTTTAAATTTTTTATTTATTGTTTATTATAAGATGTCTTAAAATAAATATGTTTTAAGTGGTATTGTTATGGTCCCTTTTTAGGGGGTACCAACAGTCGTCCGGTTCATTAAGAAACGAACTCGGTTATGATTTATTTACGGTGGGAAAACGATTAAAAAATGTAAACAATGAACGAGGCAAGACAATATAGAGTGGAAAACCCCGGGAAATGGGGAAAAACCACTTGACTAAGAGCAGAAAAAACTCTTAGTCGATTCAATAATCAAATCAAAGTTCATTACAAGAGTAGCAGAGATTTATGAAAATAACGAGGGATAAGAAAGCGATAAGAATTCCGGTAGAGTAACAGCCTGTTCTTACGCATCCAAAAAGTTCTCCTCGTTCCGTCATCATGCTATGCATTTATAGAGTTGAAGGCGTGTGTAATACACGCCCTGTAACTGCCTCTGACAAGTTTGTTAGAGGTTGTTGTCGCGCGATGTAAAACGTGGCTGGGACCGAAGCGTGGTCTGCGTGATCTGGCCCGAGGCGTGCTAAACGTGTGGAGGCCTGAAGCGTGGAATGCGTGGGTTTGTAACCGTTTGGACCGAACCATGGAGTCATCTGTCAGATACCGTTTTATTTCGCCAAGTCTATCTTCGGTCCCAATGTACTAAGCTGGGCTGCGCAAATTCGCTTCTATTACATGGGTCAACCCAATCATTATTGGGCCTCACCCATTGTAGGGTACCTGGTCATAGGATTCTCATCACTAGCCCCTCGGGCTTGGTTGCCATCGCAGAGATGACGCAAGGCCGACCATGCAATGTTTACATACATTCGGGAGAATATAGGACCGAGCCTACTCGTGGTGAGCGTCCAGGAGACCAATCATTCACTTAGTCAATTAAAGAAGTGGATTTGTATTTAAAATTCCATAACGTATGCTTTTGTGTCACTTTTAAATATTTATATTCAGACTTGCGCCTCTCCACATTCGACTATTTAATAGGCGTGATGAGTGCATACAGACTGCAATCGCCTATGATAGTACTACGTGGCAGCTTACAATTGGTCGGGAGATTACTATTTAAATCGGGGTTTCGTATACTGTTCCTCCTCATTGTCATTTCGCAAAGGAAGAAATCGCCCGAATCGAGCTCTTTGCGTCCTCGTTCTGTTTTGCGTTTAAACCTTTTCCTACGGATTTTCATCAAGGTATAAACCATGACTCCTCGTAGAATGAGATACCCAACCATGTCTGAGTTGGATATCGAAGAATTTAGGTCTAGGTTTTCGATTCCGGCTCGTTATTCCATCTGGAAGGGACGGGAAGATATTCCATGTTTCCTTCCAGCGGAAATGAATGTGCCGGTCACTGTTATTCCTGTTAGTTAAGCTTCCCTGAACTGCGGGCTACGTTTTCCGTTACACCCATTTGTAGCGGTCGTACTTAAGGAAATCCATTGCCCGACATTTGCGTTATTTCCGGGTAGCTATGTGTATATAATGTCGTTTATCTTTTATTGCCACCAACAGAGCATGGCCCCGACCTTGGAACACTTTTTCAACTTGTTATTGGTCGGGTCCCGAAAGGGTAAGGGTCTATTAGGATGTGGTAAGTTATATTACATAGCGGTGCGCATAAAGGAGTGCACTATAGTTGATAAGGAAGAGTATCTCAATGAGTGGGAGTCTTGTTATGTGTGGGTAACAGTCCCTAAAGAGGACATGTTAAAGGTGTGGCTACTTATAACCCACCCACACATAGACCAGTTGGATCGAACCAGGTTCAACTCCTCCTGTCCGGATATCGCCAACACACTTGCAATGTTTCCTCCCCCAAAGCACGTCTTAAACGAACAGAGTTGCTTCGGGAGGAGAGATTGGTAGAAATAGGGGTTGCGGGTAGGACTGGAGCCCATCCCCGAAGGGGATGTTTTCTTGTTCAAATCCGTCTGAAGGATCGGGTATGAAGTGATATTTGCATTCCGTCCTTTCGTGATCCTTATATATTTATTTTGCAGATTCAACCGAAACAATGCAAAACTCATGGTTCAAGCGTTTGGCTACTGCTTTGGTCTGTCCTTCTAAAGGACGACAGGAAGCAACGAAAAGTGCGGAGAAACTAAATTAGCGACGGGGGTACGCTGGTTCCATCGGGGTCGTCCATTGGAGGGAACCCCCCGATCCAGACCACCAACGCATGCACATTAACCCTGCGTTGCACAAGACAGCCCTCAAGGACAAGGGGCCTGCACCTCTGGTATTTGGAGTGGTAGAGGAGGTGATAACGGCTAGGATTCGTTCTTTGAGTTTATCCAGCCTCTACCAAATCAGAAATAGTTCATTCATTAGCGTTGACACAATTACTTTGTTGCTACAATGAGCCGTTCCCGTAGAGAAAGTTCTCCCCGGTCCCGACTTTAAGGCGAACGTCTCCCTGCCGCCGATCTCCTTAGGTAAAGGGAAGAGGGCGACCGAAGCAGATGTCCAGAAGGTTTTCAAAAGATTGAAGAAAGAAAGGAATGATTCGGTCCCTACTAAGGGGATTATATTGAAGGAACATGCCTCGGTCCCTAAGACCAACTCCGACTGGGGTGTTGCCTTAGGCCTGCTGGACAGGTTTAAGAAAGGAAAGAAGTTGGCTTCCTAGAGGAGTGCCTTCATAGAATATTTCCGCCTCTACGGGGAATAGAACCCAAACAACGTTCAGCCGAACATGTATGGGGAAGAAATAATTGAGGGCTTCCTCAACCTCGCAACTAAGGTAAGTTCCATCGACATTAAGGCCCGAAGTTTTATGTTCTGACATTATTGTCTTATGCAGGTGCTGAGGAAATGTTTCACAACTGCCATCACCGTGGAAAAGAACCAGGGTGGCCACGTTGTGTCCCAACAAGTCCAAGATCAACTTGACCTTGCGAAAAAGCAAGTTGAAATTAAACATGGTGAATTGGTCGCCGTACGAGAGGACCGGGACCGATTGTACAATGAACTGCTAAGAGCTGGGACGGAAATCTCGCTCTAAACAGACCAAGTCTCTGAGTTGGACAAGAAAGAAAAAACAGTTCAGGGTCAAATTTCTGACCTGAAAGCCAAGCTGCAGGACAAAGAGGATGAAGTCAACCAAATTCAAGTTCGGGCCCAGGAGAAGAGGAATAGGCTCAATGAGCTTCTCCTTCGGGCCCAAAAGGAAAAAAACGAGTTTGCAGGAGGAGTTGGCCAGAACCCGCACTTCGGCTGAAGGTTCGGTCCGGGAAGCAGTCCTAGGATTCACTCGGTCCCCCTTGTTATTCGCTCTGGCGGATAACATATATGGGATGTATATTGCTAAGTATATGGATAACATGCGGGATTAGGTTACTAAGCAATTTGGGCTCTCCCCTGCGGATGAAAGGTGGAAGACGATCGAGCCTCTAGAGAAGGATGGAAACTTTCAAGTAATTCCATCTTTGGAAGAACCCTTCCTAGAGGAAGGAGAAAGCGGTCAACCAGAAGGTGGCCGATCAAGAAGAAGAGTTGAGGCAGCTCGCGGCCCGGACCAAACCGCATGAGCAGAGAAAGGAGGATAAGGAAGATGGACAGGGTAGTTAGATTCAAATTGTATTTTTATCCCTGGTTTGTTCCTTACTCCTAATATAAGCTTCTTTTCCTCTCAATTACATCATTTTAACGGCAGAATAAATTATTATAACTGACCTTTAAAGTAAACAATTGCATTTTGTACAAACGAGTGTGTTTAACCACCAAGTGTAAGATCGAGGCTGCTTATAGGGTGCTAACCCATCGGTCCCCAATTTTACACTTGGCTCACTCGGATTAATTTTGACTGGATTGGTCGTTTCACATTGTGTGTGGATCACTCTTATTCCGTCCTTGGGATCACAGCTGAATTGGAAAGGCGCGGCCCGGGTTCATTATGAGTCCATAACAAGCTTCGGCCAAACCTTGGTTCTACTGAAATCCTATAGGTTATATTGGCCGAGCTTTTGTTCTACATATGTCCCACGACATGACCGAACTTGTATTTCGATATGCTGACTCCCATTCATTCTTTTGTGACGGATTTCGTAAGTACGAGGGCTGTTTCCCAAGAATGAATACCGTTGAAGGGAATGTCTTAGTTCGTAGTGAGTTCTGGGAGAATCGCGACTCATCCATGAGACTGAGCAAGTGGAGGAACATCTGACTCGTCAAAGCAATCACTACAACTTGGGAGCCTTGTAGATAAGAAGCTTCGGTCACCAGTCCAGACTCGTCCTAAATCATCTGACTCCAGGATCGGTCCATCACTCAATTAGAAACAGTTTGTTTTGTACTTACTTGTTTTCTGTTTGCGTTTAGAGGAATGTACGTTTATTGAGTCAAACCTATTAATCGAAGGTTCACAAGAAATACTGCCTTAGATTCATGGCGTTCCAAGTTCGGGGGATTTCATCACCATCCAATGTTTCAAGTTTATACGCACCATATTCCAGTTTCTTCGATATTTGATACGGTCCCTCCCAATTTCTGTCTAGCTTTCCAACATTTCTTTGCACCTTTATGCTTCTGAGGACGAGGTCACCTTCAAAGAATTCCCTTGGGATGACTCGCTTGTTATGAGCTCATTACATAGTTCGCTGATATGAGCACATCCGCGCGTAAATCGCATATCTCTTTTCCTCGATCATCTCGAGATCCAACAATCTCCTTTCACCGTTCATATGCTCATCATACTGAGATATTCGGGGCGATCGAATGGCAACCTCCACCGGACTAACTGCTTCGGACCCATACACTAGTGAGAAGGGTGATTCCTGGGTCGTTGAGCGAGGTGTAGTTCGATATGCCCATAGGACCTCATAGATATGTTCATGTCATTTCCCTCCAAAATCTTCTAATTTTGGCTTCAATCCTTTCAGGATAACCTTGTTACATACCCCCGTAAGTCCATTAGTTTAGGAATGGACCACTGATGAGAAATGCTGGGCGATGCCCAATTTGATACAGAAATCCCGTACGCTTTTTCCACGGAACTGGGTCCCATTATCTGATATGAGTACTCGGGGAACCCCGAAGTGGATTACAATATTTCTCCATAAGAAGTGTTTTACGACCTTCTCTGAGATGACGGCCACTGCTTCTTCTTCAATCAACTTCGAATAATATTCAATTGCCACAATACAGAATTTCCTTTGTCCTATTGACCGAGGATATCAATTCTCCATTTGTCAAACGGGCAAGGCAATGAGGTGACCGATAAGGGAGCCCCAGGCAGCTGTGGGATTGGAGCGTGATATTGACATATGCACAGCGTTTGGTATACTTCTTGGCATCTTCAAGAAATGTTGGCAAGAAATATCCAGCTCTGATGACGCGATGATAGAGGGACCGAGCCCCAGAATGAATACCACATATTCCTTCATGAATATAAACCATGACAGCTTCAGCTTCAATATGAGATAGACAACGTAACAGTGGGCTCTCGAAGCTCTTTTTAAACAATCTTCCGTCACTTAGAAGATATTTCTTAGCCCGGACTTCTATTTTTCTGGAATATGACTTGTCTTCAGGAAGATAGTCGTTTGTCATATACTTAATATAAGAGTCCATCCAATTGGGTTCCCCCAGGAGATTCAGTGGGGCTAATATTCAGGCCTTGGAGTTCATGGCATAAAGTCCCAATTTCTTCAACTGACTGCTCAGTCACTGATATCCCGACCGAAGCTCGATCCTGGATATGGACCGAAATAGTGCTCGGTCTCATGTCAGGTATGCCCGCGTCCAATCTGGCAAGTGCATCAGCAACCTTATTTTGTTCCCTTGGCACATGGTCAAGAGAGAACTCACTGAACTTTTTGGATAATTCCAGGACTTTGACGTAATATAATTTCATCATCGGATCATGAGTTTCGAATCTGCCTGCGAACTGTTCCACCACTAACTTTGAATATGAGAACATTCACACTTTGCTAACTCCCATCTTCCGGGCCAGGGCCATTCCCGATAATACGGCTTCATATTCTACCACATTATTGGTTCCAACAAATGAAAATTTAACTGCGGAATGAATAAGATCACCTTGTAGCGTTGTGAGGGTAATGCACGCCCCTCTTCCCCCGAAGGTCGATCCATGTAGATGGATCGTTCAACAATCATCCTCTTGGTTTAGATATATGGCCGATCGGGTCATTTCAACCACAAAATCAGCGAGAACCTGAGCCTTGATCGCCCTTCGGAGCAAGAATTCCATATACATAGCGCTGAGTTTGATAGCCCATTTTGCTAACCTCTCATTTAAATCCGGTTGTTTAAGGACCACTTTCAGAGGCTTGTCCTTATAGACATAAACCGTTCGGCCTTCGAAATAATGTTTCAGCTTAGATACAGCTTTCTTCAAAGCCAGCATGAATTTTTCCAGGGTGGAGTATCTAGTCTCGGCAGACACCAGAGAATGACTTACATAATAAACAAGTTTGTAAACATCATCTCGGATGGTCACTAGAGCTGTGCTGACGGTAACCTCTGATACTGCAATATACAACCCCAAATGTTCATCACAAGTTGGGTTCACCATCACCGGGGGAGTGCTTAAATAAGTCTTTAGCTCTGAAAAGGCCCGATCGCACTCTTTGGTCCAGTCTATGTGACTTGCTTTTCTTAACACTCTGAAAAAAGGCAGAGCTCAATCTATGGATCTGGAAATAAATCTACTTAGCGCAGCGAGTCGGCCAGTAAGCCTATGAAATTCTCTTTTATTTATTGGAGGTTGCATATCAATAATAGTTTGCACTTTCTCAGGGTTAACATCTATGTCTTTCTCTGAAACGTAGTATCCTAAAAACTTTCCACTTCGGATCACGAAGCATCATTTGTTTGGATTTAATTTGAGCTTATATTTGCGGCATACTTTGAAACAACGAGACAAATAAGAAATATGATCTTCATCATTCATAGATTTAACAATCATGTCATCAACATATACTTCCATCATATGACTGATCAGATCTCTAAAGATTTTGTTGACCAACCTTTGATATGTTGCTCTAGCGTTTTTCAGACTGAACGGCATGACCACATAGCAATAGACGCCATCTTCGATCATGAATGATGACTTCTTCTGATCTTCCTCAGCCAAGAAGATTTGATGTTATCCGGAGTAAGCGTCCATCGTGCTCATCGTTGTGCTGCCAGACACATCATCCACCAATCGGTCAATATGTAGCAGGGGAAACGATCCGACTCGCAGCTTTTGTTAACGTCGGTGAAGTCAATACACATCCGCCATTTCCCATATGCTTTGGAGACCACTACCGGGTTTGCAACCCATTCAGTATAGTGGATCTCTCTGATAAACCCGACCGTAGCAGTTTGTTCACTTCAGCCCGGATGATCTCGATTTTTTCGGGAGAATAACGTCTCCTCTTCTGCCTAACAGGCTTTGTACCAGGCTCAGTATTGATCTGATGCTCACTATCGGAACATCGGATAGTGGGTCAAGGCAAATATATCCACATGGCTTCTCAGCAAGTGGGTCAACTCTTCTTCTAAGGCAGGGGTTAGTGTGCCCCGATGCGAGTAGTTTTGGTTGAGTAATCCTCAATCAGATTAATAAGTTTGAACCCAACAGGTTCCATGGCTTGCCTCGGGTGCTGCGGCTCTTCAAGCAAATCCACCCAGGCCTTCTTAACAGGTGTCAAAGTTCGGCACGAGCTCATGTAGCATTGTCTAGCTACTTTCTGATCCTCTTTTACAGAAATAACTCCGTGAGTGGAGGGGAATTTGAGGATCATATGATAAGTAGAAGGGACCGCCTCAAACATACTGAGGCCGGTCCGTCCGATGATGGCGTTGTAAGCCAAGTCGACTTCAACGACAATGAATTCCAAGACCTCCGATCGATCCCTGGATGGTTCTCCTATGGTAACTGGGAATAGAATCTTCCCGCATGGAATAACACTCCTCTGGTCGAATGGCCAGAGAGTTATATTAGCAATCGGGAGGTCGTGAGCAGCATCTCTAAGCATCTCAGCAACTTTGCGCTTCATCAAATTGCACGAAGCCCCGGTGTCCACTAAGATCCTATGGACCCGACGGTTCCCAATGATTCCAGTAATAGTGAAGGGGTCATCACATGGATCCATAATCCCCTCTCGGTCGGCCATAGTGAAAGTAATATCCTCCCCGAAGGAAGGGGACCGCTCAGCTGGATCATACTTAACCAGCGCCACAGATTCGGAGCTCTCAGAGGAGTCTCAACGCGATGTTCTCTTTCGGTCCCGTACCGATTCATTGATTCTCAATCCTCCGGAGATAACATAAATATCTCCGGCTACTTCTCTGGGTGCCACCTCGTTTTGAGGAGGTGGGGCACCCGTTTCAGCAGGCGGAGGAACGGGTTGCTCCTATCTTCTACCTTCATTCTGCGAGGCTCTGCCGCCACGACCCCGCTACCTTCTTCTTCGGCCCTATCCACGGTTCTCACGATCATGTTAGCCTATATCTTGCTCCGGAGGCGGAGACCTTCGGTCCTCCGTCCGATCATTGTAATTCCGGGGTTGTCCCCGATTATCTCTTCCCCGCGGCCTGTGACGATCGTCACCCTCATGGCCCCTTCGGGGAGATTCAGCTCGCATGCCCTTCTAACCATTCCGGTCGGGCCTTTCTTTATTCATCGCCACTACTGTCTATTTCAACAACGGACACTTCAAAGTCCGGTGATCGCGGTTATGATGTAGTTCGCAATATGCTCGATCGTCCTCCTGCTTCGTAGGGACGTCTTTCTCAATTACAGCCGCTACTTCTCGCGGCTGCTTCTTAGGGTAGGAAACCCTATGATCACATGCGGGCTCAGAATTCCGCTAGGTTTCCGATAGCCTAACCCTAGCGCTTCATCCACCTTAATGTACTTGTTGATTTTATGAAGAAGCTTTCCTAATGTGGATGGTGGGCTCTTCACCAAACTGGCCGAAAGGCCACACGGTCTCAAGACCTACTGCAGAATATTAATATTGTCCCGGAGCTCTAGCTTGATGCTCCGGGCGGTCCTATTGAATTTCTTCATGAAGGACCTAAGACTCATTTTAGCCGAGATGTATTTCAGCTGATATAGTTCATGCCTACTTCGGGGCGGTCCTACATTTGGAGCAAACTGCTCAGAGAAAGCTAAAATAAACCCGCCATACGATTGTATGGACAGGGCCGGCAGATTCTTGAATCAGGTTCGGTCATCGCTTTGTAATCCTGCCGCGAAAATGCGACACTTCAATGAATCTGAAGCCCGAACCATTCCCATTCATAATTCAAAGTCAACAACGTGATCGATAAGATCACCGTCGCCAAGAAACGTCGGCAACCCCTCGGGGTTGCGATAATGTCGATCTGGGACTACCGCTCAGATCTCTTCGGAAAATGGGAGTATCAAATCTCCCAGTGCGGCGGACACGCCTTTAGATTGTTGGGATGACGCCTAGACCGCATGCAGATTATGCCACCAATCGTCATCTTTATTCCGCCTAATCGGGGCCTCCATGGCCCTGATTGAATAAACCAGGATTGCGCCCTGGATTGGGCCCGCAATCCTTCAGCGCACGCATGCTCTCCAACTCCCTAGTGAGCTCGTCGATTCGTCGCTGCATCTGCTCCTGATCATTCATAGGAGCGGGAGTTGGAGCTCTGGCCGGGGGAGGAAGAGTAGATCGATATCTCGGCCTCCTCATCATTACGCCGCGCCTGATGATTTCCTCATCATCAGTGCTACGCTCATCAGGGTCGCTCTCGTATCCTCTACTTCTCAGAATAGGGCTTGAAATAGCAGGTGGTTCTGTTCCACTTCTCTCCGACGCAATTTCCAGTACCACCTTCCTGACAACAGCTTCCAGATCCTATAAAGTGAATGTTGGTGCTGGGAGATTGTTGGGAAGCATGTCACTGTCATTCGTCGAAGTTCCAGTTGCCATGCCTTTGATTATCCTATCCCTGGTAGAAACCTCAAATGGGATTACAGAATGGTCTCCACGGACGGCGCCAAACTATTATGGTCCCTTTTTAGGGGGTACCAACAGTCGTTAGGTTCGTTAAGAAATGAACTTGGTTATGATTTATTTANCAAAAGAAAAATAATAAGAATCATGAAATATGAACTAAAGGAAGCCAAAGTCGTACCCGATTCTTCTGACCCCGACGAGTCGGAGCTAGAGAAGATACCCTTCGGGGCAGGGGCGCCAGTTCTTCCTGCTACCCCGATCTCTAGCAGCTTCTTCTCCCGAAGGATGTCTATCCGTTTCATACGCCTTTCGGGAGGAGGAAGCATTGCCAAGGTGTTGGCAATATCCTGGTGGGATGGGTTGAACCGGCTTCGGTCCAATTTCCCGATGTTAGGGTGGGAGGTTAGGAAGGTAACCTTCAACAGGTCATCCCTCGGGATGTCTATCCAGACGTAGCAAGATTCTCATTCATGAAGGGAATCTTCCTTGTCTACAATAATGTAATCCTTTGTTCGAGTCGCTATATAATATAACATGCGACCCCCTAACAACCTCCTTCCCCTGCGGGATCCCACCAGGAATAGGTTGAAAAAATGTTTGAGGGTCGGCTCTACCCTCTGTATATGACAATAAAAAATAAAGGCGATTATATAAACATAATTGCCCCGAAAGAGAGCGAAAGTCGGGCAGTGAATCTCCCGAAGTACGGCCGCGACAAAAGGGTGAAGAGGGAATCGCAGACCGGACCTCAGGGAGGCATAGCTAATGGGGATGGCGTTAGCCGGAACATTCATCTCGGCGGGAAGGAAACAATGAACGTCATCCTTCCTCCTCCATATGGAATAATGGACAGAGATTGAAAATTTAGCCCAAAATGCTTCGAGGTCCATTTCAGATATATCTGGATACCTAACTCTACGAGGTGTCATGGATGGTTACCTTAGGATTTATGAGAAAATTGGAGTTGGAAGACGGTCGAGCAAAATCGCCAGAGAGTTCTAAGGCTTGAACAATTTTTCGCAAAGTTATGATAATGGATACACAGGGCAGAAATCTCAACCTTTATAGCAGCGTATTACCCAATCACGGGACGACACATCATTATTGCAGGTGGCTGCAGTCTCACAGTCTGCCCCCTTTTGGAATACGGAAAGACGTTCACTATTACAGAGCCGAGAATTACGCTTTTACCCTCAACCGTTACGAATTTCAAAATTGAAAATTCACATCATGAAATTTCTGAGTACAGGATCGGCCCCCGAGGACTCCGTTACGACCAGTTCGGGTACAATTTTCTGTTGTTGCGATCAGGCACTGATGCCTCAAACTATCTCAATCTGATAATCGAACCCCGATCACCACCATGGTGGCGATAGAGTCCAAGGGGCTAGTGATGAGATCCCCGGAACCCGGTACTTCGAACCTGATCAGGACCAAGCTTGATCATATGAGTCCAAATAACATAAGCCGAACTTGGATGCCCAGATCCAGCCCACGTGAATAAATGGCCCAGCCAGGCCAGGTGGCCCGATCGGCCATTCGTATCGATCGGTCCCGATAGATAGTGCCCAGTTTTCTCCCGCGCACCAGGACCGATCAGTCCACACTTCACATGCCCTGCTTCGGGCCATCCATATTCCTCAACATGCGACGACAACCTCCGACAGTTCTATCAGGGGCGTGGTTCGACGAAGTCGTACGAGCCTCTCTTAGCCTATAAATAGTTGGCTAGTAGCGCCAAAAGGCCTAGCGCCGTGCAGCTCTATGAAGCCATGCCCGACGGTTGTTCCGCCTGACATGAGCCGACCTATCCGCAGAGGACAAACACAAAACGACATCTTACTGTTCACACATCACAGTAGGCGTATAAAAACGACACTTGGGATGTGAAGAAAAGGATGATCTTCCGAGCCTTCTTACGAGCTTTTGGACTAAACCTCCTGTCGATTTATTTTCGATAAGTCTCTTCCCCTTTGTTGTCTAAAGCAAAAAACATGGTCTTTGTGATTATTATCTTGTTTATTGAATCGACTAAGGGCATTTTCTAGCCCTTAGTCAAATGATTTTTTCCTCAACTTTGAGGTTTTCCACTCTAAAACTGCCGTGTCTCTTTTGCATTTGGTTTATAATCGTCATCCACACATTAAATAAATTATAACCGAGTTCGTTTTGCTACGAACCGGACGACTATTGATACCCCTGGTTTTCGAACCACAACAATTTTAAAATCCATGTGTTGAATCATTGTTCGGTGTAGTGTGTCGGATGTACTACTTGTGAGTTCGTTTTGGATGTTCATTAGAGACAAAGCAACGGCATAAGCATTGTATGGTAGAAACAAACTGAGCATTTCTAAGCCTTATTTCGTTTCGTTTTTTTGTTTGATGTTTATGTATTTTGTTTAAACTGCTTATTTGAGGGCTCCGTCACTATTTTAATCGATTGATTTCTCAAAAAACCTAGTAAATCAATCGCTTAGAGAAAGACGTTAAATCTAGTGTTTTTTGTTTGCTTTCAAAATAACACACTCGCATTAAAAAAGAGAAATAATAGATATTAAATCAAGTAAAAATAAATATAAAACTGTACAGATTAAGAGTAACTTAGTTCACCCCTTTGTAAGTAACTGATATTCATAATTGTCTAATATCGTAGGGGTGTTTACTATTTGGTATAAATTAAATACCAAATTTTTTTATCGAACCATTAAAGAATTTTAAAAATCGGTTTGGTATTCAATTTTAAAATTTTGGTAATTTAATTGTTCAGTTTTGGTTCATTGATTTACCAAATATCTAATCTAAACATTTTATTTAATTTAAAAAGAATAATTTTTGTATTTAATTAAATAGTTAAATTTAATATCATGGTTAATTTTTTTATGTAATTTAATTTTAGAAAATTCAGTATTTCGATATATATTGAAATTGAACCGAACAGACGAAATTTAGTTCAGTATTCGGTAACAAATTTTTTTTATATTTGTTATTCAGTTTTTAAAAACTCATTCGGTCGATATTTATCGAATGAATACCCCTAACCTTGCGTACTAGATTTTTCAGGAAAATCAATATTTTTATCATGTACCATTCAACACATGATCGACGGGTTGGATATATTCTTCGAAAAACCCAATATTTTTCTCATATAAGACCCAACACATGATTATCATGTCAAATTCTAGTGTCGGATTCTAGATTTGTTGTATCCCAACCCTAAATAATTCAAATAATAATATATAAATTATTATTTTACTATAACAATTAATGTATATATATATACTCAGAGCGGAATGAAAATCCAGAATGGTCTAGTTATTTTAAAAAAAACATCCCAAATAATAATATTAATTATTTAGACAACTAAATTTCCATTACATAAGTAATTTATTAATATTTCATTTCCTCCCCAGCACTTGTTCTTATTACCATTTCAGCCTCAATCTCCTCACTCTTCTTCTTAGCCTTCTGTTTACTATAAGATACTGCACAAAACAAATACACTACAAGATTTACGACTCCGAGAATCGCAAGAAGCCCGTAAAAGCAATCGAGTCTCCCGTTATTTATATCATCGGCTAACCATCCTTCGTTACCGTTCCTCATCGTAATTTGCTTCACAATCGAAACCAATGCACTACTAAGAAAGAATCCTAATGACAAAGTTGTCAAAAAAAGACCAGTGCTCATTGTCTTCATTCCCTTTGGAGATTGTGTAATGAAGAAATCTAATTGTCCCGTGTAGATCAATGCTTCACCCGAGCCGACTAAGAAGAATTGCGGTATAAGAATGAATACACTGATCGGAAGAGTTGATCCGACGGTTGTTTTTGATACATATAATCTCTTTGTTTCGGATAATGCTGCAGCTGCCATTCCGATAGTCGAAAGAATTAGTCCGATTCCCATTCTTTCTAAGCTCGAGAAACCTGTTCAAAATATCGTACATTATTAGATGTTAGCATCTTCGTTTTTCTAGTGCATATTTGAGAAAAATGTTGAAATATGACATTGGTTTATAAGAGGGATTGTGAACTATAGTAAATAATTTATTCAAGTCTTTTATATTATATCCGAAGACACTCACTAAATGAAATTGATTCGATTCTAGAAATTTAACATAGTATCGAAGCGGATTTGGAAAATCCTAAGTGTCTTTGCCGGGGGTTATTCCGGCTTAATAAAATTGATCGATTGATAATCTACTGAATTTCCAAGTACAATTTGTCAAGTGGTTGGACTTAAGGGGGTGTGTTAATATGACAATTGTCCCACATCGGAAATAAGATGTGATTTGATTAACAAGTTCAACTTGTTAAGTGGTTGAACTTGAGAAGTGCGTTGAAATATGACCACATCAGAAATAAGATGTGGTTTGGATTAGTTTATGACTTGTTCAAATCTTTTACGGTGTAGTTTCATCTCTCTTGTAAGTTATATCCAAGCACACTCCCCACATAAAATTAATCCAACTCTAGAAATTTAACAAAAAATATGTTACCATCTTTCCCTTTGAGGCGTTTCATGATCGGCATGACGACTCGATCATAAACCGCTAATGTTATAAGAATCGCAGATACGAAGAATACGGTAAGGGATCCGGCCGGGATAAGAAAATTGTTGATGTTCCTCTTCATTGTTGAAGCTTGTTGAACTGAGAAAGTTATTAATTGTGCATATGTTGTCCAAAACATTATAGTCGTAGCCCATATCGGTAATAACCGAGTCATCATCTTTACTTCCTCGACCTTTGTAACAGAGCAGAGTCGCCAAGGAAGTCGCTCCGAGGCATTATCGAAATCGAAATCCTCTTCTTCTATTACAATAGCTGCTTTGTCCAAACAACTAGATAAAAACTCAATGTTAGAACATAAAAGTTGATCATTTTAAAGGTGTTTTTTCACTAACCGAAACTGATCCGTATGACGAATCTTCGATTCCTCTGGGATATCATCGTATAACATCGATATATTACGAGGGTAATCGAGTTTTCGTTTCCTTAATGAAGCTACAATAACTTGAGCTATTTGAAGTAAAGGGCTTCCATTGCAGTTCTTGTATCGATATTTTCGAGTTCCCGATAAGAATATTACGAGTGCAATAAACATAGAAATCGAACAAATCCCATAAGCAATACTTCTTCCAACTTCATCTTGTATATAAACAAGAACTGTTACTGCTGTTAAAGTGCCAATGCTGATGAAAAAAAAGAACCGGTTGAAAAAATACGTCATTTGTGAACTCTCGATCGAATCATTTTCATCGAATTGATCCGAACCGAACCCCGAAACACTCGATTTTAACCCTCCTGTTCCAATAGCAATCAAATATAATGAAAGATACAACATTCCCATTTGTAAACTGTTTGGTTTGCAACTTTTCGTATTTGAATCGCAGGGAAGTGGACGAAGGCTCGGAAAGTAAGTTGTTAGAGATAACATACAAGTTCCCTGAATAAAACACGGTTTTCGATCATTCGAAACTCGTAAATTACGTAAATATTGAAAGAAAAAGTTACCAGTATCTGAATGCTGGTGAATATAGCAATAGTTTTGTAACGTCCAAGGAACGAATCGGCGAGAAATCCGGCGAATAAACATAAGAGAAATGAAGTTCCCATGAAATCAGTGACAATATTAGCTGATGTGGAGCTTGGAAGATGCATAACTCCACCTAAATAAGTCACTAAATTTACTGCTATTCCCATAGTTGAAAGCCTCTCACATATCTCTATCCCTGCAAAAAAACTCCGTTTTTTCGACGATATTGTCCGTTTTGAACCCGATTTTTAGTGTAAGGTATAAGATAAACAAACCTAGTATAAGAGCTGCCGGAATCCAACCTCCGGTCACCGTCCGATCTGCTGGAGAACCCAAATAGTTAACTGCACCAATAACTACTGATCCCACTTTCTCTACATCCTGAATTCAGACAATCCAATGAATCAGACAAACAAACAAACGATCTCATTATGTTGTCTATAATGAATAGGGAAAAAACTCACCATTTTCCAGTTAAATTTCTTTCTTCTTCAGCTAACTAGAAGGGCAGATTTTTATATGCATAAGAATCAAGTAAAAAAGCACGGATTATCTGCATATAGATCTAATTGCCGTTGTCGTGTACATAAAAAGAGAGACTGGGAACAACAAAGAGTGTTAAGAGTCCCCACATTCACATGCCCAATTGTATATTTTTCATCTGGGTCTCAATCAGAACCCTTGGATTTCCCGTGTTACTTTATATGATGAACAAGACCCACCAAAAAAACGTAATTCATCGATTCAACTTGAACAGAGAACATACAAGGAACTGATTTGAATTGAAATTCATTCTTACACGGAACGCGGTGGAGTTTGATTTGTCGCTTTGTAATGTCTGTAGCTCGATCAGGATTCAGGACCACTGATGGTGGGTGGGGACTGAGCTGACGCCATTGCGCTTCAATTATTCTAGAAAATGGAATACAATACAATACAATACAATACAAAAACATCAACTTCTTGCATAAATTTATACTCTACAGACAACTGATGGAAAGCTCAGGCGTTAGTGGTGGAATAATGGAATAAAAATCAATTCAAAATTCCAAGGAAGGGAATATAGCCGTTGGGAGACCTATTAACATGGATAAATATCAGTAGGTAAAGAAGCTTCGTGTCCAGGTATGACTTGTTAAGTAGTATATCAATTAATATTAATATTAATATTTAGTGGTACATTAAATATACCATGGGTACCTGTAGTAGAGGCTAACGGTACCAAATATCAAACCAAACTAAATATTTAAATACCAAATATCAAATTATCATCAAAATTGAATACCAATTTCAATCCAATATTTTTTTAGTAACGAACTGAAATATCGAAATAATTTTGGTATTTCGTTATTGGTACAAAAATACCAAAATTAAAGTACCTAAAAATATAATCAAGAACATCTTATACACGTCTTAAATAAAGTACATAAAAAAATATTTTAAAAAGACAATGATTAAATCATTGATCACATTTGTTGTGGTTAGAAAACCAGGGGTGTCAACAGTCGACCGGTTCGTTACAAGACGAACTCGGTTATGATTTGTTTATGTGTGGAGAAGAGTTAACGGTTTAGAGGCATAGAAGGCAAAAAGGATTTAGAGTGGAAAACCTCGAAAGCGAGGAAAAAACCACTTGACTAAGGGCGGAAAGAAAGGCCCTTAGCCCTTCCAATAACCGAAAACAGGATCATACAATGCATGTTTTCAGATCAATACCAAGGGGAACACAAAGCGCTTCGAAAATAAATCGAGAGTAGCTGTGAAACCACGGATGTGGGGAGGAAGGACCAGGAGGATCCCAAACTTCTTCTTCGGTCCTTTCACTCTGATTCCAAAAGGCTCTCTCTTTTCTGTTCTCTCAGCGTCCTTTTTATACCTGCACTGTACTATGTGCAGTAGGCCGTCGTTTTGTGCTTGTCCTTTGCCAATAGGTCGGCTAACGCCAGGCGGATCAGCCGCCGGAACTGGCTCTACAGTGGCTGCATGGCGCTTAGGCCTTACGGCGCTGCCAGCCGGCTACTCTTTGGCCTTTAGCGGCTTGCTCCCATGACTGGACCATAGTCCTGACTGATTTGTCGTGGCTCGCTATCATACAGGACGATCGGAAATGGCCCGAGGGGGAATCTGCAGCTAATGGACCGAACGGTCTGACGCTTCCTGGGAGGTTGGGTCCCACACCTTGGGACCGATCGCCTAATATGCCCGATCGGGGCAGCCACACAAATGGGCCTTCCTTTAATTTGACCTCCAAGCTTGGTCCACTCGCTTGGGCCGCCATAGCTTGGGGTGGTTCGGACCCTGTTCGGGGTACCGGGTTCCGATGGTCTCATCAACATTGTTGTATCCATATAATAAAACAATCTTCAATTCTACAAGTTTATACTCCGATATAAATGTAGAATGTTGTGAAAGTTTTGAAATCAAATAAGAAAAATTATTATAAAATAAATGAGAAATTAATAGTTTATTAATATGAAATCTAAATTATCATTTTCAAACTTATCTTACTCGTATTAATCTTCATCAATATCATAAGAATGTTGTCTACGAAACCAATATTTAGTGCATATAAATGTCCCAAACTTTTTGAACTCAAAAAACTTCTATAAGAATCAATGACTCGTTTTATCTTTTAAATATCAAAATATTAAACAAATATAATATCATACAATCAAAGTAATCATTAAATAAAAATACTTAAAATAGGAGATTCATAAGAAACAGTGTAGATTAACATAACAATAATATCATGAGTCATTTGGACAAGTATAAGAAATCTCATACTAACAACTTCTCAATATATCAAAATTCGATATTAATAATTGAAGAAGTCATAGTTCAATTAAAATTTTAAAATATATAAATTAATTTGATAATTCGATATATACCGAATTTTTTTCTTTTTACCCAATACCAAACCAAATTTCATGATTTCATAAAAATAAATACCAACTGAGTACCAAATAACGAATACCAAATATCAAATACCGAAATAACAAAATTTCGGTATGGAATTCGGTATTCTAAAATTTTTGCTCACCCCCAATGTGAAGATTTCAAAATCATTCCTTTAAAGAGTTTTGAGTCCTCAATAAAAGTTCAACTTCAAGATCCAATAGGTTCCTAATATTTTGTAAAATGATAAATAAAATTAATTATTTATAATATTACAATCTCTTATAAACCCGAGTCATTTTTATATTGGGTGACGTTTGCCTACGGGTTGTGTAAATGGTATGCCCTCCAAGTTATGAAATTTCAAATATGATATCTTTTTTTATCAAAAATATGCATTTTTAGCCCTCAAACTTCAATTAAATGCAAATAAGATACATCAAGCTTCAAATACCGTTGATCATTGGCACTCTAACGAAATTGTTAATATTTTATACTCAATTTTCGAATATCATGGATCAATTTTGTATAATTTTTCAAACGGGTCTTATTTGTGTACTTTGGCAATGATGTATGGTAACGGAAAAACGTTTGTCAACTTAACGAAAAACCGGGTGATAGAGTGTCAGGGGTAAAAAACAAAGAGAAAATTGCATAATTAGCCCCCCAACTTACGAGCTGTGTAAAGTGCATACCCTCAAACTTACGAAATTGCAAGAATGACACATAAAGTTATAAATATTATTTGTTTTTTACCCATGGCATTTAGAACCCGGTTTTCCGTAAGTTAAAAACAGTTTGAAAACTCATTACAGAGTATGCAAATACGACCCGTTTGAAAAATTATACAAAAATTACAATTGATATTCGGCAGTTGTGCATGAAATATTAAAAATTTACGAGTTCATAAAAGTGACAATCATAAACAGTATTGGAAACTTGAGATGTCTTATTTGCATCTAATTGAAGTTGGAGGGCTATACATGCATATTTTTAATAAAAAAATGTACCATATTTGCAATTTCGTAATTTGGAGGGTATGCCCTTTACACAGCCCGTAAGTATGGGGGCCGTAGGCAAACATCACCCAAAAAGCAAACTGTATTGATGACTTTAGGTGTCATTCTTGCAATTTTGTAAGTTCGAAGGCATACCCTTTACACAGCTCGTAAGTTGAAAGACTAGTTATGCAATTTTATGTTTAACAACTTGACAATTTCATGTATAATCTCGTCAACTAGTCATTTATATCAATGTTTTCATACCAGACTGTATACCGTCCGGTACGTCAAATTTCGCTCGGTATCGGTATTTTTTTTCGTACCACCCGATACCGGGTATTATGGTCGATTTCCGAGTTTTTTCGGGTCTAATCCTAAAAAACTAATTAAATATTATTTTTTAAAAAAATAAAATTTTGTACCAATCGTAGTGCTCATACCGATCCGGACCGATACGTGATTTCGGATCGATATGAAAACATTGATTTATATAAAGAAATTATAAGGGTGAACCTTCAATATTTGAAATTATTTCCAAAGTTTAACTTATGAACATATAAACTTTGGAAATCATTATTCATCACACTCATTAAATGATATTCTTTTGATATAATCAAATGTAAATATTTTTTGAACTTCGTGATCAACTACATACTTATTAAACTTAAAATGCACCTTAAAATTTTTTAAAAGTTGAGAGATTAATAGAACACATTCTATCAGTTTAGGCACGATATTATTTCAAAGTCAGCTTCCTTGCATACCAATCTTTGTCCATATAAACACAAAGTTGCATCAATACTTACACTCTTGAATTATGTAATTGTAGATTCGTCGTCTACTCCGGCACGCTGGTTTTCGAAGGACCACATCTTTCGACCATAACATCATAAAGCTGCTTCCCATTCTGTTCACAATTCTCTCAAGTAAATAGATGTATATCACTCAATGTTTTCACACCGATATTTTCTCCGGTATAGGGTTTAGGATCGGATCTAAAGGCTTTTTTGGATCCGACCCTAAAAAATAATAGAATAAAATTTTTAAAATAAATGAAATTTCATACCAGTATGAAAACATGATATCACTTTTTATCGGTTAAAAGAAATAGATTTGAGGCGAAAGGACTTACAAATATGACAGGGAAGAAGTGAATCTGGCCATCTTGTTTTGTTTGTGTTTCCTTGAAGTAAACCAATATTGGAAAAGAAGGCCACCAAAGCTCCCAGTTCACAAAACTTGAGTATCTAATCAAATCTCTATGTTACAACTTATCTCATCTTCACATAAATGCACAAATTCCCGATTCAACAGTGTCCGTGTAATCCAATAAATCATATTGAAAAAATTAGATCAACCCAATTATTTACGATATCACTCATCTTATAAACCAGAACATTTCTATTTCCACAACCGACGCATGATAATATTCTCAACAATAAACACTTACTTCCAGCGGTTTTTTCCACCTACAAACGCATTTTCTCCTGAATCTTCAAGCTCTTCTCCAACTTTCACTTCCTGGTACATATAACTTTAACATTAACCATTAAGTCAAAGTTCAAACTTGATTAATTCTTTTGTGTGTGTGTGTTTTTTACTCTCGGTAACCCGAATCATATATCGATCTATTTTTATCGTCTAAGTTAGGTGAACTTTTCTACCAAAGTTTGGTTTTTTTGTCTAAATCGAGCAGGATCAACATAAAGCGCATGCTTGTACTCTGGTATCATGTAAATATTTAAGATTTAGTGTGTATAAAAAAATTTGTATAGCTCAATTCATAAGAAAAATAACTCATATTATAAAATGATAAGTCATATCACCATGGTATGAAATAGCACATTTATAATTTGAAATCCGATTTGAGACATGTAACTTTAACACTTCCGTCAAGTCGAATTGGTATCGGGCATATTCAAACCAATGTAGTCAAATACGCTGAACCGGTTTAATCGCAAACCGAAAAAAACTCTAGTTTGATTCTTCAAAAATTGCTAAAAACCGGAAAAACAATTAACCCCTAAAAAATCTGATTGAACTGCGAGCTTTCATATATGTGAAAGTTCAGCGATTTAGACAAATAAATGTGAGAAATCGTACCAGGGATTCATCATCGAAGACAAATCTCACTCTGGATGCCTGAAACAGATGACAGATATGGAGTAATACGAAGGTTTGCAAAACCAGCAGGTTTTCAGATTACCTGAACTAAGAGAAGCAACCCTAGAAGACCAAAAGGTACTGCAGCTGTTACATTATCCACATAAACAAGAGTACCAGCCAATCCTGAAGGCGACGATTAGATAAGAATATCAATTGCTGTGTTTAAAATTAGGTTAATCGAAATTGGGGAAATCTTACCCAGAAGTACAACTGGAATTCGATAATCCGGATCAGGAATCACGACGGCCTGGCTCTTCGTTCTCGATTTCCTTCCGAGCTGTAAACAAAGAAATCCAAATTAAGGTCTAAGTTTTGCTAGGAATGAAAGAAAATGAAGATTACGAACCACGGAAGTGATAACGGCGAGCCGTTTTATTGACGAATTTCGATTGCCTCTGAATGAAGCTAATGTTCTTCTTCCGATTGCGTCCGCCGCTTTGTCGTGATCTGATTGGAGAAGCGAAGGACTAAATCGTGGAGAAATAAAGCGAGTAGATGCACATAATACGGCGGCGCAATTCATCGCCGCGCTTCGCTGTATTATCTCAGAAATTTTCGATCCAGAAATTTTCTGCGCTCATAGAAATTTCTATCCCTTTAGTTTATCTAATCTTTCTGATGAAAGTGACGATGTGTCTACGTATCAGCCGTTCATTCAGCCTGCCCTCATCTCCATTGTTAGTTCTCTGAAGCAGAAAGCCAAAGCATCTTGGCAGGTTTTTATTTTGACAGCATAATCCATGATCATGAAGGCTGAATCTCAAACCCTCCATGCCTTTGAATTCATACAAAATAGAATTTTGATTTAAATTCAAAAAATATGGGTTTGCATGGCGAAATCAATTTGGAAAACAGTTTAGTAAAATTACAATATAATAAATGTGATTTATATACGAATAATAATATTTATTTATATATAAAAGAGAATAAGTATAATTATATTTTAATTATTAAAAATAAAAATAAATTAATCATTTTACAAATCACATTATTCTATAATTGATTTTAATAGAGTTAAAAACATAATTTTTCAATGTCGTACCATAATTTTACTTTTATTTTATATACATTTAAAAAATAATGTTTTGGTAAACTCACTTTCCAATTCCCCAACACAATTTTAATTGTTGAATCAAATAAACTATAAAAAACTCGAAATAAATTAAAAAATGTTCAATCATCAATATTTAATTGGTTATGAATTCGAACTCAAACCAATTTCATTTCTTTAAAAAATAGAAACTGAACTTGAATTTTATCGAATTAGCTATGAATCGTTAATCACGTCGGTTCGTCTGTGTATTCATGCCATTGATAATTTTTGCATTTCAAGCTAGATATATTTTCATATATTATTGGCTCACAAATAGATTCGTTAACCTAAAAATGTTAAAGATTCGAGATTCCGTTCATTATGAATTTAAAATAAAACCCTAAACCCTAAACCCTAATAAGCTCGAATACATAGCGAATACCATGATAGATGAGTGTTTGTTTGTAGTGATAACACAAGTCGCAATCATGAAGTAGAAGGATAAGGAGAGAAAATGACATACTTTTCTTCTCAATAATTGCAAGCTTTCACATTCTTGGAATATCCTAAACTTATTCCATCACCTTAGAGATGCACATGAGTCGGGTCCTATCGAAGTCATGACCCGATCCATCATAAATACATATGATTCAAATCAGACCCATATCTGATTAAGAATCAACATGTCTATATCCATGGGGTCTTCTTTTTTTATGGTTTTTAAAGAGATCTTGAAAAATCTTATATTATCGACTATTAGATGAATCATCTCTAGTCAGTTATGCATAAATCTGGACCAAAATAATTTCGAGTTTAAAATAATAAACTCAAACCCGGCCAAAAACCCAATTTTAAATATCCATACCCAAACCAATTTGGTTCATATATGTCGGGTTTCGGGTCTGACCCACCTGTGGCACATCCCCTCAAATAATGATAAAACAATGATTCATTCATTGATTCTCTTCATTGTTCTAATGGCAAAATTTCATCTTTTCCTAATTCTATCTTTCACTTTGATCTCTTTCTTTGAATCTACCTCCGGTAGCCAAGCGCATGACGAACTAAACAAGTTCGGGTTCCCATCGGGGCTACTTCCGGTGAACGTGGAATCCTATTCACTTAACACCACCACTGGAACTTTCACGGTGGTGATGGGAGAGCCGTGTCGTGTTAGATTACCGGCTAAGAACATATTAGCGATCTATTCATCGAAGATCACGGGAAAGATAGTAAAGAACAAGATAGGTGAGTTACATGGAATAAGAGTTAAAGCATTTTTCAAGTGGTGGGGTATTACCGGAATCCGATCGAGTAACCCGAACTTGATATTCGATGTCGGTCCAGTCTCGGCTACGTTCGGTGCGGGGAAGTTTAAGAAGCCACTCTTCTGTGAAAGTAGCCATAGCTCTTCATCTTAGAGGTGCTTTATGTATTGTATATTTGTATTGTATTGTATTTGCTTGATTGAACTTTAAAAAGGCATATGTATCATCAATAATATGTATGAAATATCAACGGGTATTGTTAAGTAACAATTAAGAGTAGATAGATATGCATAAACTTAGAAATATAACGGTTTTTAGTGAACCAGAAATTTTCGATTCAATTCATATATAAGGATATTTTTGAAGTATTTGCGCTTCATTAGAGTTTGAGCAATGATTTTGATCATATAACTTGAATTGGAAGCTCTCTGGTTCGATAAAAATATCGGTTTAAAAATATAGATGAGACATATCGGAGGTGTCAAGGCACCTTGGCTAATACCAGTATCGGTTATAGATATGAAACAATTAGATTTTCAGTATAATGATTCGTCAACACTTGCACGGTGTTTTCCCTAACAAAGTAAGAATAATCTCAATTGAATTATAAGGTTAAGCATGCCTACCTCATGATAGAGGTACAATAGGTGATATATTGAGAACTTTATAACTAAGGAAAAAATATACCGTAAAGATTATGTGGAAGTTATTAGGACTACTATAGTACAAAATGAATAATATCATGAAACAAATGGTTACATTCCAATCTTGCCATTGGTTTATCGTATGAGTATGAAGCAAATCATTACCCGTACTATCTAAGAGGTAAATAATTTTGCAAGTGCTACATGTTCATTATCCGTTTACCTACACAAATCCACCCTAAATGAGATGGATACCCGATGGAAAATAGGAATGATAGCCCAAATCGTAAAGTAAAGCCACGTGGATTATATGAGTCATTATAACTAATTTAATCCAAAACGTACAATATCGTTCATCTCCGTCCTGCGTGCGGGTATAAATCAAATCATTACATATGTTATTTAAAACAAGTAATTAATTTTGCAACGGTTACCGATCTACCCTAAATTGTTATTGTAGATATAGAAGTAGCATGAAAATGGAAAGAACCAAGAAGCAATAACACCATATTCTTAGATACCATAGATAAGTAGTGTAATTAGGTGCATATTTCAAGTGCAGGAAACATGACATTATGGGAAATTCAAAGGTTACTAAGAGTTCATATCTAACCCACAAATACATTACAAGGCTTAGCTTATAATGACCCGACTAACGAAGCTCGGTAGTCGAAGTGGGTACGGAATATACATGCTCTTGAACCTGCAAAATCAATAAATGATATGTTAGATTTCAAATACATGCTCGGTACTCGAAGTGGGAAACATATGAACTTATTGCAAGGAATCAAAAGTGTAGAAATTCAGAATTCAATGAACTGAGAGAGTGTCGGTATTACCTAGTTCATAAGAGAAATGTATCACAACATAAAATATCAATTACCGGGAAATTTCTTGTTTCATATTCAATGTGAGACATGTAACTTTAAGAAAGGGCAACAAAGTAAGGAATTGTAGTAGCTATAACACAGTAAAACATGATTTTTGTTCTAGATTCGATGTGGGATATGTAACTTTAAGAAAGAGTAACAAAAAGTAAGGGAATTGCGGTATCTATAACGAAGCAAAGCAAGATTCTTGTTTCATATTCAACTTGGGAGATGTAACTTTTAAAGTGCAACAAAGTAGGGAATCGCAGTAGCTATAACAAAGCAAAACAAAATATTTGTTCCAAATTCGGTGTAGGACATTTAACTTTAAGAAAGAACAACAAATTCATGGGATTGCAGTAGCTTTAACGAAGCAAAACAAGATTTTTGTCCCATATTTGACTTGAGACATGTAACTTTAAGAAAGAACAACAAATTCAGGGGATTTCAGTAGCTATAACGAAGCAAAACAAGATTTGTGTTCCATATTTGACTTGAAACATGTAACTTTAAGAAAGAACAACAAATTCAGGGGATTTCATTAGCTATAACGAAGAAAAACAAGGTTCTTGTTCCATATTCGATGTGGGACATGTAACTTTAAGAAAGAGTAACAAAGTAAGGGAACTGTAGTAGCTATAACGAAGAAAAACAAGATTTTTGTTCCATATTTGGCGTGAGACATGTAACTTTAAGAAAGAACAACAAATTCAGGGGATTGCAGTAGCTATAACAAAGCAAAACAAGATTCTAGGTCAAAAGTACATGATCAAATAAACAAGAAAATCACAAGAGATATCTTACTATTCGACCGAAAATAGACAGAAACATCAATATGAATTGTAAATTTCAGGACCTTTCAAGAAGAAGAGCGGGTGCCCTCGCATGATGGAGACTCGTCGAAGTTCTTGGAAGGATATTTGACCGTAACAACTCCAACCTCAAACACCAGATCCTCTCCACTAGATCTAATTCCAGTAATTCCCCACCACTTAAAAAAAGCCCTAACGTTGATCCCGTCGAGTTCCGAAATCCGATTCTCGATGATCTTACCAGTAATCTTAGGTGAATACGCCGCCAAATAATTGTCCGGAGGCAGTGTCACGCGGCACAATTTCCCAAGAGAGAGGATGAAATCCCCAGAAGTGCGATTGAGTGTGTAAGAATCGATCTTCGCCGGAAGAAGTCCAATCGGGAAACCAAATTTCATCAGCTCATCATGGGCGCGGCTTCCTTCGGAGCAAACGGCGAAGGCAAACATAGATAGGAAGAGTACGGTGAAAACTCCAGCAGCCGCCATTGACGCAAAAATCTGCACTTCCTTCTTTCGTGGTGCAACTTGATGCATCCGCGAGCCTCCACGTATACTTCATAAAATTCAGATACTAAAAAGTCAATAGTTTTAGTATTTTTGTGTTTTTTTTGCAAAATAGCACCCTACAAAAGTTTGGGTTTTTTCGTTCAAATAATGTTAAGAAAAAATCGGATTTTTTTTAGTGTCAAACGCGTTCATGGAACGCGGCCGTGTTTAGTATACGCGGCCGCAAGGATTATGAATAGCGGCCACGTTTGGTGAAGGCGGCCGTGTTTGGTAAACGCGGCTGCAAAACCACGTTCGCGGCCGCGTTTGGTAATATATCTATATATATCGCGCTATAATCATTTTGAAATTTACCACTGAGAAGTAATCGACACCGATTTGCAGTAAATGTTACAAAAGTTTAATTGCAATTTCCATGGTAATATTTAGTTTTTCATGGATCCCTATAACAATTCTTGGTTTAATTTTGATCTGAATTATCTAACGTCATCAACACCTTCCGCTGACAATCCTGAACATGGATCGAGTTACCCGGCCTACGATAGCATTCATAATCTAAGCAGCTTTAACTATTGGAACACCGACAATGCAATGTCTAGTGGGAATCCGTCTACTTCGCAAGGTACTAGAATACCAAGATGTCTAAATACTTATTGTGTAGTATTCATGCGTATGTGATATAGGTATGGCAGAAGATAACGAGGATGGTTTAGATGATGATTCATAATCGGAAATCGAAATCGAAGATGAAGATGAAACAGAGAATTTGGAACCAGATGACGACCTACAGCCCGCTAGGTCTGTACATAATGTTAGTGGTTTAGTTAGGCGATTGCAATGCTAATCGGAGGAAATAGACATGAGGTTCATTCACCTGACAACGACTTTTGAAAGAGGTGATAATAATATACCCACTTCAAAACGTCGGTACACGAAATACGACGTTGACACACCCCATCTTGCTGTTAGGATGAAATTCAAAGATAAGTTTCACTTGCAGTATTGTATTGTTCATTTTCATATTCGTAGACGGTGGCAATACAGAGTAATAGAGAGCAATTTGGAGAAATGGGTAATCAGATGTGTAAGCGGTACATGTCCGTTTCATCTACGAGCGATCTGTTCGGCTCATGACCGCGTGTAGCATATTTCGGTGTACGCTTATGGTCATTCATGTGATAATATATTGTTGGAAAAAGGTCACCGCAATCTTTCACGGAATTTTATTGCTTACGAGATGAAGTCATTCATAAAAAATGATAACGGTATGTATTGTTCTTAGTATGCAATAATATTATCATGAGTTTCTAAAAAGTTTTTTTCTTCTTTCATAGATATAAAAGTGCGAACGATCCATACCCATATTCACATAAACTATAGGTTGACTGTGAAGTACGAGCAAGCTTGGTACGCACTACAGCGTAACTTTGAGATGGTGTACGGTTCGTGGGAGTCTTCAATGAAGAAATTACAATCGTTGTTCCACGAGATGATTTTAAGGAATGATGGGACTATTGTAAAATAGAATTTGCAGGAAACAACGTTTGGCTCCCCTAACTACATGATTTACTATGTGTTTTGGGCTTTCCGACCTAGCATAGACGCTTATCAATATTGTGATCCAGTTTTTTCCATTGACGCCATCCACTTGTACTCAAGGTATGATAAATTGTGTATTTAGTTTTTTACTTTAACAGATCATGGCTGGTTTAAGTAACATCATTTTTCAGATACAACCATAAATTGCTTGTGGCCGTCGATTGTGATGATGGTGAACATGTTATCCCCGTTGCCTTTGCCTTGGTAGACACCGAAAGTTGCAGAGCCTGAAAATGGTTTTTGCAAAACCTCGATCGTTATGTAATTAGAGAACGAGAAACATGTAATAGTTTTAGTATTTTTTATAGAATTTATTTAATTTTGACAACCATGAATCAAAGTTTGATCAAGAGAATAAAACTTCAATATCCAAAAAAGCGAATCAAAGGCATTAAGAGAATAAAACCATAACAAAAATAAAGGATTAATTCATCAAGGAAACACAAAATCAACACGAGATGAGAATAAATGTAAAAAACAACATGGGAAATAGAGACCGACAACAAACCAAGAACAAATAACAAATAATAAACAACCCGTATGATTCAGGCGGATCTTTTTCGATCTTCAAGATTTATAAAGACCAAACCACCATTTTAATTTTATATATAAACCCTATTGGTATGGTCTTTGAGTTTTTATAAGAGAGACCAACATTGAACCAAATACCAAGTTTTCGGTTCGATCTTAGTTAAGTTTTGATCGATTTTTAATCCAATATTTTTTATACCAAATATTAATAAAAAATTATGTTTTACTAAATATATAATTTATAAAAATTATAAAAAACAATTAAATAATCGTTTTAAAAGCAAATGATTAGTTATTATTGTTTTTATTATTAATTTACTCAAATGTTTAGTATAAAAGTTCATAATTTAAAAATATCGTTTTAATTATATTTAAAAAATCCAAAAAATTAAAATATGAAATATAATAATGCTTATAAATAATTTATATACAATTAAATTTGAATTTAAATAATAAATATTTGTATGTAGAAATAAATTTAAAAATTAGTAAATTTATTTTTACACGATTTAGGTTTGGACTTGGCCTTAATCTCGTAAAGTGAAGACTGATACCAAATCATCGTAAGACCTACAAGCTTAGGTTTTATGAATATTTAGATCAACCGTAGACCTATTTGTAAAGTTAAGTTCCAAAAAACCAATCATAATACGAATGATTGGTGTTGGACCGATCTTTTTAGGTTGGAGGTGATTAGATCTCAAAAGTCCCACCTCTAGGAACCTTGAGATCATAAGAAAGAAGCTTGAATAGTGGTTCAATATTATGAAACAAATTGTTGCTTTGAAAAAACATTAATAAAATTGATGACTTACTTTACTCTCAAATAAAACATAAAAACAAATGAAATATTGCTTCACAACTTGTTTCAGAACATTCATAACATACAAATAAAATATCGAATCAAATGGTTTATCAAGAGAATAAAACTTTAACATCCATAACAGAAAATACCGGATCGAAGACTTCATCAAGAGAATAAAACATAAGTATCCATAACAGAAAATACCGAATCGAGAGGTTTATCAAGAGAATAAATCTTCAGCATCCATAACATAAAATACCAAATCAAAGGGTTTATCAAGAGAATGTATCGCTTCATCAAGAGAATAAAACTTTAACATCCATAACAGAAAATATCGAATCGAAGGCTTCATCAAGAGAATAAAACGGAAAAATGGCGACTTGGGTCCCCAAAGTTTGGATAATTTGGCAATTTTGGTCCCCAAAGTTTCAGTGGCAAAAACAATCCTCAAAGTTTTGATGATTTGGCAATTTTGGTCCCCAAAGTTGCGTATTTTCGCAAAATACGTCCCCAAAGTTTGCGAATTTTGGCAATTTTGGTCCCCAAATTAATTTTCGTCCGGGGACCTAATTTGCCACAATTCGCAAACTTTGGGGACGTATTTTGCGAAAATACGTAACTTTGGGGACTGGTTTTGCCAAAATTCGCAAACTTTGGGGACCGGTTTTGCGTACATGAAACTTTGGGGGCTGGTTTTGCCAAAATTGAAAACTTTGGGGATCAAAATTGCCAAATTATCTAAACTTTGGGGACCAAAACTGCCTTCCGCCCGAATAAAACTTTAACATCCATAACAGAAAATACCGGATCGAAGACTTCATCAAGAGAATAAAACATAAGTATTCATAACAGAAAATACCGAATCAAGGGGTTAATCAAGAGAATAAATCTTCAGCATCCATAACATAAAATACCGAATCAAAGGGTTTATCAAGAGAATGTATCGCTTCATCAAGAGAATAAAATTTTAACATCCATAACATAAAATTCCGGATCGAAGACTTCATCAAGAGAATAAAACATAAGTATCCATAACAGAAAATACTGAATCAAGGGGTTCATCAAGAGAATAAATCTTCAGCATCCATAACATAAAATACCGAATCAAGGGGTTCATCAAGATAATAAATCTTCAGCATCCATAACATAAAATATCGAATCAAAGGGTTTATTAAGAGAATGTATCGCTTCATCAAGAGAATAAAACTTTAACATCCATAACAGAAAATACCGGATCGAAGACTTCATCAAGAGAATAAAACATAAGTATCCATAACAGAAAATACCGAATCAAGGGGTTTATCAAGAGAATAAATAATTCAGCATCCATAACATAAAATACCGAATCAAAGGGTTTATCAAGAGAATGTATCTCTTCATCAAGAGAATAAAACTTTAACATCCATAACAGCAAATACCAAATCGAAGACTTCATCAAGATAATAAAACTTTAACATCCATAACAGAAAATACCGGATCGAAGACTTCATCAAGAGAATAAAACATAAGTATCTATAACAGAAAATACCGAATCAAGGGGTTCATCAAGAGAATAAATCTTCAACATCCATAACATAAAATACCGAATCAAATGGTTTATCAAGAGAATGTATCGCTTCATCAAGAGAATAAAACTTTAACATTCATAACAGAAAATATCAAATCAAATCGAAAGCTTTATCAAGAGAATCAAACTTCAGTATCCATAATAGAAAATATCTAATCAAAGAGCACATCAAGACAATAAAACTTCAATACTCATAACAGAAAATACAAAATCGAAGGCTTTAACAAAAGAATAAATCTTCAACATCCATAATAGAAAATATCGAATCGAAGGCTTTATCAAGAGAATAAATCTTCAGAATTCATAACAGAAAATACCGAATCGAAGGCCTTATCAAGAGAATAAATCTTCTGAATCCATAATAGAAAATACCGAATCAAAAGCTTCATCAAGAGAATAAAACTTAAGTATCTATAACATAAAATAATGAATCGAACGCTTCATCAAAGAAATACAATTTCGATATTCATAAATGAAAATACTATATATCGAAGGCTTAATCGAGAATAATCCATGACAGAAAATATCGAATCGAAGGCGCAATCAGCAATATAAAACTTAAGCATCCATAAAAGGAAATACCGAATCGAAGGCTTCATCAAGAGTATAAACTTTCAGAATCCATGACAAAAAATACGGAATCGAATGCTTCATCAAGAGAATAACTTTTCAGAATCCATAACAGAAAATACCGAATCAAAGGCTTCATCAAGAGAATAAATCTTCAGAATCCATAACAGAAAATACACAATCGAACGCTTCATCAAGGAAATACAACTTCAATATCCATAAACAGAAAATATTGTACCAAAGACTTAATCAAGAATAATCTATAACAGAAAATACAGAATCAAAGACTTTATCAAGAGAATCAAACTTTAGTATGAAAAACAGAAAATACCGAATCGAATGCTTAATCAAGATAATCAAACTTCAGCATCCATAATAGAAAATAACGAATCCAATGCTTCATAAAGGAAATACAACTTCAATATCCATAAAATCCACCCCAAATTCAAAACCCAATGAGAGTAAATAAACAATGAATAAATGAGACAATACAATCAAGATAATCAACTGAACATCTAGATCGTCAAAAGTAATAAGCCCAGTAGCCTCATTTTTTCTGACTGTACTTCTTCTCTATCCGATGGTTTTGGAGGGTATAAAAACTCAAATTATGCCATGACAATGGCACCCAAAACAACGAGAATCGCCATACAAGTTACGTTGGGAATGAAGAAACCATACCCAGATAGTGGTGATGCAAAAAATGAGGCATACAAGAAATATTAGAAGATAATGAAAATTTTCAAGATCGCTCAGGAGGATGAAGAAGTAGAATTTGAATTTCTCCAAAGATATTCGTCCATACACGGATACTTACTCCATTCCTTGTGTACTTAAAAAAGCACATGGGTTAACGGTCATAAGGTAACGGTAACAAATTCAATGTCTACTTGGTGGGAGAATGAAGATTGTTAGAGGATTTGAATTGAAAATTTGAAAGGACCACCGTGGGTTCGTCGAGAGCATTGCCTCGAAAAATGACAAGGAATGTTTAGTTTATAATTAATAAGATAATTCTTTTAATAATAGATTATTATTCTGTTAAAACAATTAAATTCATTTTTCATATTAAAAGAATGATATTCCTAGCACATTTTTCTTTTCTGTTGAATTACAAAAGGGTGAATCTCATTTGAAGTCCCCAAAATTTATGGGTTTGTTTGGGATGGTGGTAATAAAGTGCGGTGAGGTGTGTTGAGTTAAACTGTGGTGAGTTGAACATGTTTATAAGGACGTGATTTTTAAAACTGTTTGGTGAAAAATAGTGGTATAATAAACGCAATTTTTATAAAAATACATTTTTACCCTTAATATCAAAATCAAAATACATTTGATAAAGGCCATGTATATTCATGGCCTGCATTTTATCTTTCATAGTAAGCTTAACCAAAGAAATCAAGCAACTGCATCTAAAAATCAACAGTCAGCTACTTTTTATGGTGGAAAAAATCTAGATCTTATCAGCACAAAAACTTAAAATCAGAACTAAAAAATGGAAATAATGACCACATGCTTAGATTTCGTTTCATAAAAATAAAAATCACAGAACCTAGGTGAAAATCGAAATGTGCAAATTGTGTAAATATACAAACACGGTGTAAAAACCCAAGAGTCAGATTCAAAACCCAAAATAATAACTACAAAAAATAGATCTCATTACAAGTATGAGCAGAGATAAATGAAGAAATCAAAATGAAAGAAGTTAAACTGTTTTGGGATACCTTGAAGCATATTTTTAGATAAATCAGAGTACTTGTTCATCTTCCGCTGCTGTTCGCTGTGATTAGAAGAATTGCAATGCAAACAAACTTTAAGAAGAAAGCAGCAGAGGGAGGGCTGAAAGTAAATAAAAAATGAAAGTTTAAATGTTTTTTTAATTTAATTAATAATGGTATATATATAACTTCACGAATCACGTTCATTTAACCACTCCTAAAACCAACTACCACCCAACTGCTATTTTTCTAGGTTCTCCTCACCGTGATTCGAGTTTTGTTTGGTTTGTGACAAAAAAATCACGGTGCGTTCATAACATCGGCGTTTAAAACACTAATCCAAACAAACCCTATATGAATTGTCAAATTGGTCCTCAAACTTTCTTCATTTTAGTAAATTTAGTTTTCAAAATTTTTTGGAAGCAAAACTAGTACTCAAACTTTGTATTTTGGCAAAATTAATTCTTATACTTTGTAAATTTTGGTAAATCTAGTTATCAAAATTTAATATATGTGGCGAAATTGATCCTTTTATTTTAGAGATTAATTTTGTCACATGAATACCAAATTTGCCAAATTTAGAAAATAATAGGGACCACTTTGACCAAAACTATCAAAGTATGAGGATTACAAATTACAAATAAAAATTTGGGGATTAAATTTATAAATATTACCAAATTTTGGGGACCAAACCAATCATTTTCTCATTACAAAACAAATTCATATATATTTTTGAATAATTTATATTACTTTAGAAAACAAAATCTCATTCCTTTTCCAAGAAAAAAGAAATTATCTCAATTTTTTAAAATAATTTATATTACTTTACAAAACAATCACATTTGTTAAATTAATCTACATGGAACAACACCCGCATTATTTCATTTATTTCTTTTGTTTTTTTCAATGGATCATATTCTATTAATATACCTCAAAATATATCATTTTTTTAACTTAGGTCGTATTTTATTAATTTAGAAACCGAACCTCAGGTTTTTTATTGATCAAAATCAAATAATGTTATCTCCATAAAACATTTAAAGTTACTGCTATTTTTATGTTGCGAGATTTCTGATTCCTAATTTTTTTCCATTTAAGTGTAGTTTATTGTGACAAAAGAAATCCATCAAGATATTGATTGGGCCGGACAAAATTATGGCCCATGACATCTTTCTATTTTAGCCTATCAACCTCAATTTTTGTATTATATTAATATAATATCAAGAAAATAATATTATTTTTGATAATATTTGGTAAAAGAACTCTTATTTTTGGTAAATTTGATACTTATAGTTTATAATATCATATTTAATATAAAAACTTTAAAGCTGTAGTAAATTTGGTCATCCATAGTCAAACAACATTTGACAAATCATATTTCAAAATGATAAAATCGATTCCGAAAATTTGACTTTGACCTATAATGTAAAAACCAATTATAAATACATACTTGAAAATTAATTTTACAAAAAAATACATAGTATAAAAATTGAATTTATCATATTCATAATTGGAGTATCAAATTATCAAAATCATAAAATGTTATGGACAAAAAAATTGACATTGAAATGATTAAATTATAGATTTAAGTTTTATAGGTTGAACTATTTGATTGAACAAATTTTAAATATATAATATAATTTTTACATTATTTAATTTAATTTTAAAAATAATTTTATTGGTTGAACTAACTTTTTAAAATTTCACTTGCTTGACCTGTATTCTTACCATTTTAAAGAAATTTTATAATCAATTCATAGTTGAATCTAACGAAAACATCTACGAATCCAAAATAAATTTAAATTTAAATTCAAATTCAAATTCAAATCATTTATCATACATTAGGAATATGAGAATTTCAGCCTTATCCCACATGAATCAAGTGAACATTTTAGCAGTCTCCATTTCCTTTATCGTCCCTTTAATGCAGCAAACTTAGCAGCTAAATCATCATAATCTGGTAACTTAGGATGCACATGCTTAGCTTGATTATCCGCCTGAAATGTACTAGCTCGATTCAGAACTTTCTTTGGACCAGTCGTCATCGGCTCGCGAGGAAGAGAACTCGATCTACTTGGAGCCGGAACTTCACCTTCTCTAGCATCATGATCCCGATCACTGTATCTTGTTTTACGACAATCCCGATCCCCCGAATTCGGAAGCTTTTCCGAATCATACAATGACGGTTTCTTACTGTAATGAAGCAGAAGTTTGTCCATTAATATCTCCTCTTCGTCTTTCTTGTGATGATCGTCATCAAATAATATCCGTAACCCCTTCCCGGATTGGTTCTTTCTACCGCGTCGAGCCGGAGCCGGAAGATTCTGATTCGGGTTCTGGTTCGAGTGCTCAGTATCAACTTTTTCATATTTCGGATGTGCTTGATCTTTACCTGTAACATCAGAATGAAAGTCGGGATACGAAGTTTCCGACTTTGAACCACCATGAATTCTGATCCCGTCTTCTTTCGGTTTAGTGTACGGAGGACGTGCAAAGCCGTCTTTCGGCTTCACATATGGTGGTGGAATACCATAATTAGAGAAAGACTTAACTTCATCAGGCTTCTTCGTTGCTATATTCTCTGGTTTATCTTGATCGATCCGTATCGAAGAAGAATCGGGTTTTTTCTTCACAACCGGAGGCTCCCCACGAAGAGAAACGAATTCTACAATTCTTGGTTCAAGCTTGCTGTTACTCACTTCCATTTCTTGCATTTTTCCTTTCGATGAACTACTCATCTTTTGCACCTTCAATTCTTTACGATACTCTTCCTCGAAAGGATCAGCATGCTTGTTCCTGAACAATGTTGGCCGAATTCCCAGAAGACGATTCACGTCTTCCTTCGAAACAGACTGTTCTTTATACCTAAATCCATCTTTCCCTCCAACATGATGATGTTCGGCTTCATCAGTTCCCGATTTACTGTTATTTTTTCCAGAGTTTCGAAGTCGAGCCTCGTACGGAAAGATTGGCTTCTTTTTCGATGTATCAGTCATTTGCATTCCTTCCTGAAATTAGATTACATTTCAATAACATTACACTGCTCACATATCAATGAAATGAACCACATTTCAAAGTGTTATTCGTTGCCTACGAGCTCACAAATTAAGCATTTTGATCTATGTTTTAAAACCGGTGTTGAACCGCCGGTGCGAACCGGTTTTTAATGAACTGGTAAGGTTCGATTCAAACATAAGGATATTTTAAAATATTTACGGTTCGAGAAACGGTTCATACCGATTTACCAAAACAAGAAGCTCTCCAGTTCAATCTAAAAAACGGTTTAAAAACATAGATTTTGATGACCGAAAAGACGAATAACATACTAGTGTAGCGCCATAACTTATCTCGAGCATTTTTAAAGTTTAGTATAAAGAACTGAAAAATGTACCTGTACGACGAGTGGGGGATTCATCATCTTCCGCTCGAACGCCTTGGCATCCCACTTTACCGAGAACTCTACAGCTATATTTTGCATCACCTGGATTTTTCTTTCGGTTGTAGGTGGCTGGGGAGATAGCCTCTCAGCAAACTGAAATTCAGCAAAATGAGTAGATTCGAGAAAATTCGGCATCATAATGATGAATTTGTATACCTTATGGCTATACGAAACTTCTAAAGGTCCATATCTTTGTTGAAATATATCTCTGAGGTCTCGTAACTCAGGCAAATCTGCGAATCTTGCGGCAGCAAACATCAGTAATGAAACACCCTCCCTACACTCTTCAGGACAATCCCTGTATAGAAAAATGAGCTTAAAGAACACTTTTACGGCCGTGGAAAACGCAGTTGTATAAATATCATTCAATAATGAACTTATCGTATATCGTATATAAATCCCTTTTCAGTTGAAAAAAAAGAGTTTAAAGAAAGCATGATTTCGTAGCGTACGAAGTTACACATACACAATGCAATTTTTTTGTATTAACACTTCATTCTTTAAATTGATAGTTTTGTTCCTGGTTTGACAGCATGGAAAATTTAATACGAATCAAGCAAATGGACAATGGAACTGTAAAGTTAAACATATTATACGATACAATAATCCTTCATGCGAATGCCAAAGAACAAAAGATTTGTTTATAAATGCATATTTTGGTCCCTGAGGCATCTAGTTATCACAAGAATCTAAGTGTTATTCTCATAAATGAGACGTGGTATAAGAATCAAAGGGTGCCTAGAAATGATAATGACAACAAATAAACATACTATTACGATTAGCACTTTTCGAAGAGAGTTGTTATTCTTAAATCTTACCCTTCTTTCTGCATTTTCTTGAGTTGCTTCGTAATGTGCTCGCAAGCACGCTCAACGAAATCATAAAACGATAAGAGATTCATTCCAGCAACAAACTCTTCCATCTACATCATCAAATAAACGAGCGATCAAACACAAATAGTGTTAGAATACGCTAAAAATAAACTCATCAAAATAGAAAATAAGTGATGCTCATCGTAGAAACATTATACGAAATCATTCGAAACACGTAAAGAAGTGATCTCGTTGTTTTAGTTTTCACCATTTTACTTGTATCGACATTTACAACACAAAATCTTGTAAAAATTTGATGAATAAATGACCTTAAAATTGAGGGATGAAGACTACTTCCATGTGCAATTCAATGATCCCGTCGTAATCAATAAACCAATTTGAAACCTATCGCAATATAAATCATTAATTTATGCCTATAGCTATCCCACTAGAATCCCCCTCATTGAAAGGTATCTTTTATACACAGAAACTAATCAATCAATCAACAAATTCAAAGAGCAAAATAAACACAGTTTGTCGTCCATATTCAGTAAACAAAACCCATCAAAAAAGCAGCAGAAAACGAGAAAAATGGAGTAAAATAAACATTACCCTTTCATAAGCATTCACATCAAGCCCATTAGAGAGTAATTTAGCAAGATCATCTTTAAAAAACCTCTGCTTCGCCTCTACTCTCCGCCTCACCAATTCGATCCTTGACCGTGTCGCTTTAATCAGCAATTTACTGCAATTAAGAACCACCCCACGCCATTAACAATCCCAAGGTTAAAAACCCAGTAACAAAAAACACGAAAAATGAAAAATATCAAGATATAAAACAACCATTTTGCGCTGAACCCACGGCCAAGCAATCCATCAAGCATCTTAAGAACTCAGTACCCAAAAAAAATCGAGAAAATCGATGAAGCTTCGTGAAGAAGCTTCAGAAAAAAGGGTCTGCGTAAAATGAACTCAAAGTTGGAAGAAAACGGTGTAGTGCACGAAAGTGTAGTGGGAAGGCACACTTCTTTTTTTTGAATATGATGCGGTGGGATTCGTTTGGATAGACGACAGCTGACTGTCCAAGTCACATAAATCTCAGGCTACGCTAACGCGTTCAAATTCAAAATGGAAGATTCCCTACTAATTAAATATTATTCCAATTTCTTATTCATCATTCTCTTATTATATTATTAAATAAAAATACTCATATATATGGTTGAAGATTAATAATTAGTTAGGTATTATAAATATATGATATTATCATATTAATAATTAACTTAAATATATCAAATGAAAAAATATTATATATATTATAGGGACTTTGTATACACATATCTTCTAAAATCGGACAAACAATTCTTTCAACGGTTCGGATCAATCTAACCGGTTTGAATCATTTTTTGTTTTTTATGTTTTTAAATATTTGAATTCTATGGATTATATTTGGGTTTACATTTACTATTCATCCTAGTTGTTTTGGAATAATTTAATTTTCATCAAATATGTTTGGAAGAATGAAAAAGAACACACTTGTTATATTTTTTGTTGAATTTTAGTCATTTTCGTTAAATAATCCGTCAAGATTCTATAAAACAATTAACGGTAAATGACTAAAATATATCAAATGTTATAATAATATGCGGCACCGACTCTTGACACTTGACACAAAACGACGTCGTTTTGATTTCTTCCTTAATTTGATTTTTTTATTCATCGGAAACGTATCTTATGTGCTTTCACGACTTTTTAATGTTGTCGATCTACTTGTGAATTCTTCGTACAAGCGATGATGGATAAAAAAGTGGTTGTTTTTTGGGAAATGGTAGAATCGACGAACGATGTTCATTTTTTATAAGTTAAATTTTCTTATATAATGAATTAATAAATATTTGTAGTTTTAAACTTGACTTTATGCAATTTATACAAATTCTAACAATTACTTTTTTTAATTTTGCTTTTAATTAATATTATTTTATTTAATAATACGAGCCGAGTCAAAAATTTGACTCTTATACTCTTGCCGAGTCGTGTCGAGTCGAGTCGCACCGAATCGATCGGACGAGTCGATGCCGCATAATTATAATATTTGTGACTAAAATAGAACTTCAAAACAGCTATGATGAAAAAAAAATGGAAATTTAAATGTGACTTGTAGATGAATTTTCCCGATTATATTTTAATCACTTTATTCACGTGTTTATCATCAACTAACAATATCAATAAATATAAAACAATATTATAATATAAAAATAATTAAATAAAAATATAATACCACGATGGCCATGCATGTTAAGAATAATCGATTTGATAATTTTTGTTGTGATTAGATATAAAATGAGTATTAATTTGAATTATATTATCATCTTATATTGAAATGAAATTTTGATTTGGTGTAAGAATTTACCAAATTAATAAAACCAGATCTAATTCAAATCGGGTTTTGTACCGGTTCCAGTTCAAACTGAAGGAACCGATCTGGTATTAGAACACATGACATACTTTATAAAATTTAAAGCTACCATTTTTATACTATTTTAAAGTTGTGATGCTAATGACAAATATATTAATGACGTAATAGAAATTAGTATTAGTGATAAGAAAATAGAATGTTTTGTTGGAAGATTAAGCAATAAGCTCACAATCCACAAAAATGTAGGCCCATAACTCGTAGAATATAGGGCCCAACTAGACCGGGCCAGAGAATTCGGGCCTATGTGGACCCTTGTGAAGGTCTGTAATATTTTTTTAAGTCATATGGGTTTCTATACGGAAGGGTTGCCTGCCTCCGCCGTCTGGTTTCTTCAGAGGTTCTCAGGCAGAAATTGGGGATTCCGGTTGGCTCCTTGTCTTGTAAAAGAGATAAAAATCGTTATTTTTCCATAAAAGGAGATTCAATGAAGTATAGTCCTCGAATGCCATTCGATAAAATGCTCCGCCGCCATGTTGAATCCGCCTCGAAGAAGGGTTATTTATCTGCTGAAGATGTGGTGGACCACCTTCGTTCCTCCAATTCTCAATACTCCCGGCAGAAGCTCAAGCCTTTCACTAAATGCGTGAATCAAATTATGGAGGAGTTGAGCAGGATTAATAAAGATGATTCTATTGGGAGAAAACGAAGAAAAGCTGATTTGGAAGAGGAACGATTGCAGCAGATCGAAGTAGAGCACTTGAGGAAAAAGAAACGTCAACTTTCAATTGGTTCAAGTGGCGGCCCATCATCATCATCAATTTCGACATCCGGATCATCTGGGGACGATTCTGGTGATGAAGTTTTGTCAATCTCTGAGGATTCAGTGTACGAGCAGAAATATGAGCCGGAGTTTGACATGATGAAGTCTATTATACGTGCAAATTTGCAACAGAAATCGAAGAAATTGGTGGGAGAAATAGAGCTGAATACGGTTATTGAATCAGAGATTACAGAGACTGCGGATTTTGAAAAGGGAAAAATTTTGAATGAAAACTGTAATTCTGATGCTGCTCCGGTTAAAGACGATAAGATTATGAACAGTGGTAGGGATGGGAATGAGGGTAATGGTCCTTTTTTCAAAGATGTTGGTGGTATGAATGCAGTAATAAATGACTTAATGGATGATGTTCTTTTGCCTTTTTTTCATTCAAAATCCCTTAGAAAGCTTGGTGTGAAGCCTACACTTGGGATTTTGTTGCATGGGCCACCAGGATGTGGGAAAACCATGTTTGCTCATGCCATTGCTAATGAAACCGGAGCTCCCTTTTACGAAATATCCGCAACTGATTTGGTTTCTGGAGTTTCAGGTTTTAGATTTAATGCTTTATGCAATTTAATCATTCTGTTTTTTGTTTGGAATTTGTTAGGATCATGTGGTTTCATAATATGGCTTTCTATATGGTATATATGAAATGTTATTTTTAGTATCTTTAGCACTTGTTGTGATGTATAGGGATATCGAGAGTGTTGATAGAACGATTTGAACTTGATATTTTATCTTGAAGTTGAATAAAAAGGCTGTTTTGTTGTTCTAAGAACTGGTCTGGTTTTGTGTTATTTGCTTTAGTTGTTGAGATGCTCATTTTCTATCAGTATTCCTTGTAATATTTAGGTGCATCAGAGGAAAATATTCGGGAGTTGTTCACAAAAGCACATAGGACAGCACCCTCAGTTGTATTTATTGATGAAATCGATGCTATTGCTTTGAAAAGAGAAAATACGCAGAAAGCGATGGAATGCCGTATTGTAACTCAGTTAATGGTATGCATGGATAAGTCGCATGGGGATGCAAAAGCTATGGAAGGAGACGCAATTTCCGATGATGATAACTGCAAAAATGGCCATGTATTGGTCATTGGAGCTACGAATAGACCTGATGCTGTTGATCCAGCCTTGAGAAGGCCTGGACGATTTGATCGTGAGATTTTTTTTGGTGTTCCGAATGAAAAAGAAAGAAGTGATATTCTTTCGGTACTTATATCCCACTTCAAGGTTGATGGTTCTTTTGATATGCTTAAGATTGCAAAGAATACTTCGGGATTCGTAGGTGCAGATTTGTCTGCTCTTGTGAACAAGGCGGGTCTCCTTGCACTTAAGAGGACAATTTGCCAAAGAAAGTTCGATACCACGATAAATTCGGTACAACTAAGTCACAGAGAAGATTGGTGGAAGAAGCCATTGTTGCCCGAGGAAGTTGAGAAATTCAGACTGAGCATGGCAGATTTTGAGGCAAGAGTTTTATATCGTTCTTCATTAATACCGATTTTCATACCATCTATACCATGTATGTTATTAATACTCTTATTATGAAACTTCTTATTTTATACAGGAAGCAGCTAAAATTGTTCAACCTTCCTCAAAAAGAGAAGGTTTTTCTACTGTGCCATCGGTAAAGTGGGATGATGTTGGCGGACTTGATTCGTTGAGAAAAGAGTTTGACCGTTACATTGTGAAGCGTATAAAATCTCCGAAGGATTACGAGGTAACATGTTTTACCTCATTCTTTTGTGTATTAGATGTGATCTACGCAAGGCTTCGTATTTCTTATGTTGTACAAGACTTTCCATATTCTTTTGAATTCATGTTTTGTATTTGCTGTAATTCTGTCACTCTAAATGTTATGTTTTAAAATTTTTAGGATCTTGGTATCGAATTGGCAACCGGTTTTTTGCTTTATGGCCCTCCTGGTTGCGGTAAAACATTGATTGCCAAGGCTGTTGCAAATGAAGCCGGGGCAAATTTCATATATGTTCAGGTTCTTTTTTCCGTCTTTCGGCCTTTCTATAATTTCACCATTGTCTAATATTATGTACCCAACTCAGGGACCCGAACTGCTAAATAAATACGTTGGTGAAGGCGAGCTAGCAGTTCGAACATTATTTCGTCGTGCGAGAACATGCTCTCCATGCGTACTTTTCTTCGACGAGGTTCTTTCCCCCCTCCATTGTCAACACATGTTTTAATCCCGTCTTTTCTACTTATGCACTCGTTCGTTATTTACCAGGTTCATTCCATAGCCTCGAGACGTGAAGGTGAAGGCGGAGGGAAACTCCTTGATCAGGTTCGTAATTATCTTTTCTTACAAAACATGAGTTCAAAGTAAATGAGATCCATTTTCAGCTACTAGTAGAATTAGATGGTGCTGAACAGAGAAAAGATGTTTACGTAATCGGGGCAACGAACAAGTACGAATAAACTTTATTCTAGTTTTTCATGATTTATACATGCATTGAGTCGATTCTTCCGCATTATTTCAGTCCTCAGGTCATGGACCGAGCATTGCTCCGTCCCGGAAGATTCGGGAAGCTTGTATATGTTCCTCTTCCCGGTTCAAACGAACGAGGAATGATCTTAAAAGCATTAGCCAGAAAAAAGTCTATAGATCCAAATATGGACTTGATATCTTTCGGAAAAAACACTTGCGAAAACTTCAACGGTGCAGATCTCGCAGCTCTGGTACTTCAACGGTGCAGATCTCGACCCACTTTTAAGCTCTTTTTCGACTTAATGTTTTTCATATACAGATGAATGAAGCAGCTATGTGTGCACTCGACGATAAATTGGCGTCAAATTCGAACGAAACCGAAGGTGAACGAGCGATCATTAAAGAAATGCATTTTGAGAAAGCATTGAGCAATGTTTCTGCTTCTATCTCAAATGAGGTTGTACTAATGATTTAGTCTTGTTTGTTATTATTATTCTGTTTTTATACTCATTTTTTACTTCTTTTGGTTGTAGGAAATACAATTCTACAAGAATTTATCTATAAGATTCAAAGCTTCTTCTTCTTGATCACGAAACCGGTTCGTTTTTCGTTTTTTTCGTATAGTATCGGTAATATGAATATCCGATTCTCATATGAAGCCAATCCCGTGTGCATTTTCTCTCAAGAGGGAAAAATGCTAACGATTAGGGATGTGCAACGGGTGAGTTTAGTCGAGATCTTCAAAATCGAATAATGGGACGGATTTGAGCTTATTATTTTATATTTGATTTTATTTTAGTTTAATATAAGTTTATGCATATGAAAATACATTATGTATTTTAGAATGCATAATTTGTTTTTGATGTAGAATAAAATTTACAAAATTCATTATGCATTTTATTTTGTAAATTAGTATTTATTCTTTTTAGAAATTAGATCGGCATCAATTTCTCATTAATGAATTCTTTTAATCTTTGGTTTTAAATATTGTTTGGTGTGAAATGTGAATAAGAATTTCATATTTACAATTAATTTTCTTTTTATGTTTTAATTGAATTGACATTCTATATTTATATATGAAATATTTTATAATTCAATTTGAGTAGTGTTTGTGATTGATCCTTAATATTTGAAATAGTGTAAATGCGATGTCCTTATAGTTTCAAAATTGCATATGAAGTACCTAGAGTTTACATAATGTGTGTCGTTAACCCTATAACTTTTTAAATTTATAAACATCATGTCCTCAAAATTTAAAAATTGTATGATTGGTCCCCAAAGTTTCAAAATCGTTTAATTTGACCCTTACGTCCGGTATTTTTTTAGTTTTTTCGTTATTGATCTTGTTCTTTCCACATGTTGAAATTGACCGATTTTGTTTAATGATTTGATATTTAGTCCCCGAATATATTAAATAGTTCAGAATCGATTCGGATAAATATGTACCGTAGAAATATGTAACATCTGCTTGCTAAAAGACTAATTTGTCTTACAATGTTTTGTTATTATATTTCATGGTAATTTTACTTCGTATATAAACTCAAAAAAATATCGGACGTAAAGGTCAAATATAAACGATTTTGGAACTTTATGAATTAACCATGCAATTTTTAAATTTTGAGGGCATAGTATTTACAAATTTAAAAAGTTGAAAGGTCAACCACATATATTATGTAAAATTTGAGTGTTTCATACGCAATTTTGAAACTATAAGGGCATCGTATTTACACTATTTCAAAGATTGAGGGTTATCCTTGCAATTTTATCAATTTAATATTAAAAAATTATGTATATTTTAATTATATATTTCGATTTTGATCTATAATTAGGGTATAAAACACTCTTAATCGTGTAAAATAACCTAAAATTATTTATTCTCAATTTTTCTGCTTTCTTATGGTTGATTTTCTTGGTGATCAACAAGTAAATATATTTTTTATATAATATTTAATCCCAAAAAAATCTAAGTTTTAAATATTCTATTTGAATTGTGATTCATATTTAACTTATGTTCAATATATTGATGGGATAGTGACCGTTAAATAGTAAAAAGTCAAGATTACATTTAAAGAAGAACTAGAAACTGTTCAAAAATATCTAACAAGGGCGAAGATAAGATATTTGTAGTTATTTAGATATTTACAATCAACCACTTGGGCTTTTAATCAATGATTTGGGCCTGAAGGGAGAGATTCCGTGAATGGGCTGGCCCACTAACAATTAATGGAAAGGGACTTTAGGATAGTTTATTTGTACCTTTGGGTACAACTTGCCAATGCACCGTTAGCTCTTATCCCATCTTCATCTGTCTTAATGAGCACTGATTGTCTGTTTAGGTTACAACTTGTGTCAATCCCTTTCTGTCATCTATACCTAAACAATCCTTTTTTTGTGGTCTCTGTATTCTGTGTCTAAGATCCTCGATTAGCGGTTTTTTTATTGGCGTTTTGGGGTTTGAGATTCGATTGATGGTTGTCCAGATTTGATTTGAGTCGTTGACGTTATGGAAAGAGTTGTTGGTGGTAAATTCAAGCTTGGACGTAAGATCGGTAGTGGTTCATTTGGTGAAATTTTTCTTGGTGAGATTTACTTGTGAAATTCGATCTCTTCTGTTTGATAGGTTTAGTTTGTTCTAAGTTTCTGTTAACTGTTTCTGTTTTTCAGCTACGCATGTCGACACTTTCGAGATCGTTGCAGTGAAGATAGTAAGTTCCAGTTGTTTTTTGTGCTGATTTTTTTTGTTTCCGATTTCTCCTTTCTCTTTCTTCATTTCATGTACTCTGAAATGGGGCTTTAGCTCTATTATGAAATAGCCAAATTGGGCTGTGTCTATCTTGTTTTTAAAATTTTTTTAGATTTAAGTTACTTTATTTATAACGTTAAGTTTATTGAAACTCGTTGGTGCATTTCTGTGTTTTTTTCAAGCTTGCGCTGGATGGCATTTGTTTTAAATGTATTTTCATTCAATATTTGTAAGAATAGATCGATACTGTCTCGTTGCGATTGATAAATGTGGTTACATTTGTTGCATCTTCCCTTTATTCTTTTCATGTGTAATTTTCTCTGCAGGAAAATAGTACAACTAGGCATCCTCAACTTCTCTATGAGGCTAAGATATACAATATCCTTCAAGGAGGAAGTATGTAGTAAGCTTGGCTCGTATTTTTCATTTTTTGTTTGAGTAATTTTGACATATTATCGATAATGCAGGTTAGTTACTTTACTGCATTTCATATTCCCTTTTAAATTTTAATTAAAAGTATCAATAGTAAACCGTCGAATACCATAGGCTCGATGATATGGGGAAGATATTAAAAATTATTTTTCTTAAAAGCTTATTTTTTCCAGATGATTTCAGTGTTTTGTTCTTCTCATGAAATTTCAGAATCATATGCTTTCAGGTGGTATTCCCGGTATTAAATGGTCTGGTATTGACGGGGATGACAATGTTCTTGTGATTGACTTACTTGGACCAAGTCTTGAGGATCTTTTTGTGTATTGTGGTAGGAAATTCTCATTGAAGACTGTCTTGATGCTTGCAGATCAAATGGTAACTTTCCATCTTACATTTGATCATTGTTTCTTCATTTTGGAGTCTTATTAATATTTTTTAATGAGAAAATTGCGTCACTGGTCCTTAATGTTCAAAATAGTGTAAATGCGATATCCCTAAAGTTTGTAAATTGCATGAGAAGTCCCCGAAGTTTCAAAACCGTTCGATATGACCCTCAAGTGAATGGTTGCGGTTTTCGTCTTTTTTCATATAAGTGGTTTTGATAATTTATGCGTTATTTTTAAAATTTCCAAAGTTTGGAGATATAGTCATTACATTTTTTCAAGGTTAATTGGTCAAATACAAACTATGGAAACGTTTAAAATATTAACGAGTATAAGAGTCAAATATAAACGGTTTTGGAAGTTCAAGGTCATCCATGCAGTTCTTAAACTTTGAGGGTATGGTGTTTACAACATTTAAAAGTTGAGGGGCTAATGGCGCCGCACACACTATACCAACTTCAGGGGCTTTATATGCAATTTACAAATTTTGAGGGCACCGCATTTACACTATTATAAAGTTTGGGGGCTAGTTACAAATATCACTCATGTTTTAATACTACCTGATTTCTGTGGTCAAATATTTGCAGATAACTAGAATCGAATTTGTACATTCCAAAGGATTTTTACATCGGGATATCAAACCAGATAACTTTCTTATGGGTCTTGGTCGAAAAGCCAATCAGGTAATGAAATGCAATATGCTGTTCAATTTGAGCTTTGTCTCACCGTAATACTTTATTTTCTATTCTTTTAGGTTTATATAATTGATTTCGGTCTGGCTAAAAGATACCGAGATTCAACCACAAATCGACATATTCCTTACAGGTGCTTTTCTGCTAAACTTTCAGAATTTTTCATAAATTCTTGCTTCAATGGCTTAATGTCTTTGTGTGCAAATAATTCTCTTCCTTACTCTGGACAGGGAGAATAAAAATTTAACTGGAACGGCACGGTACGCCAGTTGTAATACTCATCTCGGGATTGGTAAGGAAATCTGAGGCCTTTATCATTCAAGGCATTCCCGTATTTTTGTTGTTTTTTTAGATTTTTTATTTAAATTCTGCAGAGCAAAGCCGAAGAGACGATTTAGAATCCCTAGGATATGTACTTCTATATTTTTTGAGAGGAAGGTATTTAACTTATTATAATTCTTAACTTCCTGTTACTCTTATCTATTTTCCCTTACAACTGGAAATCATATACTATATTAATTTCACTTATTTTTTTAGTTGTCTTAAGTTGGAATATTTCATTATCCTTTTTTTACTGTCATGCTCAATACGATATAATTTTAGCGCGTGCATAAAGTACGTATTTGACCTTTGAATGTAAATCTTGTGCTTAGTTTTTATGTCATTTTTCGATCTATTTTCTCATTTCACCAACTTTTATTGTACAGCCTCCCATGGCAGGGATTGAAAGCGGGCACTAAGAAGCAGAAATATGACAAGATTTGTGAAAAGAAAGTATCGACTCCTATTGAGGTGAGGGCAAGTGTTAAATTGGAATGTTTCATTTCCTTTCGTACATTTTCACTATGCATTTTTTTCTCTAAAGGTGCTGTGCAAGTCTCATCCTGTCGAGTTTGCCTCGTACTTCCATTATTGTCATTCTTTGACATTTGATCAAAGGCCTGATTATGGATTCTTGAAACGCTTATTCCGTGATTTTTTTGCTCGTGAAGGTAAATTCCTACTCTTCATGAATCTTTCGATCCCTTTTTATTTTTCGGAGAAGCATTACGTGGAATGAGTCTTTAGATCCCTTTTGAATCTTGTAGGATATGAGTTCAATTACGTGTTTGACTGGACTATTCTGAAATATCAGCACGCACAAACAAGTAAATCATCACAACGGGTATCGCTTGTTCCCTTCCTGATCCATAAAACATTTGTTTGCTTAGATTTTATGTGTATGTTATATAGAGAAAATGACGTGTTTGGTCACCAAAGTTTCGTGATTTTGGCAAATTTGGTCCCCAACTTTTAATTTGGCATCGTAATCCCCATACTTTGATAGTTTTGGGTAAACTGGTCCTCAATATTCCCAAAATTTGGCAAATTCGGTCTCCATTTAGCAAAATTATTCCCCAAAATTTGAGGACCAATTTTGCCACGCATTTAACTTTGAGAACTAGATTTACCAAACAAACAAATTTGAGGACTAGTTTGTCCTTCAAAAAACACGGGGACCAAATTTGTCAAATGATACAAACTTGAGGACCTTAAATCTAACGAATAGCTTTTTAACAGGTCTTTGGCGAAAGTAGCAGAGCAGCACCACCAGAAACAGAAAAATACCAAGGTCACTACTCGTAATATTAAACTTCACTGAAAATGAAGACGATTTCGTCTCAGATGCACTGCTTTATTTGATCTATGGCATACTATTTAAATATCGTCTTAGTTAAAATGTCACAGAATTAGATTATCCATATAGTTACCTTCATCCATATTCCCTGAGTAATCTAATGTACAATTTCTTTTCCGCAGGCAATATTGCATCTATTTCTACTGGTTTCGGTGATCGCTTGAGACCAAACAATTCTTCTACAAATCCCGCAATTCGCTTGCAGTTCAAATCACCAGCAAATCGAAATTCAACTCGTCCTAATCTTCTTGATAAAAGTGTATGTATAGGCTTTGAATGATCTTTTAGTAGTTCTCATCTTTGAGTGATCTTTTTCTAGGTTTTGAGTAATTCACAATCATTTTCGGGGAAACGGGAACTTCCGAAACCTATATCTTCAACGGAGGCTAATCCCAGCCATGGAAAAACCGATCATACCGGTCCTTCGACTAGTTGGATTTCATCCCTGAATCCTCTTTCCTTCTCCAAGTAATTATTCTCATTATCTCGAAGTTTACTCTCGTACTCATCAGGCCGAAATGGATCTATTGCATGATTGAGAGATGTGAAGATATTCGGGCACCCGTTCTTCGAACAAGCGCTCTTCTCGGTACATTTACTTGTCAATCATTGTTGCTTTGGTTAGCTCGATTTACATGGTGTTTGTGTTGATAAATTGTGGCTTTTTTGTATGTGTTAATGGTGAAGTTGTATAATCCAATGCATGCTAATTTGAGATGTTTATTTAATGTTGAGGCGAACGTGCTTAATCATATTTGCTGTAGGAAGTCATGTTAGTGAACCGGTACGGGTTTCGGTACTCTGTTGATTATATGAAAATTGACTAAAAATAAGGTGACAGTCCTCTAATAAATAGGGGTGGGTGGGCATGGGTCTATGCAACCTGTCGGGTCAACTGAACACGTACTAATGATCAATTTCTGGGTCTGATCGCGGTTGGATCACAAAAATCAACCTTTAAATTCGTACTAATTGATTGATATATGTCACATTTTATTATTATTTTTAATCTTTGATTTATATTGTTTTAACTCGTTGATGGGTTGAATCGAACTTCTAACCTATCGGATCAATCCGTTGACGGGTCAAGAATATTTACTAACCCGTTGGGACAATTCGTACGGGTTGATGGGTTCTACGGATTCAATTCATAACCCGTTTGGTGGGACTTGTGCCCACCCCTATGTGTAAAAGATATACACTATAAGTTACGAAATTGTAAATATGATATACTATTAGAACAAAAATATGTATTTGTAGCATTCGAATTTCAATTAAATGCATAGGAACACCTCAAGTTATTAATATTGTTTATTATTTACTCTCTAGTGATTCGTTAATATTTTATCCACAATTTTTGAATTTCAAACTTTGTATAGCTTTTTAAACAATAAGAGTTTTATTTACGTACTTTGTAAACTTTGAGGATCAATAATACTAACGAAAAAATATTCTTCAACTTAACTAATAATCGGATGATATAATGTCATGAGTAAAAAATAAACAATATTGTTAACTTTATGTATAATTCATGTATATTCGTAAGTTTATGAGCTTGACCTTTACATAGGTACTAAGTTGGAGCAATTTATTCATTAAAAATATATAGTGTTACGGGTATAAATGTATATGCTCATAGTAACGTTATAGAAGTGCAATAGAGTTTGAGTTTGGTTGAGTTCAATTTTGGACTTCAATTATTATCAATGTTTTCATACCGATCCAGCGTACCGTTTCGGTCTTGATCGGTACGACCGATATATATTTTTTAAGAAAAAATTAAAAATTTCAAAAAAAATTAAATTTTTTTATTTTTTACAGGTACACCTGAAAATCCGAACTCTGACACGAAAATCTGGTACAGGTCGGAATACCGGTGCCACCCGGTTTTTGCCATATCGGTCGGTATGAAAACATGGATTATTATCCAATTTGTATGGAAGAGTTATTAAAAAGTCGAATGTGATCAATATGGTGAACTATATTGATTAAATATTATATTAGATCATCGTTAATCAAATCAATTTGTGTTTGTTTGCATCTCTAACCCGTCTTAGTTTTACGGTTTTACCCGATCCATAAAAATTCAAATACGGGTCGGGCGGGTCATGTAGTTGTAAAATGAGTTATGAAGGGCACATAAAGTGGGTCTCTTTATATCTGTCTATATATACACCAGACAGACAACACACGCCACCAATTTTCATTTAACCTTTCCTCACGTGATTAGCACGTGTCGGGCTGTATGGATGACCTTCAACCGTCTTTCACGGCGGCGACATCGGGGAGGAAGAGAAACTCAGACTCCGATGACAAGAATCACCCTGTTTACAGAGGTGTTAGAATGAGAACTTGGGGAAAATGGGTTTCCGAAATCCGGGAACCCAAGAAGAAATCCAGGATCTGGCTCGGTACATTCGCCACCGCACAGATGGCGGCGCGTGCCCATGATGTCGCCGCTAGAGCTCTTAAAGGAACAGCGGCCGTACTCAACTTCCCTGAAATATACGACCTTCTCCCTCAACCGGCGACTTGCTCCCCGCGCGACGTACAAGCCGCTGCCAATAAGGCGGCGATGCTGGAAAGCTTGGACCGGCCATGGGTTGAATCGCCGTCATCATCGCCGTCGTGTACGGTACTTTCTAGTGTGAAATCGGAGTTATCGAAGGCGGCGCCGGAAGAGCTGGATGAGATAGTGGAGCTTCCGAAGCTCGGGGGCATGTTCGCCTGCCGGGAAGAGATGTTGCTGGACGAGAATGAGGCTTGGGAATACTGCGATTACTCTCCACCGCCGCTATTGCCGTCGTTTGAAGGTTTCGGTGGTGGGTTTCTCAGTCTCGCCGGCGACGATGACTTTGAAAGCTTATTATGGAAGCATCACCAGAACTAATTAATAATCTTTTTATTTTTCCATTTCTGTTTTTTATTATTAGTTTGTCGTTACCCTCCAAAATAATTTATTATTATTATTAGGCTGAAGTATGTATTAGTATATTAATTATATATTTAAATTTTCTTATCAAATTTGTTTTATTATAAATTTCAATTTTTTTTAAAATTTTCTTATAATTAAAGAAATTAATAATATTTATAAATATAACTTTCAATTGATATTTGAAGATCATTGTTCCCATTATGTTTTAAAATCTATTTGAACAAGTTATCTATTTTTTTATATAAAATATTATATTTAACTAACTTTAAATTTATGGGTAGATTATTATTTTTATCTTAAATATAATTTTAAAACATTTAAATATTAAATATAAATAAGAATTTTAACAAAATTATCATATGTTAATTTGTTATTTTATGATATACTAACATGTTTTATTTCAAATAAATATTACTTTTAGTTTTCTAAATTCACAATTTATATCATCCATTTTAAAGATTCAATTCTCAAACTTTAATAATTTTTACAAATGTAATTATGCATTAGTATATTTAATCCTTATATTTTAATGTTTGACAAATTCAGTCATCAAAGTTTATAACATTTGATAAATTAGATCTCTAAATTGGTAGAATCAGTTCCCAAAATTTGATTTTAGAGGTTAATTATGTCATACAGACTAATTTTATAGATTAATTTTACTAAAATTTACAAAATATGGGAGCCGGTTTACCATCTTAATACTTTGAGAATAACAATTATTAGAATTATAAAACTTTAAAACTAAAATTGCCAAAACTATAAGTATTAAATTTGTGTGTCGCCCTTTAAAAACACAATATATTTAATACATCAACTTAATATTATTGTCAAATTTGATTCTTATGGACAAATATTACCTCTAAATATTTATATATTTAGGTTATATGCTCCATAACATTAGCATTATTTAATCTATAAAAAAGTATATTTAGTAAATAATAATTGAAAGATTATATCTATTTTTTAAAAAAATATACATTTTAATGTCCTTACGTTTTTAACCACGATTCGATCTCTAATTCCGCTACTAAAACATAGTTTTCAAATACAAAATTTCTTCACATTCTTCTCTTTTTAAATAATCATATTTAATAAAAATGAATGTTATTGGACTTGTTATCTTTCTTTATTATCATTTATTTTTTATTAAAAAAAGATTCTTTTAAAATACCATGTGATTTTGTATTCACATAAGGAAAGTGAAAGAAAAAGGGATGGATAGTGAGTCAAGAGTATGGTTAAAGAAAGGAATAAATAAGAAATATGCTCACTTGCACAATTCGTTATGATTCGTGCAACCGAAAGCATTTGGTACGCCCCAGGTGCAGTGTGTGTCGAGTGTATTATTATTTATAAAAAATTATTTAGAAAATGTAAATAAATTATTATGTGAAGTTTTATGTAAACCGATATTTTGGTTGTCGAAATAATTTGAAATATTATTCGATTGTCATAATAAGATTATAAAAAAATTAATATTTAAATTTTGTAATCAATGAATATCAAACGTACCATAATTTGATTCATAAAAAATCACGAATCTCGCACTCCGCACCATTAAATGGGGGTGTAAATGAACCGAGTCTGCTCGCAATTCATTCGAGTACGTATCCTAGTGTTTTAAAACCTAGCTCATATCGTATGATTCGGGTAGTCGGATCATCATCACTCGACCATGAAAGTGCGAAATGATGGGTCGGTCATGTTTTTTTAATAATAAAATATTTTTGATTATTGAATTATAAATTAATAATTTTTTAAAAAAAATATAACATTTCAATAATTCAATGACATTGTAAAAATTCTGATTTAATAAACAATATGTATTTGAGAACATTGACTTAATCAATTTATTACTCCCCATAAAACATTTAACCTTATGATTCTCATGAGATAAATACAACTATCATTATAGAAAAAAACTCATACTAATTCTTTACGAATATTCTATATGAGCTCATTATTAGGGGTGTTCACTGTTCGGTATTTACCGATTACCGAACTGAATACCAAATTATTTTCATTACCGAATACCGAATTTTAAAATTCCGTTCGGTATTCGGTTTTAATTTTATTACGATTTCGGTATTTGGTTCTGTTCGGAAATTTACCGAATACCGAATTCAATTTATTAATTAATTTTTTCTAAATATAAAATATTTAAATTCTTAGTGAAATTGGAATTCTTCAAACCCTAAAATGAAATGGGAGGTCTCTGTGGCTATGCTAATTGAGAATTATGCCAAATTCTATTCATAAACATAATCGACATCGGTATTATGCCTTGATTCATTAATGGTCAGGGTAAATCATTCGACTCTTTTAGATTCATTTTTTTAGTCAATTTGCTACTTATTGCATGTTATTATGAAAGCCACATTTTTTTGCCATGTGCTATTTTCCAATTTTTTCGTTTTTATGCACTTTATTGACCATGACAAACTATAATATGAGTTTATTTTGAAGTTGGGCAAGATTATGTTTTTGGTGCATTTATGTCATATTCTAATCTGTATTTTCGGTAAATACCGAACTGTACCGAAATAATTCGATTTTTTACCGAACCGAACCGTCGAAATTCGATTCGGTATTCAGTATTGAATTTATTAAGTTAATCGGTAATTGATTTTTAAATTTCGGTTCGGTAAATACAGAACGAACAGTCCTACTCATTACTCGAATCCATTGATACGACAGATCATAAATCTTTAAGGATGACTAAAATAAAAAATCATTAATTGGACGGACTATTTCGGGTCGGGTATGGGGCCCAAATGTAGTAAAATTGTCTGAAGAACAGAGAAAATAGTTATTACAAAAAACAAATATACAGGTTGGATTCCGTAATCAAGTCCATACTCGGCCGGTAACCCGCTGTCCTATTGGGGCCAACCACATCCTTGTGACCTTGTCTCCAATGTTTCATCTCTATCCGCGTACCGTTTCGATTCGGATCGGTACGATCGGTATATATATTTTTTAAAAAAATTAAAAATTTCAAAAAAAAAAATTTATTTTTTATTTTTTCCGAGTCGACCTGAAAAATCCGAACTCCAACCCAAAAATCCGATACCGGTCGAAATACTGGTGCCGTCCGATTTTTGCCATACAGGCCGGTATGAAAACATGGCTGGTCTCCCAAGTGTTTGTATAAAAGTGTTATATACTACGTACATGAACCGTCTATGGACTGGCCTGGTGGCCGTCCTGCCAGGGTGGTGACAGCCCGTTCACATTCACAGGTTATATACAATATAATAATAAGCATGTCATGATACTAAATTTAACACTTTGATTTATTTTCAAAATAATAATGCGTGTGTTTAATTATATATTTTAGGGTTTAGGATTAACTTGTTTATTTAATTTAATCGAAAAGACAAAATATTGTTCGGTATTCGATAGTAAAATAGTATAGTTGGATCAATATTCAATTTCCCTTATTCATTTCGATAAATACGTAATGAAACGTGAAGATTTATATTGTATAACAACCTTATAACTTTTTTAATGGTGTAATAAAAGTTGATATGACACTAAACCACTAACATATAAAAGTTGTGACAACTCGTGCCCCCCAACTAAACTCATCTACATTTACAACTCAATTTAGTGATTTAAAATATTGTCAAATTCATTTGGGTTTAATAACGATTATTTTTTTAAGAATAAAATAAAATTAATATAGTTAAATATACGTTCGATATCAATTTGACTTTGATTCGATACCTTGATAAAAATTTCAGTTTCAACTAATTTTTATTGTATATAACCTGTGAATGTGAATCGGCGGCCACCACCTTGGCCGGACGGCCATCGATTCCAGCCTTACCCGATCTTTCCTGAAAAATTGTTAACAAAATAGTCTCGAAAATCGTGAAACCGGTGAAATGTTCTGTCACCAGCCATTGGTCGGACCGATCCGACCGGGCGATCCATAAACGGTTGATAGTACATATTGGGTTGATTTTTTGATGTGTTAAGTCAAATTTTTAACCTATTGGATCAAATTATTAACATATGTGAAACTTTTCTTAATCATTTGGGTCAACCCGATTGGGTTGCTCTACCATGACGTAGGTGTGTCATTCGGTCCAAACTCGATTGCATTTTCTTGAACTCATTGAAAAATTAATCTTTTTAAATTATTAAAAACTCTAAAGAGACATAATTGACTATTTAAATAATAAAACGAGATCGAATAAAAATTATAACTAACACAAACATGTTTGTAAACGTTTGATTTGAATATTTTTATACTATTTAACATATTAACACGAACAAAATTTTATAAATATATACAAAATTTAAATATTTTTTTCATTCAAATTATAATACAAACAAGACCAAGTAGGCTCGTTCCAATTGAGTTCAAGTTAATGTTTTCATACAAATCGGTATACAGTCTGTATATTGGTCGATACAATGAAAATCGGACGGCACCGTTATTTCGATCGGTACCGCATGATATCAGGTTTCCGGGTCAAAATATTGGTTTTCCTGGAGCAACCCGGAAAAACAATAAAAAAGTAATTTACTTTTTTTTTAAATAAAAAATATTTCATACCAATCATATGGGTAGGGAGCTAGATTGTACCTCCAATTGGTATGCAAATGGTTAAAGGACTACCCTGGTAGCAGTAATACTAGATAAAAGATGGGATACGTGGTGCAATCACAGCCATCCATTTGGAGCAATGCATGTGAGCCACGACACACCATCACCACGCCAGCTTATTCACTCGCCAAACTAAATACCACAACAGCCTCGATCATCTAACCTGAAATGGAGAGTTTTGTAGAGCAGCACAGAGACGGAGAATCAACGGTAGAAGAAGAAGGAAGATTCAACGGCGAGGATCCTCCATAGACTTTGTCTGTTTCCAGGTATTTTCGTGTCTGTGAATTAACTTATAAAGAGCTTGAGTTTGTAGTAGATGAATTAAGTGTATTTTTTGCAGTGGGTATTCTCTGCTGAGAGACCCGCATCATAATAAGGGACTTGCGTTTACGGAGAAGGAGAGGGAAGTTCATTATTTGCTTGGTCTTCTTCCTCCAGCAATCATTCCTCACCAACTTGAGGTTAAATTTTGTTTGGAGTTAACCCAATAATTGAATATCAAAGACCAATAAATTCTAGTTCAATTCAGAATAAAATATTTGAGTCAGGAAGGTTCTTATTCAGCATGCAAGACTCGGTTTAATCATTTAAATAACCAGTCAAATTCATTCAAATAAATTCGTATTTTTAGCTCAAGTTGTTGCATATTTATCTATATTTATATGATGTAAACTCATCTCATTAAATCAATGAAATTTGATCATTCATACAATATTATCTTCTGCAAAATCATATAATTACAAAAAGTATTCTTCTGATTACTATCCTCTAAATCCTAATATCTCCAACAAAGTGGTATCGAGCAGGTTCAAAAGAATAGGAAAAACTGAAGAATCTGAGATCATTTCATTCATATCAAACCGCTATGTATTATACTCAAAATGGATGCAACCGGTACAGGTGCCGTGTAGAAATTCAATGGGGAGGATTATCCTGTATGGGCACATCAAATGCAAGCATTTTTAGATGCAACAAAACTATGGGAATATGTTCTTGATGATACTTCGATTCCACAACCAGTGTTTGCTTCTACTGCCGCTATCACTCGATATGAAGAACTTGTAGCTCGAATGGGTCAGGCCAAAGTTGCCATCACTTCTGGTCTAGATCGATCCATAATCCCATGAATTATGGCATGTAAAAGGGCAAAACAAATATGGTTGAAATTGAAACAAGAATTCGAAGGAGATGAAAGAATTAGAGAATTAAAAATCTCTAGTCTCCTACAAGATTTTGACAGATTGCAGATGTACTCCACAGAAACAGTAAAAAATATGTTGACGAAGTTTCAAATGTGTTATATCAACTAGCAATGATGGGGGAACAAAAAACTGAATTCTCAGTTGGTGTCAAAATTCTTCAAAGTGTAAGAAGATCTTTTGAATTCAAGGTGAGTGCTCTAGAATGTTCATATGATTACAGACAATTGACTTTGGCGAAAGTAAGTTGTGCACTTCATGCATTGGAGCAAAGGGATATAGATCATTTTGTGACTCAGAATACATTGTTTGCCAAAGCTGATACAACAGACAAAACTGGAAGAAATACTTACCTTGTCGAAGGTAACACAGAAGAATCAAAAGACACGGAGAAAAGAAAGATAAAATATGATCCTTGTCAAATATGCAAAAAAATTGGTCACTCAGAGAAATATTGATATTTCAGGCCGGAAGCAAATTGTACCATTTGCAAATTGAATGATCATGTTGATAGAGTGTGTCCAACAAAAAGAAGACCTCAAGTTGCAGGAGCTGCAATTATTGCAGATAAAGATGAGGTTGTAGAGAGTTTGTTCACCTCTCTAAATTACTCTCAAAATGAATATTTCATTGGTTGGATGATTGACTCCGGATGTTCTCATATAATATTTCGAGAACATCCTTTTGATTGGCTGATTGACTATTTAAATGAATATTTCACATGGTAACAGATAAATCATATTTTGATGAATCTCGAGAAACTCTTGTTAAAATAGGAGATGGTTCAATTATTAAAGCAAGAGAAAAATGAAAGATCAGAGTAAATACTCAATCTGCTTCAAAATATATTGATGAAGTATTATGGGTTCCAGCAGTATGAATGAATCTGCTAAGTGTAAATCAGATATTAAAGAAAGGATTTAACGTAAATTTTAGTGAAGGTAAGTGTTCTATTCTTACTTCTGAATTTAAACTTGTTGTTAAAATTGCAGAAAAGAATGATCTTTACATTTTTGAATGACCACCGACAAAAACAAAAGAAATTTTTATCCAAACAACAATGGATGAAAAACATGAAGCATCTGAAAATAATTCTCATAATATGACTTCCTTCGGAGCCTCTGAAAGGCTGCAGTTGATACATGCTGATATGAGTGGATCAACGAAAGTAGAATCTCTTGGAAAGAGTAAGCATTTGGGTAAATTCATCGATAAACTAACTCATTTTTACATGACTTATTTTGTGAAAATAAAGGACTCCGCTTTTGATTACTTCAAAAAGTGCAAATCTCTTGTTGTAAATGAGTCTAGAATGAAAATAAAAACAATAATAGCAAGCAATGGAGGAAAATTATGTTCTACAATTTTTTATCCGAAAATGATGAAAGAGTTTATATTTGAACAGATTAGTTCAGCAAATTTGCAATTATTGGACTTCTCTTCAAGGGAGGATTTGTTGGGAGTAAACTCAATAATTGAAGATAAGACCGATAAATTCTAGTTAAATTCAAAATAAAATATTTGAGTAAAGACGGTTATTCAGCATGCAAGACTCATTTTAATCATTTAAATAACCAGTCAAATTCATTCAAATAAATTCGTATTTTCAGCTTAAGTTGTTGCATCTTTATCTTTATTTATATAATGTAAACTCATCTCATTAAATCAATGAAATTTGATCATTCATACAATATTATCTTCTGCAAAATCATATAATTGCAAAAGCATTCTTCTGATTACTATCTTCTAAATCCTAATATCTCCAACAATATTTTAACTTGTTTGAATCTTACCCACTTTTTCGATACTCATTGCGAAAACTTATTCACGGTTTTACGTTTTTCCTAATTGTAAATTTGTGTTACAATCATGTTATTCTCTATGTTAATGTCACATTTTGGTTATGGAAGTAGATTCATAATAGTTTTCAATCCTTTAAAGTGTGGTTCATTTCGTTCATTCACGTTATCTTGTCATAATTTCGGTTATATTCCATAATTCTGATACTGAATCAAAGCTGATTCAGTTCATTTTATTTCGCAATTCCAAACAAGTGAATTTGTATTACATTGGTTATAGATGTCTGATGGATTAGACTTATAAGCTTAATAAAAGTCATTGCATCATAACTTGTTCAAATTTTTAAAAGTGTCTTATTCGATTACATCACGTTTGTTCATGTTTTTTCATTGTAATTTTGGACATATTCTATAATTTCAACATGCCTAGTAAACTTTGTATTGATATTCGATATCAATGGGGTGGGAGTGTTCATGTAGCCTATGTCATAACATAATTAATAAACAATGGTAAATTAGTTTCAAATGATGATGGTGTCACGACTAGTTTTAGTAGTGGATATGAAATTATTATTTTTTAACGACGAACGTAGAATAATTTTGTTTGTTTTATTTGAGTTAAAAAATCACAATTTAAATATTTCTTCACGTAATTTTGATTTGAGTATTAAATAAAAATGATCTAAGACATATATTGGTTTTTTCTTCATACCAAGAAAAGAGAATGATGCAGAATTTACAACAATACGAAGCTCCCTTGCACAAGTACATGGCATTGATGGAACTTAGTGTAATATTTTGTTTCTTTTAAACTTATGTGTTATTTATTTATCAACTTGTTATTTATTGTTTCTTTGTTTTAGGAGAGAAATGAGAGACTATTTTATAAGCTTCTCATTGATAATGTCGAGGAGCTTCTACCGATCGTATACACTCCTACCGTCGGAGAAGCTTGTCAAAAATACGGAAGCATCTTTCATCGACCTCGTGGCTTATACATTAGTCTAAAAGAAAAGTATGTTCTTTTCTCATATTACTTTTCGTCGATCATTTCGTAAAGTAGTTAGAATCAATGTTTTAAATTTTCGGTACTTCTGGCGTTCCAATTTTGGTGGTTTTAATTGAGTTGGGTGAGATCTCGCTTGTTTGATCACAGAAAAAAGATATATGATGTTTGTAGAGTTTTTGTATTCTTATTTTTTTTTAAATAAAGACAATATAAGTTGAGACTAAGTTGGCAATATGATGCTTGACGAATGACATTTAAGGTCCTCAAAGTTTATATAATTTAACAAATTTGATCTTCAAACTTTCTTTATTTTAGTAAATTTAATTCTCAAAGTTTTTTTAAAGCAAAACTAGTATTCAAATTTTGTTTTTTTTGGCAAAGTTAGTCCTCATACTTCATAAAGTTTGGCAAATATAGTTCTCAAAATTTAATATATATGCTGAAATTGATTCTTAAATTTTGGGGACTTATTTTACCATATGGAGACTAAATTTTCCAAATTTTGGAAATCATGGTAATCATTTTTGTCAAAACTATCAAATTATGGGGAGTACGAATGTCAAATAAAAGTTGGAAGACTAAATTTACAAAATTATCAAATTTTAGGGACAAAACACGTCATTTTCTTATTTTATTGGTGTATACCATTAGGTACTAGTTTTAAAAACATTGGGTTGAACTTAGTTATAAAATTAACCGAATGCAGGGGAAGAATTCTCGAGATAATGAAAAACTGGCCCGAAAGAGGAATTCAAGTAATTGTTGTTACTGATGGTGAGAGGATTTTGGGACTTGGAGATCTCGGCTGTCAGGTTATTTCGTATCCGTTTTGTTTTCTTAATCAGAAGTCGTTTTTCGAGCACTAAACCGGAATATAACTTGCAGGGAATGGGAATTCCGGTGGGAAAATTATCGCTTTACACAGCCTTAGGAGGCATTAGGCCTTCTAGGGATCGGCTCGAATGAAGCTTCTAACATATAAGTCTTGATGTTTTCGTAGTGTTTACCGATTACGATAGATGTTGGAACAAACAATGATAGCCTTCTTGACGACGAGTTCTATATCGGACTTAAACAAAAGCGTGTCACCGGGAAGGTTATGTCGTATTTTTGGTTCGTGTGTTTAGTGAAATGTGATATTGAGATTATTGTTGCAGGAATATTATGATTTCTTGCATGAGTTCATGACTGCTGTGAAGCTTAATTATGGTGAAAAAAATACTTATACAGGTTGTGTATTTGTATTAATCTTCTTTTTATGTTCGAATCATTTGTTATATCTTCGGATATACAAATGCAGTTCGAGGACTTTGCGAACCATAATGCGTTCGAGCTGCTCCAAAGATACGGAACCAGCCGTTTAGTGTTTAATGATGATATTCAGGTATAATGAATCTTGTTAATTCATTCCAGAAAATATCTCTACTTCCCAAATTTTTATAGTTTTGATAAATTTGATCCTCATGATTTTAAATAGCAAATTATATATCCAAAGTGGCAAAATCGGTCTTTGAAATTTGATTTTGGCAGATGATATCAATTGTCAAAATTGAAAATTTTAAGGATCAATTATGTTATATATAATAAACTTTGGAGACTTGTTTTGTTAAAACTTGCAAATATGTGGATCAAATTTGCTATGAAGATAACAATTTGCACAATCATAAAACTAAATCAAATTTGCAATTCTTTTAGCTTATTTTTGAAATATAAATATAAAATTAGTAAAAAGACATACAAAAATAAAAACATGTGGATTATAATATTATATGAATTTCAATATTGATCACTTGTATCGATTATCTCTTGTAGGGTACTGCATCGGTCGTGCTTGCGGGGCTTGTTGCATCGCTTAAGATACTTGGCGGTACTTTGGGTGACCACAAGTTTTTGTTTCTTGGTGCGGGAGAGGTTCGTATTCTGTCAAAGAAGAAGAATGGGGAGAAATCATGGTATCGGAGAAGGTATTACTATGAGTGGATCATCTCAACTACCAGAAGGGGATTTTCTCCCTTTGATGTCCGGGAACTCAACCCCCAGTAGAACGAGGAGTGCATGTGTCCCGGGTTTACAGTCTACGCCAATGACTTGGGGTGAAATAGTCTATGTGAGCGTACCGGTAAATACCGAAATCTTGAGACCCAATGTTAGTTTGTACATTATGTTGGGCATCCTCCATTGGGGGGAACTAACACTATCGGATCTGTACCGGTAGTTCCTCATAGCACGTTTAGGGTAGGAATAACCCATGTTCCTTTTGATATTAATGGAAACTCGTATAGAGATGCACTGGCATGGACATTGGCTCCATCAAATCACTCTGGACTGGTTATTCACGCGGTCATTTTAAAAGGAGAAAACTATGGAGAATTGGCACATACCATGAAAATGACATTACGGACTATAGAAAGATACAAGGTTCGATTAGTCGTTTTTGGAAATACTCAAATAGAGGGAATTGACTAGTGTGTCGGTAAACTTACAATAATCACGATCGGCAAGTCCCACTCAAGACCCCGATCGTCACATCTTCAAGCTTGCAATCGGCACCTCTTCAAGTCACGATCGGCACCTCCCACTCAAGACCACGATCGACATATTCGAATGTGAACTTGCAGTTCATAATCGAAAGTAGACTTTCCAATGCGGTGAGAATGAAAATACTCTTGTAATTGTAGGCTGGAACTGGAATAGCAGAGCTCATGGCTCTTGAAATCTCAAAGCAGGTGATAATTTGCATATACATATATTTTGGGTTTGAGGTTTAGGGTTTTATTGTTATAGACAGAAGCTCCTTTGGAAGAATGTCGTAAAAGGATTTGGCTCGTAGACTCGAAGGTAATCAGATTTCAATGATATGGTTTTCGGAATGAATATATTATTCTCGGAAAAAATGACAATTTGAAATAGAGATTAATCGTGCATTCGCATAAGAAATCTCTTCCGATCTTCAAGAAACCTTGGGCACATGATCATGAACATGTTGACAACCTTTTAGATGCGGTGAAGGTAGGCATATTACTCCGCTTATTTTTATACGAAGAATGTGTAAAAATACTCATCTTTGTTAAATTCTCGAATAGGCCTTGAAACCAATGGCTTTGATCGGAACATCGGGTGTCGGAAAAACTTTTACAAAGGAAGTAGTCGAGGCCATGGCCAACTTGGACGAGGTGCGCCTTCGTGCATCTACACATCACATTCAGAAATTCGACATTCTAAATTTTTTAAGTGCTTTAGAGACCACTTATCATGGCTCTTTCGAATCCTACCACAAAATCGGAGAGCACTGCTGAAGAAGCTTATACATGGACCGAAGTAAGAATATGAGTTTTAGACTATGTTTCCGTTTTGGAATTCATCGGTGTTTTATCGGGTTTTAGGGACGTGCGATTTTCGCTAGCGGAAGCCCCTTTGATCCCGTAAAATTCAATGGGAAAACTTATGTTCCTGGCCAGGTATGTCGTCTCTCCTTTCTTCGGTATATTTGTTGATACATTAGTATGCTTTTGAACTCGGATGATCAGGCAAACAATTCATATATATTCCCGGGGTTCGGTTTAGGCCACATTATGTCCGGTTCCATTCGGGTCCACAACGATATGCTTCTTGCTGCTTGTAAGTAAATATCAATGTTTTGATATCGCTCCGAAATTTCGTACCACCTCGGACCATTATGAGTGATACGATCGGTATATCGGCATATATCAATTTTTTTTATATTTTAAAAATAATATTTAATTAGTTTTTTTTTGTATGACCCGAAAAAACTCGGAAACCGACCATAATACCCGATACCATGCAGTACCAAAAAAAATGCAGGTACTTTCCGGTATTTGATGTATGGACGGTATAAGACCTCTCATTGTCCTTTAAATACCCCACCCGAGGAGAAGAGTGAAAGGTCAGACGTATCATCCGACATGAAAAGATTGATATATATAAATGCACAAACCAAACTCGATCAAGGTTTGAGTTCAATGTTTTCATTTAGAACCAAACTTGAATCGATTTCGAATTCCGAACAAACGGAACGTAATTCGTGAGCGAGTTTAGCAATTAGAGTCTTAAATTCGAACCAAAGCTTAATTGAAACGAGCATTGAATCACTGATTCCTTGGTTTTCTACCCAAAATTGAGCTATAATCTTGGAACAGCTGAAGCATGTTGGATTCAAGACGTAGGATCGATGATGATTAAAAGAATAGTGGATAGAACGACTATGGTTTGAAAGAGATTTGTAGAGAAAATGAGTTCTGTTGTTTTTCTGTAAAACAAAATGATTACAGAGAATTGAAAAGAAATATTTTATTCAAACCCATTCAAAACTTAACATTTACAGACTTATTTATAAAAGAAAGAAAAGATAAATTCAAATAGATTTAACAAAATTGCATAAAATGAAGATCGTATTTGACCGTGTCGTTTGACTAATCGTCGAGAGATTTGTTACGGTTGACTAGACTGTTTCTTCCAACGGATAATTCATAATTTTCATATTTAATGATTACTTCGATTCCAACAAATTCCCCCTTGAAGTAATCTCTATTTTTCACTCCAAGTTTGATTCGTAATTCTTGAAATTGAGAGGTTTGGAGTGACTTTTCAAACATATCAGCTACCTGCAAATTATAAATTTGATCCTTAACAGATTGACTTTCTTCTTTAAGAATTTCAAATATTTTTGAACATTGAGTTGTAATATTAGAAGAGTCTTGAGAGTCAGGTTCAAAAGCTTCAAATTCGGTGGAACAAAACTCTCCATCATTATTTGTCTTTAGACTCTTTAAAACGAGATTTTTATTCTTTTCTGCAACACGGATAGCCAAATTTGCATACTCGTAATTTTCAGCTAAGCTTTTAGTTTCAATAAGAGTTTCAGATGAAGAACAGGAGTATCAAATTTATCTGTTTCAGACTTGATGAGTGACCATTTTAAAATATAGTTTCCTCTATCAACAATAACAGAGGCTATCAATTTTTTTTCAAAATCCAATATATTGCAATTGGAGTTTTCAAACACGACTGAGTAGCCATTTCGACTAAGTTGAGCCACACTTAAAAAATTTAAATGTAGAGAAGGTACCCATAATACATCATTGACAATTTTATTTCCAAAAGGAGACTTCATCGAAACTGAACATTTCTCTTTTGCTTCGATAATCGTTCCATTACCAATCTTTACTTTTGAAATTTCACCAGACACAAAAGTGTGAAAATATTTAATATCAGAAACCATAAGACAACTGCAACCTGAGTCAATAAGCCAATAATCTTCATAATTTTGAACATGTGATTCATTCTTCAAAAATGTTTACGGTTGCAAATATGGTTTCCAAGTTTTCAAGAGTATTTACTGATGTAGAAGTAGCAGCTTGCTGAGGGGTTTGAGATTTATTCGGACATATTTTCTCAATGTGTCCATTTTGCCTGCAAAACCTACAAATTGCATCAGGCCTGCTCCAGCAATATTTTGAAATATGTGTTGTTTTTTGACAATGACAACATGACATAAATTCACCTTGTTTTCTCTCGCGAAATTTTTTATTTTTCAAATTTTGAAACTTTCCCCCTGGATTCATTTCAGCATATGACTTTGCATTCTTTATGCTGACTAAAGCAATTTCAGAACTTGTGGCATCCCACGATAACAATCTATTTTCCAAAGCTTGTAATGAACTGCACACTTTAGCCACAGAAAGATTTTTATAATCTAGAGAATTTTCCAACACACTTACATTTGGTTCAAACTGAGGCAAAACCGTGTATATGAACTTTTTGGCAATAGTGAATTCATCTTTATTTCCTCCCAGCATATTCAATTGATTAACAACTTTTGAAATCCGATCAACATATTGTTTGATACTTTCAGAGGAAGTCATTTTCAGATGTTCGAATTCATGTTCCAGCTTTGTAATTTTCAGCTCCTTTGTGAGATCATCTCCCTCAAATTCGAGCTTCAATTTATCCCAGATCTTTTTTGCTGTTTTTAATCCAAAAACTCTGGGTGAAATGGTTCTGTCAAGACCAGAGAAAATAACGACTCTTGCATGTCCTTTTCGAGCCATCAATTCTTCGTGTCTCGTGATTTGGGCTAAGGAAGGTGCATTCGGAAGTACGAGTTTTGTATCATCCTCAACAACCTCCCAAAGCTTTAAAGCTTCTAAATATGCTTGCATGTGAGAAACCAAATTGGATAATATTTTCCGTTGAATTTCCAGACAGCTCTAGAGGAAGTTGCATCCAGAGACATAATGACAGATTTGGTTGAATAGTTTAGCCGCCCCACTGTTGTTTTTTTAAATAAACCGGTTCCGATACCACTTGTTTGATTCAAGACGTAGGATCGATGATTATTAAAAGAATAGTGGATAGAACGGCTATGGTTTGAAAGAGATTTGCAGAGAAAATGAGTTATGATGTTCTTCTGTAAAACAAAATGATTAAAGAGAATTGAAAAGAAATATTTTATTCAAACTCATTCAAAAGTTAAAGACTTGTTTATAAAATAAAGAAAAGATAAATTCAAATAGATTTAACATAATTGCATAAAATGAGGATCGCATTTTACCGTGTCGCTTGACTAATCGTCGGGAGATTTGTTACTGTTTATTCCAACAGATAATTCATAATTTTCATATTTAATGATTAGTTCGATCCAATAAAGGATTGGCCGGTCAAGTGACAAAAGAACAGTACGAAAAGGGAATGACTTATCCCTCTTTAGCAAATATCAGACAGATTTCAGCTCACATTGCTGCAAAGGCTTATGAACTAGGTACGTTACTGTTTAATTTCAATAAAATCTGTAAAAATGTATCTGTTTCGTTCACCGAGGAATTGATGCGATTCACAGGTTTGGCTACTCATCTTCCTCGACCTGCGGATTTGCTGAAGTATGCTGAGAGGTGTATGTACACTCCAAATTACAGTAGCTTTCGTTGAAACGTTGAATCGTCGATCATCCATTTCTTAACTGCGATCGCCTTCAGTTTCATCGTGTGTAGAACTTGACTTATGCGTGTTGTGATACTACTTGAAATGTATGCACTCCAAGTGTTTGATATTAGGCTTATGCTGAATAAATATTTGGGAAAAAATTAGTGCATTCATTCTCAAAATATGCATTATTGCTGATTTTACGTAGCAATACAATATTTACATTCTGATTATAAATTGTTATTTGAATGGAATAGGAGCTGCATCTAGAAATTAGAATGTATTATCGTAATTTAAATATATCATCTAAAAAATCATATTTTCTTTCATTTCCAACAATCTCACATTTACATTGTCGTTAGACATATTTGTAACTTGTACATTCTCATGTATCTTTAACGTGCAATTATAACCATACATAATTTCATTCGTCATGTAGATACTAACGATGAGTCTAATTTGAATTAATCTAATTTTACATAACGTTATTCTTGTTCTGTAATTCAATTTATCAATTACAGAACACTCAGTGTATTCTTGATTTATAATCATATTTTGAAAACGTATCCTTAAACTGCATTCTAATTTTCAAAACGGATACAGAACATAACCTAAGTGACCTTTTGTTGATTTCTTCAAAAGTTGAATAGCCACACAAAATTAATGTTCCAAAGTAGAATTGGTATATTTAGCATTATAAGTTTTAAATTTTTCAAAAATGATATTCAATTGAAAAATTAGTAGTTTTGATAATATATGTATTATTTTGAATTACATGGTCATTACAATATTTTGAGGTCAGTGTGTCAAATATAAATTAATTATACATTTAAAACTTAACAAATATTACGATCAAATATAAATGGTTTAAACATTTTGGGGTCACATATTTTTAAAATTTTGAGTGTATGGAATACAATTATAAAAAGTTTGAAGATAAATAACTTCGCATACAATTTACAAATTTTGAGAGTACTATCTTTACATTATTATAAGTTCGATGGCTACTAACAAACAACAGTTAATTGTTTTATAACTGAATTAGTTTTATTATATTAAAAATATTTATGGCAAATTGGGAAAATACTTTTTCTTTACACTATTATACATTGGGTGGCTACTAACAAAAAATACTCAAATATGTTTTATACCCGAATTATATTTATTATATTAAAAATATGTTTAATACATGAATTATTTTTTATTATATTAAAAATATTTAGGGCAAATTCGAAAAACACGTTGTACAATATTGGACAAATATCGATAGCATATGATATTTTTTGTATCAATTTGTATGAAATAGTAGTTGCTATTAGGGGTGAGCATGAGTCGACCAAATCCATATATGATTTGCTCGTAAAAATGAGTTTATGATTAGGGTCATGATTCAACCCGTTCAAATAAAAGTAGGGTCAAATTTTTATTATTATGATTCAAATTAAAAGTTTTATCATAAAAAATAAATCCCTACGATTGGGGGCATCCATTACGTGTTGGGCCATATTTTACAGGTTAAAATATGGACCCGATATCCCTACCCATAGTTGTAGGGTTAGGTTAGGTTACGACAACACATCATTAGGTAAGAAATTGTTTTCATTATTATTTGTTTTCTTTTTTGGTTATCTGTTGGTTCCAATATTATATAAAAATATAGTAGAGTAACTTTGAAGGAATTATAAAAAATTAAAAGATATGATAAAAAAATTGGTTTATGAGTTCGTTTTTCTATTATATTTCATTTTAAATTATGAAATTACAAATATTAAACAATATTTGAGTAAAAATATATATATTTAATTCTATAATTTTAATTAAATATACATAAAACTCCTCAAGTTACAACCATTTAATCTTAATTTTCTAATGAAACTGATGAGATCATCGGAACCCGATACCCCGAACAGGGTCAGGGCCGGCTAATTTGATTAACGAACAAGTTGAGGGCATTTCTTTATCATAACATGTATTGTACAATGGCTAATTTGATTAACGAACAGGCTGAGGGCATTTCTTTTAGCCCTTAGCCAAGTGGTTTTTTCCTCGATTCCGAGGTTTTCCACTCTAAAAACCTGTTTGCCTTAGAATCATCAACCTTCTCCACACTTAAATAAATAACAATCGAGTTCGTCTTGCAACGAACCGGTCGACTGTTGACACCCCCGGTTTTCAAACCACAACAGAAACCATTAATATTTTATATTTGTATACACAATTCTCGAACTTTAATTATTAATTTTGTGTAATTTTTCAAATTATAAGAGTTTTATTTGCATATTTTACCAATTTTTTATGGTAATAATGATAAGGAAAACGTTTTTCAATTTAACAGAAAATCGGATACTAAAATGGATCAAAAAATATACGGTATTGATAATTTTAAAAATGATTTATGCAATTTCGTAAATTGCTACATGATATTTATATAACTTGTAAGTTGTGAGCTACTTATATAATTTTTACATTGATTTATAGTTAATTTTTATTTTTCAATATAAAATATTAATTCATTTGTTTTAATATAAAAGTAATAATAATAGGATGAATGTAGGTACTCTATAATGTGAACCTGAAATGGCTAAAAAAGTATTGTATCGTTGTCAGAATTGATTTATTTTATTATTATTATTACTTTTAAAATAGTTAATCTTTTAATACCAACAACAAAAAATTTAACATTATACCAATGATAACTCTGATGTTCAATCAAAGCAAAATTATTCTATTTATTAATTAAATATATGTATTAAATACTTAACTTACATATTTTAGTATATATATGTTCCAAAATTATGTTTATATATTAAAACTCTTATATGTAAAATCCATTTAACCCCTAAATTAAAACCTAAACCTAAACAATTTAAATGTTTGAATAGAAAAATTGAAATTTGATATACAAGAAATTGACTAAAAAATAATTTCAATTGGGAGATATATATTTTCATATGATTACTTATAAACTATGTTTTTAAACCGGTCATTTTTATCGAACAGGAAAATGTCTTATTCACTAAGAATCGGTTCAAACCGTGGTTCGAATCGGTTTGAACCGCAAAAACTTTGAAAAGATTTAATTATATCATAAATTTCATAATATTAATAAATTATTGTGTTATTTTATAATGTAAATATAAGATAGAATTTTATCAATATATGAAAAATGAAAAAAAATTATACTAATTTTGTAAGAAATAATGGATATTATTTTATATATTACGAATATACGTAAATAATTAAAATTGAAATAGAGAAAAAATATTGAAAAATATATAATAAAATAATATTTAAATATCGTATCAGTTCAAAAATAAAAAATGCAAAACTAGAGCAGTTCAGTTCGAACCGGACCGTGAAATACACGGTTCACGGTCGAACTGGTTCAACCGGGCGGTTCAACAGCGGTTTGAAAACATAGCTTATAAATTAAGGTGAAATATATCTAATTATAGAATGATTAGTAAAATTATCCAAAAAAATAGAACTTAAATGATCAAATGATACAATATTTAAATTGGTATCTTCTAAATTATTTAATAAATTGAAATCAGTGTTGCAACAAAATGACATTTATACACTTAATAGTAAGATATATCATGTTTATTATATATTATTTGTATTCTCATTTAAATAAATAATTCAATCACTTGATTATATAAATGGATAATGTAAAAATTAAATGATACAATAATTATTTGTTTGTAATATTTAATTAAATTTATAATATATAATCAATTTAATTTTTATACGAACACAATAATAAATGTATCCAAATTTATTAATCTAGAAACAGTAATAAATGCAAAGCTATTACTTACAACTAATGCTAATAAATAATCATTGTCATGATTTTATAATTAAATAATATAAAATTATCAAATCCAACGTCACATCAATGATAAACAATTAATATTAAATGTTTTTTTAAAAAACATAATCAACCGACAACGCTCATATTTAAAAAGATTTCAACCTGAAATGGAGAGCATACTAATTAGCGGATCAACAAAGATACGTATTTTCAAAAGTAGCTTGCTAATTAAAACGGCATAGGTTAATAAATGTAAATTCTCTAGCACCGTAGCTTAATTGGAACTTCTTCCTTTTAGTTTTCACACAGGCTTTGCTGCGATTGGGGGCACTGAAGTCGATAACGATACTCGCTGAGACGAAGCGTAGAAGCAAGTACGGTTAATCTCGTCCGACGCGGAGCGGCAGCGAGCGGAAATCAGCTCTCACGGCGGTTTAGCGTATTTAAGTAATGCAGTGTTGTGATTGGGAGATATGAAAGCGAATGGTGGATTTGTGTCTTCTTGTTCCTCGCCGATGAAGCGGAGATGGAAGTGTTTCATTACGGCGGTGCTCAGCCTTGTGTTTCTCTCAATGCTTGTGCCTCTCGTATTCTTGCTCGGTTTCCACAATCGATTTCATAACGGTAAGTTTGTAACCCTCGTTTTTCGTTTACTGAAGACTGATGTTGTATCAGATCTGCGTACGTTCTTTGTGAATAATCTGTTCCGTCGCAATCAGATTAGATCTGTTTGGTTCATATAGATCTTTTTGTTTGTGTGGATCAGTTGAGCTTTTGATTCAATTTCTGTAATCTTTATTGTGGAATTTTCTAATTTCTCGCTGGCATTTCAGGTTTTGGTGCTGAAAAATTGAACTCTGTATTGGTAAGTGTTTATATTTTCTTATGAGATTTTATTCAAATTTCAAGGATTTTTTTACTTTTTTGTTCTTAGAACAATCAGAGTCATCTAATACTTCCTGGACTACATAAGACTGCAGAGACTGAGGATCAATCAAAGGTATATAACTGTGTTTTACACTCGACAATGTTTAATAGCTTTTTAAAGAAATAATGGTGACATCACTTATCCGAGTTGCACTATTTTTTTATTGTGTGTTGAATTTGTTCCACATTAGTTAGTCTCATCACATAATTACTTTTCCAAGTCTTTTAATGTATGGCTTCCTCCCATTAATCCCATTCACGCTATCCCCATCGTATTTTCGGCTGACTCTACAATTCGAACATTGTGACTTAGGATTTCTCATTTTCTCTTTGATGTAACTTGCCTTATTACACTTTGTTTCAATATATAAGTAGTTATTTCCTTTTGGCAGGCTTTAGGGGATGACTCCTACAAGGATATCTTGAATGACACCATTGGTATGTTCTTGTTTGCAGTGGATTGTTAAAAGTGTTTCCTTCTAATTGTTTTACAACTCTGAGAATTTTGGTGTATGCTACTTCCTCTTTTGCTTAAATTTTATCTACTACGAATTTCCCACAGGTTTTCCAGTGCCTGTATCATTTCCAGAGAAGGTAAAATAAGTGTCTATCATTACTTCTGAACAAATTCAACTTTGTCATTATCAGTGACAATACACTGTAATGCAGAATAATAGGCCTAATGTTCGGGGCTCCAGAAACGGTAATATAACAGACACTAATGATGGTGAAGTGATGTGTGAATTGAAATTTGGGACTTATTGCCCATGGCTTCGGGAACAGAAAGAAGAAATGGACGATTCGTTAGTGAAGAAAATGAAAGATTTACTCTTTGTTGCTCGTGCCTACTATCCAAGCATTGCAAAGCTTCCAAAATTAGATAAATTATCACAAGAAATGAAACAGAACATTCAGGAATATGAACGAATTCTCAGTGAAGCTTCAACTGACAGAGATCTTCCACCAAAGTATGTAAATAAGCATTAACTTATTTTAACTTCCATATGTACCAATTTATCATCATGTTTTGATTTTTAAATTGTTTTGGTATTATTTTGGTAGATATGTATGTATTGATTTTTAGTAGCTAATTTCACATCACAAGCATGCCACAGACACTTGTTCGAGTTTTAGCCAACCTCAGCAAGTGGCCGTTAGGTTTTTAAACCAAGATCTTTCGCATTTTTCTTGTAGTATTTCATTGATAATATTCATCACTAAGAATTATGCATTCAGTGCTTTCTTGGTCGTTGTCACAGTCTACTTATGTCTAAATAAAAAATCATGATTGGATTTTTAGGGGATTGAGCATGCTTCTTACTTATTATGTAATTCTATTGTATTATTGAATTGAGATTAAACCTGACTTTGAGATTTAAGTTTGTTTTCGTACAATCCATCAGTGTTGAACCAAAGCTAAGTATGATGGGAGCTACAATATCAAAAGCCAAATCATTCCCCGTGGACTGTAACAATGTCGACAAGAAGTTTAGACAGCTAGTTGACATAACCGAGGACGAAGCTGATTTTCATATGAAGCAGAGTGTTTTCCTCTACAAACTTGCAGTTCAAACCATGCCAAAGAGCCTGCATTGTTTATCAATGAGACTCACTGTTGAGTATTTTCGATCACCCTCCGATACTGATCAGGAAGCTGTTCATAAATTTTCAAACCCAGAGTTGCACCACTATGTTATATTTTCAACGAATATACTTGCATCATCGGTAGTAATAAACTCAACCTTTGTACACTCAAGAGTATGACTCGTTCACGTTATTTTTATCTTCCATTTCTCCTTCTTGATTAATTCACTAATATTTTTACGGTGCAGGAAACTGGGAAACTGGTTTTCCATATTGTAACAGATCGGGAAAATTACTATGCAATGAAATTCTGGTTCAGTAACAGATACGGAGAAGCGGCAGTGCAGGTGCTGAATATTGAAGACTACAAATCATTTACTAATAACGAGGAGGCATCACACCTTTCTTTGCAAGAAGAATTCCAGATTTCTTTTTATGGAATTAATAAACTTTCTTCATTGCAAGTCAGAACACATTATTTATCTACGTTTTCGCATTCGCACCATCTGCTTCCGATCATTTTCCAGTCTTTCGAAAAGGTTGTGGTCTTGGATGATGATATTGTTGTTCAGAGAGACTTATCAGAACTTTGGAACATAGATATGGCAGGAAATGTCATTTCTGCTGTGCAGTTTTGTCCTGTAATGTTGTTTCATCTGCAAGGCAATCTGGCTAGTAGCGAAGTCAGTGAAAATTCTTGTGCATGGATTTCAGGTATAAATACTGTTGATATATCTCGTTGGAGAGAACGCAACGTTTCTGATGTATATCGAAGATTGGCACACAAGGTGAACTTGAAATATTTATGCGTAATTGACACTTTCTTTCTCTTTCATTTTGTTAAACAGAGATATTATTCATGAGAAATATCAATATGATTTTTCTTGTTTAATTTTTGTTCATTAGATAAGTTGGTTTGACATTCTGATTGTTTCTTGTTCTGTGCCGAGTTTAGAATCCGGCTTCACTGTTTCCATAAGAAGTCTAATTTCTTCTATCTTTCCTTTTTGTTAAACAGGATTTTTTTTTTGATTTTATTCTTTGGATAGGTTTTGACATTCTTATTGTTTCTTTTTTTGTGCCGAGTTGAGACTCCGGCTTCACTGTTTTTGTCAGAAGTCTAATTTCTTCGATCTTTCCTTTTTATTTAACTGAAATTCTTTGGTATGTTTTTAGTAGATAAAATGGTTTCTTGTTCTGATTGTTTCTTATTATATACCGAGTTGAGATTCGGACTTCACCGTGTCTCTCCAACAGAATTCTAATTCTATTCGCTCGGTTTTGGTGCAGATGAACAAAGACGGTGTGTCATCGGATGCATCAAAGCTAAGTGCTAATTTACTCACTTTCCAAGGTTTAGTTCATCCTCTAGACAAGAGTTGGATGTTATCTGGTTTAGGTCATAATTATGATATTGACTTGGAAGCCATAAGAACAGCAGGAGTGTTGCATTTCAATGGTCGTATGAAACCATGGCTCGAACTCGGCATTCCCGACTACAAAACTTTCTGGAGAAAGTTCCTCAATCCAGAAAGTCAGTTCTTGAACGACTGTAACGTCGATCATTGAGTTTCTATAAGTTCCGGCATCTCTTCTCAGTGGCAAAGCCTTGGCGTATTTGGGGCAAAAGTCCCCAAGTTTTGTACATGAAGCGAAAGTAATGAGACAACTCTGATACTAAGTGCAGCTTTGGCTTCTAATTATTACATAATTTCGGGGAAGAGGTACGTGTACAATTTTGTGCATTCTTTTTAAATGCTTCGTGAAAAGATAGGCATGAGAAAATAGGATTTGTAAGGTTATTAATGGGAGGCCGTGTCAATTATGTCTTCTACTTTTGGATTTGGACCGAGCAAGGATAGTCCGGAAACCCGGTCGACATCATTTATCAATATTCAAAATAAGTTTATGTGATGTAAATATTTTATGATAACTAAATATTGGATTGATTGTTTGGTGAAATTTGTTTGGCCGTAACCTCCCTCATAATAATTTGGTGAAATTGATCCAAAAGGGCATTCGAAAATTGATTTATATATGAATAGGGTCTAACCGAATTAATGCAATCAGAATAGTGTAAATGAATTGACATGAAATCATAAAATTCGGAAAAATTATAAAAATCATGTGATAGATAAATCTCGATCGTAAGATTATTATCACAAGAAAAATAAAAAATATTCTTTTGAGACAAATTACAATTGTATTCATGAGCCCCTATATTTATACTGTCCGGATTAATGATCTTACTATCAAAGATATAAACAAATATCATATTTCTATATTTTTAACCACGTGTTTTATATATGTTGCTAGCAAAATATATTTTTATATTTTCTTCATATATTCTATTGTTTAGATCAGGAATGAGCAATTCCCCTTCGACACTATCGAATCACGGTCGAAGTTCAGTCCGACCGCTATAATTTAGAATTATCACAATCACTTGATCAGTATCTTTGATTGATCAAACTGATTGTCATCTCCATCACGAGGCCTACTCGATATCTTCATAATCTCCTACAATCATCCAATTGATATCCTTAATCGGTAATGCCGACCGATCAAATCGATCATCATCACCACTCCATGTTAAGTTACCTTCCGGTTTTCCACGCTGATTGACATTACATATCCATCAGTGTCCCGATCCACCAAACCGAATCTTTCGGAGTAACTATAATTTCTCTTCTCGATCAATCATGCATTTCAATTGAATCATTCGGTTATCACATGATCTCCATTCGTACCAAAGTGGATTTATCAATGTAGTCCAAATCTAAAAAAGTACATAATCTTTAGTATAGATGACTAACTCAAATTATGTTTCAAACAATAATTACCAATAGAGTAGAAGTTTATGATAAGGTATTAAGGTTTACTAATTAACTAGCCGGGTCCTCTCCTACCCCCACTTATTCACCAAGAAACACATATGCATTAATTCAATGTATAAGAGACCGTATATTGGTTGACCAAATTTTTTTTAACTATTTTTAAAAATAAAAACAATGTCATTTTATTATTTTTTTAGTAATACCAGGAAAACATCGGACACTAAGACCTCATATGGAGAGGTATCAAACAAAATATTGATATCACTCGATATTTGACGTACATGTTAGCATAAAAACATTGCATTATATAATTGTTTGAACTTAAAAATGAAAATAACATGATTATTTCGATCAAATATGATTGAAAAAACTCACATATTATTTTAGAGCAATCCGTCTATCACGTGTCAAAGAATCCACGCACACAAAATAGTATAGCTTGCCATGTCTAGGGATCGCTCTAAAATAATATTCGAGCTTTTCATAACATTATTAGGTCGAAATAACTTATAGTGATCACTTTAAAACAATATTGGATTTTTTCATAACATTGTCGAAATGGCAAAATAACTATAATAAATAAAACATTTTTTAAATAAATGTGGGTTTTTTTAATTATTTATATAAATATACGAATAAATTATAAAAGAAAGGTTGCGTTAGGTCAGGTGACGGTGGCATTTATTGAAATGAGAGATTGTCAAACGTACCTTTATCATGGTAGCAGTTGGAACGATAGCCGTTACACGCGGGTATAAATAGATAACGCGTTACTCCGGCGAGCCGTCATACGATGGAGAGAGAAGCCGGCGCAACGCACGAATTCAAGAAGCTGGAGCTCGAACAGAATCGAGCAATCGGAAACCACCGCCCAAAGCGGCGGGGCAGATGGATCTGCTTCTGTTTGGTGGTCTCAATTATCGCCCTTGCGCTAATAATACTCATTCTTGCCCTTACTGTTTTCAAGGCCAGACGCCCAATCACAACCGTTCAATCAGTATCACTTGAAAACCTAAATATCGACGTCGATATCGCTCGTCCAAATTTCCAGATAAACGTCACGATCGCGACAGTTATCTCCGTTTACAATCCAAATCGCGTCGGATTTAGTTACTCCGATAGCACGGCTCTGCTTCTGTATAGAGGAAGAGATGTCGGATTTGTACCTGTTCCGGCAGGTAGAATCGGTTCTCGAGATACTGAATCTATGAATCTGACGCTTACACTGATGGCGGATCGGCTGATTTCCGATTCAAGTGTGTACTCCGACGTTATCGGTGGCGTTTTGCCAATGGAGACATACGTCCGATTGCAAGGAAAGGTGCGGATTGTGTTCTTGATTCATGTTGTCACTACTTCCACTTGCGATTTCCAGATCTTCATCAGGAATCGGACAATTTCAGATCAGCAATGCCGATACCGGACCAGTTTGTAGTTCCGATTTGGGGTGCTTTTCTACCTTTACGGATTTCAAATTTTTATTTATTTCAGTTTGGAACTAGTTTCACACCCGTCTACCGTTGCTACTGACATGGGTTGTTTTGTAATTATACTATCCCTTATTATTAATAATATTATTATTATACGATATTGTTTTTAAATTATCATTATCTATACACTATGGTTTATTTCTGTTGGAAAATTTTCATTAGTGAGTCTAATTAATTATAAATCAATTTTCATATTTTCATTTAAATTAATTTAAATTAATCAATTCAAACGTATATTTAATTAAATTTAGTCCAAAATTACTAAAATAATTTTAATATAAATTATAATAATAATGATTAAATTATTTTTTATTTTAAATAAATGTTCTAAATTTTGAAAAAAGTTCGAGTGCATCTGAAAAATAACTTTTAAATTGATCAAGATTTCAATGAAATTAATCAAATGAATGATAAATTTATTTATTATTTTAGGGTTCGAAACGTGAATTGGGTCAATGGAGCTTTTTAAGCCCAACTTTTAATGGCTCTCAGCCCAACAAAAAAATTACATATCAAGATTTTATTAATATATTTTAAATGTTTAAGAATTCGTTAGAAATTTGACAATTAATTTAATAATTATAATTTTTATAATGATTTTAAAATAAATTTTGAATTTTATAAAAACTAAAAATATGGAAATTGGTAAGGATGCTCCTCGTCTATTCTATCATATATTTAATTAATTAATTAATTATATTGTATTTTGAATTGTTTTAATTAAAATTTCATTTAATCCAATATGACATCCGAAATTGGTCATTTCATAAATACATACTTAAATATTTTTTTTGAATTTTCAAATTTATGCCTTCATGTGCTTTCAATAACATTTCTACTTTCTGCATCTGTAATTATTACACAACTTTCAATAATGAGTAGTCTATAACTTAAAAAATAGTGTATAAATTGTATCTAAAAACCCCAAATGTGATATATTGCGTGCGTTATATCATCAACTTTAAAATGTTGTAAACGTCACTTACTCAAAGTTTAAGAATTATATGTTTTACCCTTGAAATTTCAAAATCTTTTATATTTGAAACTAACAATAGTTAAAATAATAAGAAAATGGCTACTTTAGTTCCCAAAATTTGGTGATTTTGACAAATTTGGTCCCCAAACTTTTATTTAACATTTATAATCTCATACTTTGATATTTTTGACAAATTTAATCTCTATGTGGCAAAATTAGTCCCCAAAATTTGAGGATCAATTTCGCCACATATATGAAACTTTAAGAACTAGATTCGCTAAAAGTTACAAAATATGAGGAGTAATTATGCCAAAAATACAAAGTTTGGAGACTTGTTTTGCTTCCACAAAACTTTGAGGACTAAATTTGCCAAATGAAGAAAATTTAATGACTAAATTTGCTAAATCATATAAACTTTGGGGACCTTAAATATCATTCGCCCATAGTTAATATTTTAACCTTAAAATTGTAATGACTATATCTCCAATTTTAAAAATAAACACATAAATTGTCAAAATCATTCACTCGAATAAAGACAACAAATCGATATTATTCATTTGAAAATCATTTTTAAACGGTTTTGAAACTTCGATCACTTTACATGTATCACTACATATTGTGATTTTTATGAGCATCAATATACTATCAGCATACCATAATTTTAAAACGATACAAAAGATAGAGTAATTTATGACTTATAGCTTTTTTTATATTAACATAAAATATATTACAATATGGTGATTTTCTTATTATTATTTTATGCTATCGAATCATTGTTATCTTCAAGATGATCCCAAAAGTTGTAAAATCGATCACCAAAATTTGATTTTTCCCGATGATCTCAATTGCCAAAATTGAAATAGTTGAAATTAATTATATCATACAAACTAAATTTTGTACAGTGATATTGTCAAAACATACAATATATATAGACAAATTTTGTCATTTAATTACTTTGTGGATCACAATTAGTACACTCATAAAACTTTGGATACATGGAAATTATTTGTTTATCCCACTTTTTTATTATCAAAGTTGAAAATATTACACATTTATTTCTAAATTGATAAATATTTTATGATTAAAAGTGTTAATTATTACATATTTCCACAAATATAGAAATATATATTCATTTCCAGAAAAAAAAATTGCATCAATTATTTAAATTTTCCAGCTATAAATATACTATCCCCCCACGCTCCGTGAGACTTGAAAAAGAAATTGCGTAGACTTTCTGAGATTATTTTCCCAATTTGCGTTCCCTTTCCTCAGAATGCATCAGCCTGTCGAGAAATTGATTTCCGAAATGGAGAAAATCGAAGGATTAACAGTCGTAATTAACAGATTCGGCGATGAGCACAGCGAATTATTGGACCAGTACGAGCGCCGATCCTTCGAAGTGCATTTGAATAATGCTATTCTAGGTCGTAGCTTTTCGGCGACGGTGATCAGAAATGAGGATCGGCGCCACCGCGGCTATGGATTTGGATTTCAGAAAGCGATGAAGAAATTGTTAAGGCCAGTTCTCCCGAAGAAGGAAACGAGAAAAGACGGAGGAGCTCCGCCGGATTTGAAACTCTTCGCCAGATCTCTAAGGGTTTAATAAATAACTGTTATTTTTAAAATTATATTATTATGCTAAAATCAAAATACTTTTAAATTTGATGCATTACTCTCGAATTTCAAATATTAAATTTTATATTTTTTTAAATTTATAAGTGTGATTTATAAATTTGAGGGTCAATTTAAAACATTTTCGAATATCTCACTTAGCCTCATAATTTCCATATTTTTATACTAGGGATCTATGTTTTTAAACCACGGTTGAACTGGTTCGATTGTGAACTGTATATTTCATTATCCGGTTCAAATTGAACTACTCTAATTTGATATTTTTTTATTTTTGAAATGTTATGATAATTTAATATTATTTTACTATATTTTTTCTTTACTTAAATCTTAATTATTTATGAATATACATAATATATAAAATAATATAAATTATTTCTTACAAAAATTGTATAAATTTGTTTCATTTTTCATATATTGATAAAATTCAATCTTATATTTACTTTGTGAAGTAACACAATAACGTATTGATCTTACGAAAATTATGATATGATTAAATTTTTAAAAATTTTACGATTTAAATCAGTTCGAACTATATTGTATTTACTTTAAATCGGTTCGAATTACGATTTAAAAAATTCTTATTAAACCATCATTTTCCAATTCGATAAAAATGATCAATTTAAAAATATAGCTATGGATAAATATGAGTTGTCTCCAACCATTACAACTGGGCCAATTAAAGTCAATATAATCAACCCAAGTTCATAAGGTGTTCCTCAATTTTGGCCGTCCAATCAACTCATAGATACAAGAGTTAAACAGCACCCAACGAATGGACGAGCTCAAATCAAAGGGATATAGGACACTCTCTCTCCTCTAATTTTATTTTTAAAAAAATTTTAAAAATTATAAAAAATTATAATAATTTTATATAATTATTTTATCGATAGTATCCGATGTGTAAAAAAATAATATTTAAAAATTACAAGTGTTCGGACATTGTTGTATGAATGAGATGAAAACTATTTATAAAATTAAAGAATAATAATGTGTACGGAGAGAAAGTTGATGTGGATGAGAGAATGAAGTTTTCGGCCGTATATCTTTAAGGATGACCTAAAGGGTTGTACTAGAGAAAATACAAATATAAACTGCTATTTCAAGTACCATATGAAAACAGATAATTTTCATTGGATTAATTGTAGAATTCTCAATACATAAATAACATAAAACATGGGATTCAAAGATACAGGAACCAAACTCCTCTTATTTTCACTAAACCCACATAAATACTCCGCAAACCCGACCCATTTCCAACTTACGAAACCCTGAAAATAAACAAATAATTCTATTTTTAAAATCGGATCAAATTATAATAATATAATAAAAAGGCATAGAAATTAAGATTAAAGTTATAAAAAAATTGCAATAAATACTTGTATACTTAACCGTTGTGTCAATAATTCTCTCAAATTTACAGAATTGCCACAAGAGTATTCACACTAAACCCACATAAATACTCCACAAACCCGACCCATTTCCAACTTACGAAACCCTGAAAATAAACAAATAATTCTATTTTTAAAATCGGATCAAATTATAATAATATAATAAAAAAGGCATAGAAATTAAGATTAAAGTTATAAAAAAATTGCACCAAAAAAATTGCAATAAATACTTAACAGTTGTGTCAATAATTCTCTCGAATTTACAGAATTGCGAGAAGAGTATTCACACTGGTCCAATGGGTTATGGGTCGAACCCATTGAACCCGTCAACCCGTACAGATTGAAAATTTTTCTTGATCCGACGGGTTGAAAAACATAAACCCTTAAAATTTTTTAAAAAAAATTTAACCTTAAAATTTAAAAAAAAAATTCAAAATTGACCCACTTCATATAATGATATTTAATCTGTATGGGTTGGATCGACCCAACAGATTGGGCTGATGCATGCCCACCCCTATTCACATAATCTATATCGTTTGTTTCTTAACTTCTATTGTAGGTAATGATTTTACATTAACCGAGTATATTAAAAATGATCACAAATTAGATATGTGTACTTCTGAAAACTTATACAAATACTACCAATTTGAGAATTGTGCATAAAAGAACGGAAATATTTTATAAAATTATGAATAATTCTCGAAATTCAATTGTCATAATTGTATGCTCAAAGCTTTTACACTATTTATAATAGTGTAAAAGCCAACTCTAAAGCTCAAAAATCATGTATTTAGTACTTAAAGTTTAAAAATCATTCAAGTTGACAATAAATAATAGTTATTTTTGTGTTTATTATTATTGGTTTTGATAATTTATTTCTTATTTTTAAATTTTTCTTTGGAAACAAAGTTAAATAGTTATTACATATTTTACATTTAAATACAAACAATGGATAAATTTAAAACATTAACTAATCTTAAAGTAAAATATAATGATTTTAGGACTTTGTATGATAACTATGCAATTCTAAAACTTCGAATGAATTATATTTGTAACTTTAAAAGATTGGAGGGTTAATTATATTTAGAAATTTTGTATGCAATTTATTAATTTTGGAGGTCAAGGAACCATTTACAAACACCACACATAAAGAAAAATTACAAGGACCACCTCAGATATTTAAAATAGTATAAATGTTATACAAATTAGTGGACCACTCTTAAAATAAATTTATGACCGTAACATCGGACATTTAAAATAGTTTAAACAATGACCCAAAATTTATAGTCTTTATTTAAATTTAGGGATACTACTTACCTAAAGTTGGAAGGTTATAACTATTTTACAAAAATCTCACCTAATAAAAAAGGGATTTAAATTCCAACCTAGTTTATCATAATAAAAAAAAGGTGATAATTGCGCCCTTACAGGCGGTATAAAGAGTCTGACTTTCAAGTTACGAAATTGTAAATATGATATATTTTTCAAATAAAAAAATGCATTTGTAGTCCATCAATTTCAATTAAATGCGTATAACACATTTCAAGTTTTCAATACCGTTTATTATTTGCACTTTAATAAACTTGTAATATTTACTATTTTATACAAAATTCTTGAACATCAATGGTAAATTTTGTATAATTTCTCAAACGAATTTTATTTGAACTATGTTAGGGTTTTCAATTTGCATACTACTAAATATTAAAATATAATAGGTAAAAAACAAACAATATTGATTATTTAAATGTCAAGTTAATTAATTATGAAATTTTCTATATTTAAATTCCACCCTAGTCTATCATAATAAAAAAACTAATTAAATTCCACCAAATTATAAAAATATAGATCTAAATTCAGATCTGTAAATTCAGACATACCTGGAGCAATCTGTGGATGGGCTGATAGCATAAGGAACGCTAACTCCACAGAGACGGGGAAGGCTTGCAGCCTTGGCCACGGCGGCGCCGGAATAAGCACTGGCGAGGGTTTTCAGGCAGCCGCAAACTGTCCTGCGGATGGCAGGGGTTGTAGAAATTTTGTTTAAATTTCTAATTCCGCCGCAACACTGAGGAGAGGGATACTGAGCAGAACCAGTAGCAAAGCTTATGCACGGTACAAGGCTTGAGATTACATTGCTACAAGTCACCTGAGCCTCCGCTGCCGGAAAATAAACCAGTACGGCGGCGATTACAACCACGCAAAATACCTTTAAGTTCGCAGCCATATTGATGCTTGGTTTCGAGGACGACTGCTTGTTTATATAGAAGAAATTAATATTCGTTCATTTTGATTATTTTAATAAATTTTATTATTAAATTTTACATATAATAATCAAATTTCTTCCGAAATGCCAATTTGGATGTATCAATTTTGATCGGTATTTCAGTACAGGTTTTGAACGGGTCGAGTAGAATCTAATTTATTAGGTTTAGGATAACAATAAATATGAAGTTTTTTGAATTTTTTTTATTCTTATTTTTTCGAATTATGAAAAATATAAATTGAGAAGAATTAAAAAATATACATCTTTTCTAGGTAATAACTTATTTTATTTTATTATTCCGATACATATCCAGTATATATACGGTATGCCAGAAATATATCTAGGATATCGATATTATGAGATTGTCCGATATATCGATTTTTAGTGATTTTTAAAACATTGAAAAATAGGAACGAATAAAGTGTTTCCTAGAATTTTCATTAGCACACGATACTAATATTTAAAAATAAAAATTTAATATAGGCATTAATGATAACAATATTATATAGGTTAGAAGATACATAATTAGTAATTAATTTAATTATATATGTAATAAAATAAATGAAGCAAATAAAAGTAGTGTAAGATTATTTAAAAATATATATATTATTGGTTGGATACGGGAATTAGTATCCAACACTATACAAAACGTGAACTTTTAAAAAAATTAAAATGTAAGTGTAACATAATCCAATTATGTATTTCAAAATACGTGGAAAATAGCCCGGAAGCGTGTTGTATTTATTTAAAATATTCATATGAACCGATCAATCGAATATCGGATGATCATAATATGTTAAAATTTAATTTAAACTTTCTATGTTTTATTGAGTTTTTCATAATATAATATATAATAGGTTAAATGAAGCATCAATCTAACACAAATTTTTTGTTGAATTTTGAATAATAATATTTTATTATTATATATTATTTAATTTTTAATTTCGTAAAATGATACATTATTAAATTAATATTATATACATTTCTAACAAAAATATGAATTTATATATCTCCAATTTCAATTAAATTCACATAAGATATTTATAGTTTTCAATAACGTTTATTATTGATACTCTAACCATCTCGTTAATATTTATATTTTATGCATAATTATGGAACATCAATTGTCAATTTTTTATAATTTTTCAAACGAATCTTATTTACGTACTTTGTGAACTTTGATGATCACTCATGTTAACGGAAAAACGTTTATCAATTTAACGAAAAATTGGATGCTAGATTATATGGAATAAAAAAACAAATGATATTAATAAATTTCATTTCATTCTTACAAATTTGTAAGTCATACTATACAATATTCTTTTATATATATACATAGTATAATTTAGCATGGATTGACATTATACCCATCACAGAAAACTTCTTTTTGTCAATCTACCCATCAAAGTGTAAAAATAACAAAAGAATTTTGCTATAAATGGATAGATCGGTAAAAACCGTTTTTGACCGTGGATACTTTTGTAAATTAGCCGTATAATTTATGTATCGATTCCCTAGAGTATGGGGTAAAAATCTACAGTAACATTGTCAGATTATATATAATTAAAAATCACTAATACTTTTTATATTATTAATTTAATAACACATGAATATGTATTTCATTATACCATTAATTCTGTCGTTTGTTTTTGGATTTTATAAGTCATATTTTATTATTTTAATATAATGAATTATTTTAATTTATAAAATTGTTATTACATATTATATATTTTATTATATTAATAGTTTTAATATAATAAAATTAGTTATATGTGTTTAAATATATTAATATATTATAATATGGAAATACTATAAATCACCCAAAATAGATTAATACATATATTTAAAGTAGATCTGAAATGGTAAACCAATATTAATGTTATTCTAATAAATATATTTTCGAATTTACTTTACATTTAGAAATCAAATACAAAATTAGTGTAAGCTACATTTTTATTAATTAAATTATCTAGATGATTGTTTAAAAATGTGCTAATTATTTACTAGATATTTAATTTAACATTAAGCATCTATACAAATACTAAAAGACAAAATTAGTATTATTATAACAAATTGAAAAATGTCAAGGTGCTGTTAGTAGAATTTTGTAAAAGTATGTGTCATAAAGAAACTACTTTTTTAAAAAATTCCTAGAGTATGGCCCCACACTCGTGTGAATGTAGATGTAGGGCACAATTTGCAAAATAGCCACTCCAAAAATTTTTTGTTATTAGCAAAATAAGATGTTTTGATAAAGATTTTACAAAATAGCTTGTTTTCATCGAATATTTGTTAAATATATTACGTTTATATATTTTAATAAAATTAAATCAAATAATTTATATTATATATATATATATTAATTAAAAATATATAATGAATTAAATTATAATATAATAATATTAATAAAATATTATTACGAACGACACGTCAAATACCGGGTACTAATTGATATATCGTTCATACTATATGAATTAGATTATATATTTTTATATTGATCGATACAGCAGTATTGAGTTATAGTGTCGGATATCGGTCCATATTTTTATATCGTAATTTCCCATATCGATCGATATGAAAGTATATCTTCCGATTCGGAGAGTATGACCGATATATCGATCGATAAATGATAGTTTACATGTCGTCCCGAATAATATTTAATCAATATTTTCATAGCGTCTAGTACAATGAAAGCCGGGCGGCATCGGTTTATGGACCAATACCAGGTTTACGGTTCGGAGCGCATGTTTTCTAGATCGACCAGAAAATTTTTGATCGATATGTGAAATTACAATATAAAAATATGGACCGATATCCGACACTATAACTCAATACCGCCATATCGGTCAATATTAAAATATATATTTCGATTCATAGAGTATGAACGATATATCAATTAGTACCCGATATTTTACATGTCGTTCGATATAATATTTTATTAATATTATTATATTGTAATTTAATTTATTATATATTTTTAATTAATATATATATATTTATTTATATATATTTATATATATAATATAAATTATTTGATTTAATTAAATTATTTGATTTAATTTTATTAAATTATTTGATTTAATTTTTGCTTATTTTCCAAATTCTCCCGTTAGTGCTGAAAAGTCTCTCTTCTTATCCCTTTATCGTGATCTGAGTTCCTATCCTACGTTTCAAAATGAACCACGTGTAATCTTCCCAATGGCTTCCTCCTCACGTGGCTCATGGTCCCTAGACCTTCTGCACTCCGCGGGTGTGCTGTCAATTTCCAGATCCCTTGACAGATTATAATTATTAATTTCTCCAAGCATTTTTTAATAATATATATTAAAGCATTTCGAGCTAGATGACCGAAATTTTGTTTCTATCGATATTTACCGAGATGAACAAACAAATTTGAACAAAAACTCGATAACAAAAAGAGTAGATCCAAATACAAATGAAGATGAATACGGATACAAAAACGAATACAAACACAAAGACAAATATGAACACAATTCAAGAAATATGAAGAATATTCAACCAAGATTGGTGTTTGTTAGTAGCCCAAAACTTTATAATAGTGTAAAGACAGTGTCTCTAAAGTTTGTAAATTAAATGCAAAGCCTCCGAAATTGATACAATGCACGTTGTTGGCCCCTAAACTTTTAAAAGTTGTTAATATCATACCCTCAAAGTTTAAGAATTGTGTAGTTGACCCACAAACTTCCAAAACCGTTTATATTTGACTTTAATATTCGTTAATATTTTAAATATCTCCATAATTTGTATTTGACCGATTAATTTTGAAAAGATATAATGACAATATCTCAAAAGTTTGAAAAATTTAAAAATAACACATAAATTGTCAAAATCACTCATACAAAAAAAGACAAAAACCGCAATTATTTACTCGGTGGTTATTTTTTAAAGAGTTTTGAAACTGTAGAAACTTCTCATGCAATTTACATACTTTGGGACACTACTTTTATACTATTTTAAGCATTGATGGTCAATATATAATTTTCTCATTCAAACAAGTTTTTATGTTCAAATTAAAATATGAATAAACATAAAGAATTTAAATTCAACTTTTTTGTTACATACTTATCAATATAATTTATTTATATATATACATATAAATTGTCGTAATTCATTATATACGAAGAATCAAGTTGTTGGCTTTGGGTCCTCTGCGTGGCCATAAAGTCAATCGTATTTATGACACATCGTCGGTGTTTGTTTGTTGGGTATTAGGACAAAGTTAATTATTTTGCCTTTTGTGATTTTTATTTTACTTAATTTATATTATTTCATAAAATATAAATTTCAAATGGACTAAAAGTTTTATAATTTTATTCAAAAAAATATAACATATTTTATATGGTGCAGAATCGTTATATTATTACACTTATTAAATAAATAAATAAGAATAAGAGAATTTAAAGAGGTTCCACAAAAATATGTCTACATCGTCAACCACTACCAAAGTCTAATATTCTTCTATGATTAAAAAATATTACAACTAGAGAAAGATGAAATCAAAACAATATACAATTGAGATTGAGAGAATTCTCAATTGCAATTATATACAATTAGGACTCTTATTCGATCCGAACTCGTTGTGTTCATGTTCGTTTATATTTTTATTCGAATGTATTCACGTTCGTTCATATTTTATTCGAACGTAAAAATTTGTTCGAACATTGTTCAAATTATTAAGCGAATGTTCATGTTCGTTCGAATAGCTTGTTCGAACATTGTTCATACAATTTGTGTTAACTTCACCAAAAAAATCACATTTTGTTGTTTTACAAACAAAATCACAAAAAATAAATATACTGAATAAATAATAAAACAATTATATTTCACAAAAAAAAGAATAATACTATGGCACTAACAATAAGAAAGTATTGTAAATATTTTTAAATTTAAATATCATAATAATCTATTAGTATAAAAATTAATTAAATAATATATTTGTTCACGAACATTCAAATTTGTTCACGAAAATGTTCATGTTCGTTCAAATTATAAACTAACAAAAAATAATATTCGAACAATGTTCATATTTTTATTCGAACGAGCGAACACGATCACATACGAGCCGAACGCATATTGTTCACGAACTGTTCGGATCGTGTAACAGCCCTATATACAATGAATATAGACATGTCTATTTTATAGACAAATTCTCAAGTATAAAAACATATATAAACATAAAATATATATTTGATTTTTTTATAATATCATCAAATCATTACATTAATGATTTGTTATTTCTTATGTAATGATTACTTGCCAAATTCATTATTTTCAATTCTTATTAATCAATATTTAATGATTTATTATCGATCTTCTACTATACATTTTTTTATGTTTATGTTTTTGTTTTTATATTGTTTTTTATTAATTTGAATTGGGATGTTTGTTATGGTAACATCAATTGAAAACTCTAATTATTAATTATTTGAATTGATTGATAATAACTAATAATATTTTACAAGAATGTCTTAATCATTGAACCTCATCAATAATTAATAATTGATAATAATTGTAGATGTGTATCCCTTACCAATTATTCACTAAATATGTCTAAATTTTTAGGATTTATAATTTCGGGTAATTGGTAATTGATAATAATAAAGTTTCAATTTTAAATAAATCTCGGATTTCACATTGTATTTGAAAAACGAAATTTCAAAGAACGATAAAAATTTTGGCAAATTTTAGATGATACTATTTGATGAGAATCCTATGACCAAGTACCATGCAATGCGTGAGACCCAATAACGATTGGGTCGACCCATGTAGTAAAAGCGAACTTGCGCAGCCTATCTTAGTACATTTAAGATGAATTGACCCGATGTTCCGCGATGGGACCGATGATAAACTTGGAAAAATAAAACAGTTTCTGATAGATAGCCCATGTTTCGGTTCAAACGGTTACAAACTCACGCGTTCCACGCTTCGAGCCTCCACACGTTTACCACGTCTCGGGCCAGATCACGCAGACCACGCTTCGGTCTCGGCCACGTTTTACATCACGCGACAACAACCTCTAACAAACCTGTCAGAGACAGTTACAGGGCGTGGATTACACACGCCTTCAACTCTATAAATACAGAGCCCGACGACGGAACAAAGAGGACCCTTTGGATGCGAAGAATATGCCATTACTCTGCCGGAATTATTCTTATCGCTTTTTTATCCTCGTTATCTTCATAAGTTTCTGTTCTTCTTGTAATGAACTTTGATTTGATTATTGAATCGACTGAGAGCATTCCATGCTCTTGGTCAAGTGGTTTTTTCCCATTTCCCGAGGTTTTCCACTCTAAATTGCTTTGCATCGTTACGATTTATATTTTTTCAATCGTTCTCCACCATAAATAAATCATAACCGAGTTCGTTTCTTAACGAATCGAACGACTGTTGGTACCCCTAAAAAGGGACCATAACACTATTTAAAATATAAATTCATGATTATGTTGATTTTTTTACTGTACAAGAATTTTCACTACTATTTTCTTGATAATTGAATATAAATCATTAAATTTAGAAATTGACTATTAGAAAATCAAGAAATAAACATTCCGTTAAATATTCAAAATATCTTTATTCAAGTTTTCTAATATATTAATTAATTAATTAATAGATAATATATTCAAATTTCATTTATTCATTATAGTATGTTTTTCCAACTTAATTTTTTAGGGAAATAAAAAAAAACTCGAGTGCTTTAAAATTCAATTTCAACCAGAAATTTAATAGTTTGAGTTAAAAGTTAAGGGATGCTTATTAAAGTTTGACTTTCAAATTAGAATATTAGAAAATTATCATAATACATAATGTTTGAGGTATGATATTAGGTTTGTTTTGTTCAAATTTTTAAAATTGAGTTATGATGAAATATAATAATAGTGAATTTATAATTATATTTGGTAAAATTGTAGTATAATAATCATGATTTATTTAAAAATATTAATATATCATATTTCCTAAAAGTATAAAACTAATAGTATTATAATTATTAGAAGTAAAAGTAAATTAATTAATTTACAAGTGATTTTAATCATATTATACTATTTTAAATATCGTGGACTGCTGTCGTATTTTTCTCAAAAAACAAGTGATTAAGTTGATTTTAGTAGAAAATGATATACTTAAAATGTTTTTTATAAAAATTAAGGTATCTAAAATATTTTTTTTTCTATAAAAGAATAATTACAATTTAATTTTCAAACTATATAGTGTAAAAAATATGTTGTATACCAATAAAACAGGTGCATTATAACACCCTGTATGACTAGAGGTGTAAATGAAATAAGCTCTTTCACGAATCTTTCGAGTCGAGCCGACTAAAGTTCGAATTCGAGCTTGATGTTTTGTACCAATCCTAACTCGGTTCGAGTTCAAATTCTTAAGAAACCGACCTCAAACCTCAAAATTTCTAACCAACCTACATGGTTCGTGAAACACTAATATTAGTATATATTAATAATATAATATATATTATATATGAGAAAAATTACAAAGATGACACTAAACTTTAAAATAGTGTTGATGTTATAATACTCAAATTGATATAATTTAAAAATTATATACAAAATACTCATATTAATATAATTGATTGGTTGAATGATATTTAAAATCCAAAAGTTTATATGATATGCAAATTTGATCCCTAAAGTTTATTCATTTGTATAAATCTAGTCCCCAAAATTTGTGAATAGCAAAAATAGTCCCTAAATTTTGAGTTTTTGGCAAAAATAATCCTCATACTTCATAATATTTGATAAATTTAATCATCAAAGTTTAATATGTGTCAAAATTGATCTCCAAATTTTGGAAACTAGTTTTACCATATATGATCCAAATTCGAAAACTTTAAGAACCATTTTTACCAAAATATTTAAAATATTGTGACTAAGAATGTCAAACTAAAGTTTGAAAACTAAAATGATCAAAATAACTAAACTTTTGGAACCAAACACGTCATTTTTTCAATATTGACTCCCAAATTTTTAAAAACTTATTAAAGATTATTATACTATTAATTCGAAATCGAACCGAACCCAAACCTCAATATAACCGAATCTAAAATCATAATTTTTTTAGGTTTCGAAACAAAACCAAACCAGACCTTATCAATTTCAAGTCAAAGCCAAATCTTAAAAAGCACATAAGTTCGGCTTGATTCGATTAACTAGGTATGACTTGATTCATACAACACCAAATCAAAAACAGACAAAAATAGCATGCACAAAATTATAACATTAATATGACATTTCATCAATACAACTAGATGAGCAATACAAATATAACTCATTATATCACAAAATGGTTTATATTCGAGTGTTCTAATCGGATAAACCGGTCAACCCGAGATCCGATAAAACCAGATCATATATAACATTGTCATTACATCAAAATTGTTTATATTCGAGTGTACTAATCCGATAAACCGGTCAACCCGAGATCCGATAAAACCGGATCATATATAACAGTCATTACATCACAAAATGGTTTATATTCGCGTGTTCTAATCCGATAAACGGGTCAACCCGAGATTCGATAAAACCGGATCACATATAACATAGTTATTACATCACAAAATGGTTTATATACGAGTGTTCTAATCCGATAAACGGGTCAACCCGAGATCCGATAAAACCGGATCATATATAACATAGTCATTACATCACAAAATGGTTTATATTCGAGTGCTCTAATCCGATAAACGGGTCAACCCGAGACCCGATAAAACCGGATCATATATAGATTTGAATAAGCAATAAATGCATTAACTCCTCCCGAATACGTACCCGAAACAACACAAAGAAGTGTTTGAAGAAGAGATCATTCAACTTTAGCAACACCTCCAGCAGGAAGGCTACTCTCAGCGACTGTCTCCTTTACGAATCTAAAGTATAAATTCCGATTAAATATCCGGGAGAATCGTATAAAACGGATAGATTGTTGAAGCTACGATACCTTGCCAATTTATCTCGAGATGATTGCAGAATATAGATTGCCATTATAAGCGAAAGAATCAGTCCTACAAATTTGCAATAGTTAAATCGCAAAAATATACATTTTAAATACGGTGCGAAAGAATATAACTAAGAAAATACATAAGAATCATACTTTGAACAATGAAAAAGTGTTAAGGATTACCAGATCCAAAGAGTACGTAAAATCCGGAAACAACATCGATTGTGGAATGTTCCTCCCTGTTAAATCATTTCAAGAGAAGAATAACTGCACTGGACTACGAATAAAAACTACACTGTTGTAGAGGTTCGCATCTACCATTTACTTACCAGGTATATCTTACGAGAATATGTTTCGGCCATTGTTGTTGATCCCAAAACTGCTGACGTATATCCGGATGGAGTTCTACATCTGTGTAAGAGAAAAACACAAATGAAAACTATATTCCTTGTGAATGTCAAAAATTAATTCGGGATACATAGAAAAATATATGCGCTACCGATCCAGTATAAATAAAAGCAATTCTACTTAAAAATTGCAAAGAACCATGATAAATGATAGATATAAAGACTGTAATAAAGTTGAGGATCATGTGACTCATGAGAGACAAGAAAATACATTTGTGAGGCATATCAGTAACTTTTGTGGTAACGCCAAGTAAATCAGCCCCCGAGTACCTCTGCAGTAAAGATGAACAACTATCTATTATCAGTAAAGATGACACAATGATCAAACAATATGAATGAAGATTTTGCAATATTAAAAGGTTTTAAGTAAAAATAATATCAGCATCAGTGAGAAAGACTTAATCCGAAACGGCTCTTTGACAACAAAATGTTTTTATTTCAGATACCAAAAAAGTAGTATGGCCATAGGATCAAGTCCTTACAAGATTCATCTCAATCATCGGAAGCTCTGAGCTCTTACGATTAATCACAAAAAGCCATGGGACAAAAAACTTTTCTCGACCAACTTGAAATGATCTGCATCACAACGATATATAAACAAACTATAAAACAATACGGAAACTTCCCACAGACAACACTAAGGCCTTCTATGCAAACAAATATCGTCTCTATTCAAGAATCCGTAAAAATACACACATATAGAATCTCCACAATCTCAATCTAGGAAGTTTATTTATTATTTGGCATAAGTTCAACTAATCAAATTCTATCAGCATTAAATAATTAATAGCCAGATATCAAAATGGTAATATACACTTTGTACGGGTCAGCACCAGTGTAACCAGTGGGTTTCGGAATGGGAATTAATGCCTGCAAAGCAAAAAAAACTCAAGCAGAGGAACATTACAAGACAAAAAACATAACAAAAATAACCTCACGATTAACAGCAAACATTGGGCAATGGCGACCGATCATATCATGCCACACAGTTCTCGTCTGCGAGATAGAATTTCGGCCGATTAACAGCAAACATTGGGCAATTCACAATTAAGATTAATACAAACTAGAAAGAGGATTACTGCGTGATACTGGCCCATGCGACTCATTGGAATGATGTCTCCCGGCCGGTAAGCGAGTGAAGTAGGCATTACAGAACTCAGAAAAACCACAACAAAAGCAGAGACGGCAGTGGCAATTTCATAGTTTCCAGGCATCTTTTTGTATGCCGCTAATGCAAGAGGCTGGAATTTCGGTAAACCCTAAAAACCGATTGGGGATCGACAAAACCTAAATCGGACGCAAAATCCCTAAATGTGAAGAACAGTCTCTTCAAGCTCACTGAATTTCACCGTTTAATTAATTTAAACATACAAAAACATAGAGTTTAATTATTTATTATATTTTTATATATTAATATTTGGTAAATTGACTAATTCATAGAATCTAAATTAATCAAAGAAAATGGACTAGGGTTTCACTAGGGTTAGGGATAGCAAATTGTAAATATCTAAAATGCTAATTATTATGCATCTTTAATTTAGCTTTTCAAAATCATTGTGAGGTGCGGTGATCGTATTGTGCGTTGAGATGACCGTGATAATTATGATCGGATTTTAGAAAACTCTTTGCAAAAACTACGATGATCTTAGTGTGATTATAATAAAATGTATATTTTAATATTTATATTAATATATTAGATATAGATAAATATAACTCAAAAAAAATACTAAAACGTTCATTACATATACAATAAACTAATATCTAAATCTAATTTTTAATAACTTATTTTACAATGATTTACCGAAATATAAATTATAATTATAGTAAATAATTTATAAATACATACTGATTTCAATCAAAATATATTAAAATTCACCAATTATAAGGGGCCGTAACGTCCTCGACGGGGTAGACATCAACTTTACGAGTATTTCATAAATTCTCTAACTTCAAGAAGAAACTAAAAAACGGAGATCCACAGCAACATGGAAAAATTGGCGTAATATTTGTGAAATGAGAATAAAATGGTTAGGGTTGGGTTTGAAATGAATTAAATTAATTTCGAATGGTAATTTTGAAATTTACCAAACTACGGTAGGTTGACTATACGTATCAAGGTATGATCATATGATCATAAAAAATCCAAGTACGATCAATGTAATTGTATAGATTATTTGGTAGTTGAAAATAAAAATTACGATAGATTACCTCACCAAAATGGCCATCGTAAAACCACACAACCCATATATAGTGGCTTATAGATCAAAAGGTTGTAAAAGCAATACACACATGTGTTGAAATTAAATCTAAATGAAATTATGACAAGAGTGTAAATAATCAAGATTAAGAGGAGCATGTCACACATATTAAAATTTGATCAACTCCTTATTTGATGTCATTACTCACCTATATAAATTTAATTAATCTCAATTTTCTAATAAATATGTGACAAATTCAATATTGGCCTTTAAGTATAACAATAAGGTTTTAGACTTGCGAATTGAAATGAAGTGAATCAACTCCAATACTATGTAAAAATTATCGAATTTATATGAAATTAGGCTATCTGTAACCTTGTCTGTGTCCAAAACCATTTTCGTCGTATAAATCTCTCTACACATCATCATTCTCTCACATGCAAATCATATTCTCTTTCTACTTCTAAAAATTCTCACTTATCCACATCATTTTTTTATTTCTATTTTATCCACATCATCTATCTCTCCAAATTTAATTTTATCTTTCTATCTCATCAATTTTATTTATTATTTTTAGTAATGCGAGAAATAGTGATCATTCTAATTATTTCGATGATCTTGTAGTTTAATTATTATTTATTAATTTATAATATTCCTTATTTTCGTTTCGATTGTATTCGTATTTAAAATTTTGATCGGTATCGGTATTTTTTTCGTACCGCCCGATACCGGATATTAGGGTCGATTTTCGGGTTTTTCAAGTCTAACCCTAAAAAACTAATTAAATATTAATTTTTAAAAAATAAAATTTGGATAAAATGTATGTATTGCCCAAAAAAACAGAAATTCAATAATTTAAACACAATTATTGATAAAATGTATGTATTTGGGGGAAGTAGATCTGGGCATGAAGAATGACGTCACTTGCACATTATTGTGAAAAATTAGTGCTAAACGTCTGTTCAATTCGCTTGCCCCCATTATAAAATACAAAGTCAATGCTTCTTTTATTTTTCAATTAAATTGAAATAAAATAAATACAATTTAATTTTAAAGTTTAAAAGGATCATCCATAACTATAATGAATAAGTGCAACACAACTCATTCATTATTATTTTTAAAAATTTAATTTTTTAAAAAAATGTAACAAAATATTTTAAATTAATTTAGGTAAAATTTTGTAATCCCACATATTGGTGAAATTATTTGAAATTTTATTTAATTATAAAAAAATACAAAAATAATATATTTACGTTTTAAATCAATCAAACATTAAATTATACTAATTAAATTCTAAAAAATTAATGAATCTCGCACGTTTAAAAAACTACAAAGAGTTTATATGGTTGATTATATAGTTAACTCTGTTTCAAAATACACAATAAAACATGGAAAATATTAATTATAATATAATACATTGTAAAAGAAAAAGAAAAAAAACATTTTTAATGAATTAAATATTCAAAGGTGTTTTAGACGCAAATGTATAATGAAAAAAGTCAAAATTAACCTTCTTTTACTTTGTAATCAAACCAAAAAAATGATGCCTATTAATCTACTTATTATATCGAAAAATATTTAAAAATATCGATCAATTTCGATACACCAATATAATTGATTAGTAAAGCTCATTTAAGTGGTTTTCAATTATACTGAGTCACATCAATTATTTAAAAATTTGATTATTTATTTCCAATAAATACAAAACTTCACTTGTACACTTGATATGACTTAGTTGATTATTCCAATTTAATGTCATAAAATAAAATATGGGTGACGTTTGTTGTGGTCCTCCAACTTTTGGACGGTATAAAGAATATGTCATTCAAGTTACAAAATTACAAATATGATACCTCAAGTTAACAAAAATATGAAAAAATATGACACTTTAAATTAATAAAAATATGCATATATGATCCTCCAACTTTAATTAAATGCATGTAAGATACCTCAAGTAAACAATACCGTTTAATATTGACCATCTAACGACATTGTTATTGTTTTACATCTTGATGCACATTTCTCGAACTTGAAGTATTAATTTTGTATAATTTTTCGTATAAGTCTTATTTGCATAATTTGTAAACATTGAGAACTAATGATGCAAACGAAAAATCTTTGCAAACTTAACGGAAAATCAGTTGCTAAATACCAGGCGTAAAAAACAAACAATTTTGATAACTTGAGGTGTTGTTCCCGTAATTTCATAAGTTGAAAGATATAGCATTTACACAGTTAGTAAGTTTGGAGATTATTTATGCCATTTTCTCAATAAAATATAATATTTTTGAAAATATATGTTATAGATATAAATAGAGAAAATTACACAAACAACCCCACAAGTTATCTGTGCAGTAAATGCCATATTACAAACATAAAAAATTACAAGAGTAACATATCAAGTTATTCTCAACGTTTGTTTTTTACTTATGATATTATGATATATGATTGTTTTCTATTACCATAATTAATTCTCAAAATTATAAAATGCAGATTTGATACTTATAGTTTGAAAACTATACAAATTTGATTCTTAAAGTATAAAAAAATAAATATTTAATCCAAAATGTATAAGAGGTTGATATTTCAAAGTACTCTCAAAGTGTAGTAGGTTAACACCAAACGTATGAGTTGTTTATTTTATTTAAAAAACATTTTATAGATTAAAAAAACAAATTTAATATTTTCAAATCAAAGAGACATTACCCCTCCGAGTTACCACCTGGTGCTGAATAGAAGAATCACGATAAGTTTGACTTTCTAAAGTCGGCTGGATAACGATAACTATAATCATAAATTATTTTTTTTAATCTTTAAATTTACAATATTTGATAAATTAGATCATTACTCAAAATTTGATTTCAATTGATAATTTTAAATCATAATTAAAAATACTTGTTTTACAAAGTTTAAAAATTTATTTTATCATTTTAATACGGGTGGAAGACAGTTTTGGTCCCCAAAGTTTGGATAATTTGACAGTTTTGGTCCCCAAAGTTTCCAATTTTGGCAAAACCAGCCCCCAAAGATTCATGTACGCAAAACCGGTCCCCAAAGTTTGCGAATTTTGGCAAAACCAGTCCCCAAAATTGCGTATTTTCGCAAAATACGTCCCCAAAGTTTGCGAATTGTGACAAATTAGGTCCCCGGACGAAAATTAATTTGGGGACCAAAATTACCAAAATTCGCAAACTTTGGGGACGTATTTTGCGAAAATACGCAACTTTGGGGATCAAAATTGCCAAATCATCAAAACTTTGGGGATCGTTTTTGCCACTGAAACTTTGGGGACCAAAATTGTCAAATTATCCAAACTTTGGGGACCCAAGTCGTCATTTTCTCTTTTAATACTTTAAGAAAAAGCAAATAGATAAACGAAAATCCTTTTATTTAAACTAACCTTTTTTTTTCTCTCAAACTCCTTCATCTTCATCTTCAAAAAAAGTGTGTTCTAAGATGTGTCTACAAAACCCAAGTTACAGATATTTCAAATACAGAAGAAGCCCATGAAAGAAACACATCATTTTCGATTAGTTCTACAGTAAAAAGTTAAAGAAAAGCTTGTGAGTTGTGTGTATTTCAAGAGATAATTATGGATCTGGAGATTNTATCTTTCTATCTCATCAATTTTATTTATTATTTCTAGTAATGCGAGAAATAGTGATCATTCTAATTATTTCGATGATCTTGTAGTTTAATTATTATTTATTAATTTTTAATATTCTTTATTTTCACTTCGATTGTATTCGTATTTAAAATTTTGATCGGTATCGGTATTTTTTTCGTACCACCCGATACCGGATATTAGGGTCGATTTCCGGGTTTTTCAGGTCTAACCCTAAAAAACTAATTAAATATTAATTTATAAAAAATAAAATTTGGATAAAATGTATGTATTGCCCAAAAAAACAGTAATTCAATAATTTAAACACAATTATTGATAAAATGTATGTATTTGGGGGAAGTAGATCTGGGCATGAAGAATGACGTCCCTTGCACATTATTGTGAAAAATTAGTGCTAAACGTCTATTCAATTCGCTTGCCCCTATTATAAAATATAAGGTCAATGCTTCTTTTATTTTTCAATTAAATTGAAATAAAATAAATACAATTTAATTTTAAAGTTTAAAAGGATCATCCATAACTACAATGAATAAGTGCAACACAACTCATTCATTATTATTTTTAAAAATTTAATTTTTTTTAAAAAATGTAACAAAATATTTTAAATTAATTTAGGTAAAATTTTGTAATCCCACATATTGGTGAAATTATTTGAAATTTTATTTAATTATAAAAAAATACAAAAATAATATATTTACGTTTTAAATCAATCAAACATTAACATATATTAATTTAATTCTAAAAAATTAATGAATCTCGCACGTTTAAAAAACTACAAAGAGTTCATATGGTTGATTATATAGTTAACTCAGTTTCAAAATACACAATAAAAATGGAAAATATTAATTATAATATAATACATTGAAAAAGAAAAAGAAAATTTTTTTTTTAATGAATTAAATATTCAAAGGTGTTTTAGACGCAAATGTATGATGAAAAAGTCAAAATTAACCTTCTTTTACTTTGTAATCAAACCAAAAAAGTGATGCCTATTAATCTACTTATTATATCCAATTATATTTAAAAATATCGATCATTTTCGATACACCAATATTGTAATGACCCGTTTTTCCGCTTGCACGATATTGTCCGTTTTGGACTAAGCTGACCTTAATGACTCCCACCTAGTCCTCACGGTTTTACTTTTTCCCTCGCCCCACACTTCCCAGTAGATCACCCATCCCTGAATTGCTCCAGGGTAAGTACGCTTAACTATCCAGTTCTAATGTTCCACTTGCCACTTTGCTAGGGAAAAAACCTCGTACAATGGAAGACGAATCACTATACTTAATATATGGTAGTTCTCCGTCTATAGCCGATGTAGGGATTCACCTAAGGTACTCTCTCTCTCGCACCCCCGATGGGTCCTTACAAATATAATTGATTAGTAAAGCTCATTTAAGTGGTTTTCAATTATACTGACTCACATCAATTATTTAAAAATTTGATTATTCATTTCCAATATATACAAAATTTCACTTGTACACTTGATATCACTTAGTTGATTATTCCAATTTAATGTTATAAATATAAATAGAGAAAATTACACAAACAACCCCACAAGTTATCTGCACAGTAAATGCCATACTACAAATATAAAAAATTACAAGAGTAACATATCAAGTTATTCACATCGTTTGTTTTTTACTTATGATATTATTATATATGATTTTCTGTAAAATTAACAATCGTTTTCTATTACCACAATTAAAGTACTCTCAAAGTGTAGTAGGTTTAATTGGTTAATATTTCAACACCAAACGTATGTGAGATGTTTATTTTATTAAAAAAACATTTTATAGATTTAAAAAACAAATTTAATATTTTCAAATCAAAGAGACATTACCCCTCCGAGTTATCACCTGTGCTGAATAGAAGAATCACGATAAGTTTGACTTTCTAAAGTCGGCTGGATAACGATAACTATAACCATAACCATGACCATAAATTATTTGTTTTAATCTTTAAATTTATTAATTTTGACAATTTAATCTTTACATTTGTCAAATTTGATATTTACATTTACAACATTTGATAAATTAGTGTTGAAATATATCCCACATCGGATGTGGAAATAGAAAATATCTAGTTTATAAGAAGAGTGATATCATATGTAATTGACTTATCCAAGTCTTTTCAATGTGATTCATTTCTCTTATGGACTTGACTACACTCCCCGGCCCATTGAATCTTGAATTTCTAGATGGTATCGGAGCTTCATGGTGGGTTTTGAGCTGGTTCATACCGGTTTAGATAAAAAAAAACTCGAGTAGAAAAAGCGCATCGGACCTAGGCGACAAAAATTGATCGACCTATGATTCGATCACTACCGAGCATATTGTAGCAAGTCTGAACCGGACCAAGACAAGTTCGACTTTAGGGGGAGTGTTGAAATATATCCCAAATTGGATATGGAAATAAAAAATGTCTAGTTTATAAGAGGAGTGATATCATTGGTAATTGATTTGCCCAAGTCTTTTCAATGTGATTCACTTCTCTTATGGATTGAGCTGCACTCACCGGCCCATTGAATCCTAAATTTCTAGAATTAGATCCTTACTCAAAATTTAATCTCAATTATGTTATAGAAACAAAACTTGTTTTACAAAGTTTAAAAATTTATTTTATCATTTTAATACTTTAAGAAATCACAATTAGTAAAATAATAAAATTTTAGAAAATTAAGAAAAAGCAAATAGTTAACATAAATTAACGAAAATCCTTATAAACTAACCTTTTTATTTCTCTTTTCACAAACTCCTTCATCTTCATCTTCAAAAAAAGTGTGTTCTAAGATGTGTCTGCAAAACCCAAGTTACAGATATTTCAAATACAGAAGAAGCCCATGAAAGAAACACATCATTTTCGATTAGTTCTACAGTAAAAAGTCAAAGAAAAGCTTGTGAGTTGTGTGTATTTCAAGAGATAATTATGGATCTGGAGATTTCAAGACAAGTTGTTATGTTGAGAATTGATTACTCGACGCTTCTGTTTCGTGTTTTTGCATATGAGAATCATGAAGGAAAGCTACGGATTCTGTAGCATCTCTTCATCATTTTCGCAAGGTGTTTTTGTATAGATAATATTAAAGCTTCATCATGTCCAAAATATGTTTACCCCAAGGCGACACGCCGCTGCGGTACGTCGAAATGGATCCGTCTCGACGATATGGCCGAGTAAGTTTTCATTCTCTTCAAAGTAATTTTAATTCTCATAGTTTTTCAAAAATAAAATTAATCATCTATATTTAATTTTTGTCAAAATTTATCTTCCTATTTTCAAACTTTTGTAAATACGGCAAATTAAATCTCATACTTTGTAAATTTTGTCAACTGGTTTTTCATATTTTGAATATTCGGCAAATTAATTCTCATACTTTGTAAATTTTGGTAAATAAAACTGATTCTCTATTTGAATTTTTGTTAATATTAATTCTCATATTTTGTAAATTTTTGCAAAACTAGTACTCACTTGAATGTGTATAACAAAATTTATCCTTAAAATTGGAGAACTTGTTTTAACAGAACCTTTGAATTTATCAAATTTGAAAAATCATGGGGATTGTTTTTGCCAAAATGATCAAAATAGCAAGGAAGTTAAACCGATCGATACAGTTCTTATCGGTCATGATCGGTACTTACCGATAATATATCAAAATATCAGTCTACCGGTCATAACCGATATGACCAATATACCGGACGGTATACTACCGATATGACTACCATGCAAAATAGAAGGCCTAGGAATGCCAAATTAAAGCATTCTAAAATATTTTAACATAACCTTAGCTTTTTTCTCTGATGAATGAATGCTTCAATGAAGGAAAATGCATGAGTTTTGGGTTATAAAATTACCTGCAGTTTAAAGATGTGCTTGGAAAAGGCGCAATGAAGACGGTGTACCGAGCATTCGACGAGCATCTAGGAATCGAAGTAGCGTGGAATCAAGTTAAACTAAATGAAATATTCAAGTCATCAGAAGAAATGAGAAGAGTTTACAGTGAGGTGCATTTGTTGAAGGATCTCGATCATACTTCTATAATGAAGTTTTTCGCTTCGTGGACGGACGGTAATCGTCGAACATTCAACTTCATCACTGAAATGTTCACTTCAGGGACCTTGAGAGGGTAAGTATTCAAGACCGAGTAAGATATTTTGAAATTATAAAATTTAACTGAAATTACATAGAAAAAGATATAATAAAAGAGACCGTACTTGCAAAGATTTAATTAAGTCATGTACGATGATATCCTCACGTCATAATTTCTTTAACAAATGTAAGATAAATTCAACAATTCCTCTTAAGTTCAACCATTTGATAGGTTTGAATTTGTGGATTGAAATGAACCGAACCAACTCCAATATCATGTTAAAATTGTAGAGCTTTGCAGAAATTACGACATGGAATATGAATTAATTAGATATAAGAGGAGGGGCCACACTTGAAACACGCTCACCATTATAAAACTAATCTATCACACTTTCATAACGCATGGAAAAAAATCAACACTTCCACTCGAATTCAATTACTTCACATGTTTAGATTTGCAAATTGAAATGAACTATGCTTCGATACTATGTTAAAATTGTAGAGTTTTGCTGAAATTACAACAAAGAATATGAACGAACTAGATATAACATGAGAGAGCTACACTTGAAAAACTTGAACAAATCATTACATGATGATATTTCTCGTCCTTATCTCACTTTAATAACAAATGTGTGACAAATTCAACACTTCCCTTCGAATTAAACTACCTGAACTGGTGGATTGAAATGAAGCAAACCGAAATCACAACGGAAAATGTGAACGAACGAGATATACCGAAAAGGGCACACTTGAAAAAACTTGACTTGTCCTGATAATCCTAATATATCCCACTTCAAGACAAATTCACTCTACTTATAATCTTAATATATCCCACTTTCATACGAAAATTTCAACAAGATATCATATAAGCAAAGTTGAAGCTCTATAATCTTGTACAGGTACAGGAAAAAGTACAAGAATGTGAGCCTAAGAACGATCAAGAATTGGGCACGGCAGATTCTAAAGGGATTAGAGTATTTGCACGGTCATGATCCACCGGTGATTCATCGTGATCTCAAATGTGACAACATATTTGTAAATGGACATCTTGGACAGATCAAAATAGGGGATCTCGGGTTAGGAACGATACTTCTCGGATCAAAACATGCTCACAGTGTAATAGGTATGAAACTTATATAATTATAGGATTCTACTAGAGATTACTTACCATGAAAATGATTAGGAACACCGGAGTTTATGGCACCGGAACTTTACGAAGAGGACTACGATGAGCTAGTCGACATTTACTCTTTTGGAATGTGCATTTTGGAGATGCTCACGCTCGAGTATCCATATGGGGAGTGCTCAAATCCTGCTCAAATTTACAAAAAAGTCACCTCAGTAAGTCTTCTTTTGATCCCAAAATATGATTCAGTAATAAACCCTGCTCAAATTGACACAAAAGTGACCTCAGAAAGCCTTCTTTTGATCCAAAAAATATGATTCAGCAATAACCCTGCTCAAATTTACACAAAAGTGACCTCAGTACGCCTTCTTTTGATCCCAAAATATGATTCAATAATAAACCCTGTCAAATATACACAAATGTGACCTCACTAAGCCTTCTTTTGATCTCAAAATATGGGGCGACAAGCAAATTTGGTCCCAAAATTATATGATTGTGACAATTTTAATTGCAAAGTATGAAGATGTCAAAACTGGTCCCCATACTTTCTATGTATTGATAAAATAAAATTTCAAAGTTTAGTTTGTATGACATAATTGGTCCCCAAAGTTTTCAATTTTGGTAAATGAGATCCTCGGCCAAAATAAAATTTCGGTGACCGATTTTGCCAATCCGGAAATCTGATTTGTCAAATCTTGCAAACTTAGAGGACTACATCTCCCAAAAATTTAAAGTTCGGGCACTAAACATGCCATTACAAAGTATAGGAACCAATTTTGCCAACACTGTAAAAGTTTGGAGACTCAAACCGCTATTTTCTCCAAAATATGATTCAATAATAAACCCTGCTCAAATTTACACAAATGTGACCTCTGTAAGCCTTATTTTGATCCCAAAATATGATTCAATAATGAATGCTTAATATCTTTCATGCACAGGGAAAGTTACCTGCAGCATACTACAAGATAGAAGATATGGAAGCTAGAAGTTTTATAGGAAGATGCTTGGGGCCGGCTTCGAGTAGGCCATCAGCTCGAGAACTTTTGAACGACCCCTTTCTTTCTACCGAGCAAGCCGAAGATTCGCCTTTTACTTTGCTGCAAATGGATTTCCTGAATGAAAAGCCTAAGAAATCAGCAAAGAAAACTAAGATGAGTATAACTGGAGCAATGAATGATAAAGATGATGATGATGCAATCTTTCTAAAAGTACAGATATCTGATCAAGATGGTAAGCCTTAAAACCTCTATTTTCTCTTCATAGTTCATAACATTGAGAATCATTAGCACTAACAAGAGAGAAATTCAGGGAAAGGAAGCAGAAATATCTACTTCCCATTCGATATTGCAACCGATACAGCATTCGAAGTTGCAACTGAAATGGTGAAAGAGTTAGACATCACAGATTGGGAAGCAATAGAGATTGCTAGTTTAATTGATGAAGAAGTTACCAAATTGTTCCCATCGTTGAATGAATCAAGATCTGAAATCTATCGAGGGCAAAGCTTTGATTATGCTGATGAAGATAATAACGATGAAAACCATTCTCATCAGGCGTACTATACTTCGTCTTCTGGTTCCTCATCCCAGACTTCACTGACAAGCCTTTTCTCTCCACGAGAATTTCAAAATTTCCAAGGGAACTCACTGCGAAAACATTGGATTCAAGGTATTTGCTTCTTAAATTGATGTAATTAGATTGCAATCCCTAAAAATCATCAAACCTTGCGTTGTTTCCGCGCAGATGGTACGAGAATCAACGACGATGTGAATTACAATACCTCCTCGGAAGAGCTTCATCGCATTCAAAAGGCATTAAAAGGTACGATTCTAGGAACTGAATGCGAAAACGGGAAGAATCGCAACGCGGCATCACGTAGAGGAAGACGTTCGGAACAAAAATTGACGAGGACCGAATCGTTAGTGGATCTCCGCAGTAAACTATTGCATCAAAAGCTCGTGGAGGAGATTAACAAGCGGCGGTTGTTCCAGACCGTCGGAGTTGTTGAAGACATAGGCTTCCAAGATCCATCAGCCGCTTTTGCCGGCGAAAACTCCCGGCCTCGCCGGGAGTGAAATTCAATTTCCAGTTCTTTTTTATTGCATTTAGAATTATTTTAAATAATATAAAATGTGTGTTCATTAACTTTATTTATACTTACGGTAATCATAATTCTTATTTTGCTAATGAAAATATGAGAAAATATGTTCATTGATTTCTAATGTTTAAAATAGTATAAAGGTGATACTTCAAAATTTATAAATTGTATGAGAAATCCCTGAAGTTTCAAAGCATTTCAAAAATGATCATTAAGTGAATAATACCGGTTTTTGTATTATTTCGTATAAGTGGTTTTGATAATTTATGCGTTATTATTAAAATTTTTAAAGTTTGAAGACATAATTATTACATCTTTTCAAGGTTAATAAGCCAAATACAAACTATGGAGACGTTTAGAAGTTCGAGAGTCAACCATACAATTCTTAAACTTGGGCATGGTGTTTACAACATTTATATTAACTTTAGGTGCTTTATATGTAATTTACAAACTTTGAGGACATCGTCTTTATACTATTATAAAGTTTCGGGCTAGTTACAAACATTACTCAATAAAAATTGTACGTAATCATACATGATTCATATTATTGGCAATTGGATTTGCAACAACGTGACGATTATTTAGTTATTGAATAATAAAATATACTAATTAAAGGAATATAAATATATTAATATTAGATTAAAAGACTTAATGCAAATAAAAGTTACCAAGATTCATAATTTGAACTAAATTGCATTACAACATAAGACTACTAAACATTAGGCTCATAAGTTAAGCCCAATAGTTAGCCCACTAACTAAGGCCCATTTACATATCATGGCCATTAATGATTATACCGATTTTATTAAGATTTACTTAAGTAAATATATAATATGGAGTGGTGTTTAGCAATGAAAATGAACTTTAACTAATATAAAAACGATATTCCCAAATATTACAAATTGCATGCAAATGTTTGAAGTTTATATAATACTTGTTATGAGAAAATTGCGTAATTGACACCAAATCTTTAAAATAGTGTAAAAGTTATATCCTAAAGTTTGTAAATTGCGTGAGAAACTATTGAAGTTTCAAAACCGTTCAAAAATTACACTTGAGTGAATAGTAGCGGTTTTCGTCTTTTTTCGTATAAGTGATTTCGATAATTTATGCGTTATTATTAAAATTTTCAAAATTTAGAGACAGTCATAACATCTTTTCAAAGTTAATTGGTCAAATATAAACGGTTTTGGAAGTTCGAGGGCCAACTGCGCAATTCTTAAACTTTGAGGGTACGGTATTTACAACATTTAAAAGTTTGGGGGCCAACCGCGTACATTATATCAACTTCGGTGGTTTTGTATGTAATTTACAAATTTTATGTGTACCACCTTTACACCAAGGAAATTAAATCGACCGGTACCGTTTGTACTGTTCATGACCGATACGAGCGATTTTTCCTTTATATCGGTGATATACCGGTGATATATAAGAATATCGATGTACCGGTCATAATCGATATTTATCAGTTTGACCGATATACCGGGCGGTATACCACCGATATGACTACCATACTTTACAGTATTATAATGTTTATGTGTCAATTATAAACATCACTCTACTTATAATTGACTTTATAACTTTTTAAAGTTGCATTTAAAATTTAAAAATTGCGTAGTGGACCTCCGAAGTTTTTAAAATGCTTATAATTAATCATAACATTCGTTGAAATTTTAAATGGATATATTATTTGTATTTAACATCTTGACCATATAAATATATAATGACATTTTGTTCAACTTTTGAAAATTTTCGAAACGTTACAAAAATTGTCTCATTCCTAAAATAATGAAAATCGTTACTATTTACTTGAGTGCTATTTTTGAACAATTTAAAGACTTCAAGATCTCATGCAATTTATATATTTTGGGAGAATTGTATTTACATTATTTAAAACATGAGACGGTCATAATTTTCTCATATAATATTATGGATTACTTAATATTATTATAATATTAAATTTTACATAATAATTCTGGTGGATCATATCAGTAAAGTAACGTTGAAATATCAATAATTTAATTTCACAATTTATATTTTTAGATAATGATTTTTTATAACTCCATTAAGATTGACTTAATGTTACATAAAATATAATGATTTCACCATCAAAATATTTTTTAAAACTTTTAAATATAAATATTGGGTGATGTTTGCCCACGACCCCCAACTTACAAACGGTGTAAATGACATGCTCTCCAAGTTACGAAATTGCAAACATGGTACACTTTTTAAACAAAAATATACATTTCTAGCTCTTTAATTTCAATTAAATGCACATAAGACACCTCAAATTTCCAATATCGTTTATTATTGACACTTTAATGAACTCGTAAGTTATCGAACATCACGGGTAAATTTTGTATAATTTTTCAAAAGTATCTTATTTGCGTACTTTTTGAGGGGTTTTCAAACGATTTTCAACTTATCAAAAACCTTTACTAGAATATCATTGGTAAAAAACAAACGGTATTGATAACTTTAGGTGTCATTCTTGTAATTTCGTAAATTGAAGGACACATCATTTATATAACTAGTAAGTTGGAGGGCTAATTATGCAATTTTCTCTATAAATAATTAATATTTTTTAATCTCATCAATACCCCACTTTTGGATAAGGACTAGGGCTACTAATGGTAGATGAGTTCAAGGTTTAGGTTCATCATAATGTTTGTAATAGTAAAATTAATTATTAATTCACAAGAAATTACATATTTTTTATTCTTATATTATTAGCTTATTCAAAAATTAGTTTAAGCGTTGCAAACAATTCAAAAATAATGATTTGAACTTTGTTATAAAACATTAAAAAAATATATAATTTGATATATAAGATGACTTATACATAATTACATTTGAATTTAAAATAATAAATATTGATGTAAAAAATATTAAATTTATATTTATAGTGTTTATGATTTTGCTTAAACTCATAAATGAAGACCCATAGCAAACTATTATAAAACCTATTCATTATTGCAACAAGCTCAAAATATATTTATTTAATTATTTATTAAATTATATATTTTCAATATGCATTATTTTTATTATGGAACAATTATTGCAAAAATTCTCGAGTGGGCCCCACTCCACAAAAATAATTGAATGTAGTTAGGAAAGATCAATCAATCAATCCTATTTTCAATGTAAGCCAATTAGATCCACATCTTTTTAAAAAGAACGATCATATGATTGATTCATTCTTTTAAATTTAATAACGTTTAAAAATGTGTGATAAAATATTTAATTTTAAAAATAATAATTTAAGATTAAAAACATTAATATTATAACTTTGTACAAAATTAAATTTTTTTTATTAAACGTACCGATTTAAAAACAATTAACTTTTTTAACGACATTTAACCATCCATTCGAACAATCTTTAGAACATTAGGTTCAAAGAATCGAACCTGAACCCGAACATAAGTCACAAATAATATATATATTTTTGTTTTTGAACTTAAATATAACCCAAAAGGAATCTTACGTATTTCTATTGGAATTCTAGATCAAACTTTCAAAGAAATAAAGAATATTAGTATTAAATACAATAAATATTACTAGAATTGTGATTTGATCGTCTGTAATAAATCTGGTTGAGTGTCGGTTGTGGTACGTCATAATGACGCTTAACTTAACAACAATTTCGGAAAAACCGGTGTTCCCCATGTTACGGCAGCAAACTTCATTGCTCAAGAACAATGGTCGTTGTCGATGAACTCAGAATCAATGCATGTAAGAAAGAAGATAAAACATGAGTATATAAATATTCTATGTTTCTCGATATATCCTTTGTATCTCGGTATATTTTCTCTCTCATTTTCTACAATACTATTATTATTTATATAATAGAATGTGTAGATGAATATCTCACCTATGTTAAACGGACACCACCATGGGGATTCGGGGACTCGGATTTGTTAAATAATCCGACTCACTAATATTATCAATTAGTTTTTAATTAAAATTTGAAATTTAAAAAGACGTGTATGGTTAATCTGATTTATAATTAACAATAAATAAAATTATGATTTATCTAATTATATTATACAAAATAATAAATTATGACAAAAAATATATATAATAATTAATGTTTAAAACGGTAAAATGTTGAAATAATTGGTATAGACTATATTATTTTGCAATAATACGGATATATCGTTATTTTTTTAAACATACTCGTGTTCAACAATTGTCCGATGAGAATCGATATTCGAGAAGAGTCCGACTCAGATTCAATATAGTATCTCACCACTTCTCTCTCCAATTCCCCAATAAAATATGAAAGATTGTTTTAGTAGAAGAAAAAATATCTGGACTATTTATTATGTATTTAACATAATAATAAAAATAATAAACCTTTTAAATATAGTTATATTTTATACAACAATTTCGAATAAAAAATTAAATTAAATTGAAATACACATTGAATTCATTTGCAAAATAAATAAAAGTAAAAGGTAATAAGAAAAGTAGTTGTAAACAAGACACAGCGCACGGGGGATGCAATGAAAGGACATAGGGACGTGACAAAAGCGTATGGTCCGGTGCTCGCTCGTGCGGGGCGGCAGATTACAACTACTAAAAATACTAAAATATGTTTATTTGCTTATTTTGTTTGTCTGAATACGGTGAATTTTTAATTTAAGTCACGATCCAATCAAATTGTGCCACGCTCTATAAACTAATAATTCTTAATATATATTTTTTATTACGTTGTCACTATCCATATTTAGTTTTTACGGACAATGTATATCAAAAATTTAATATGTTTATAAGTATACCATGTTAAAACTCAAATTTATATCGGATTACACATAATTTGGTGTTTATAGTTTCATTGTTTTGACAATTTCGATACATAAAATTTTATGATTGTTGTAATTATCATAACTAAATAATGAAAATGACAAAATCGATCCACATATTTGGTAAATTTAGTTTGTATAGCATAATTAATCATCCAAAGTTTACAATTAAAAAAAAATTAAATTTCATTTTATCAAATTAATGATCTGATTTCCCAAATATTACAAAGATAGAATACCAAATTTCCATAAAGCTTAAAGTTTGGACACTAGATCTCTAATTATAAATTATAGAGACAAAAATGTCAAACATATAAAAGTTTGTATACTAAATGCACAATTTTATATATATACATAAAATTGTCAAACATATAAAAATTTTCATCCTTAGTGCACGGGATCGGGGTTACATAAAATTGTCAAAAAGGATTTCGAGATCGGGCTCGAAATCCTTTTTGGCGCGTAACACTTCCAATTCCCTAGTGAGCTCATGATTACGCTCATGCATGCGTTCATGGTCAGTCCAAGGAACGGGAGTTGAGGTTCTTGTCGGATGAGGTGGGGTAGATAGATATCTATGTGCATTAACACTTCGCGCATTATAATCTCCTCTTCGGCGGAGCTGTGCATTTCAGAGTGACTCTCGTACCCTCTGTTTGTTGGAATAGGGTTGGAAGCAATCTATAGCTATGTTCCATTCTTCTCTACTATAACCTTCAGCACCCATTTTTGAATAATAGCTTCCAGATCCTGTAAAAAAAAAACATTGATTGAAAGACTGCTAGAAAGCACTTCAGTGTCATTCAGAGAGTTGTCAATCACCATGATTTTGTTTGTCTTTCCCGGATAGAGACCTCAAATGGAAATCAGAAAATCGTCTCCAAGGTTATAGGGTTATATAATTTTATGAGTGAATGAGAATCAAATGCACATATACTTAATGAAAAATATAGTAATATTTGATATTTTTGAGAAAATAATATACATAAACAAATATTATATAAGAAAAGGTAATTTATTGAAATGAAAATAAAAGTATTATATGAAAAAGTTATTCTATCAAAATTAAACATTAAATTGAAAAATTTATGAAATATAATCACATTTGCGAGACATTATATTATCTTTTAAAAATTATGAGAAACAAATATATACTTTAATAATATATAATTATAAATTCACAAATAAGAACTACTAAAAGAAAATAATCAAATTATGTACACCCAAATCGTGAATGTGCTCGCATAATTTAATTAAAATTGCAATTATATAGTTAGTGTATTTGTATTAATAATTTATTTGGATTTATTATTATTTATATAAATAATTTTGAAAAAAAACAATAATAAGTGAAAGTATAAATTGATAATTGAAAAAATACATAATTAACCCATCAACTTACCAGCTGTATAAACGGTATATCCTATAACTTACGAAATTACAGGAATGACACTTAAAGTTATCAATAAAATTTGTTTTTATTCATGAGATTCTAGCACCCGATTTTCCGTAAGTTGAAAACCGTTTGAAAACCCATCACAAAGTACGGAAATAAGATCAGTTTGAAAAATTATACAAAATTTACCCTTGATTTTTGAAAATTATGCATAAAATATTAAAAATTTACTAATTTATTAAAATATAAATAATAAAATATATTGGAAAATTGAAATGTGTTATATATATTTAATTGAAATTGTGAGCTAAAAATACATATTAACTTACAAAGTTGACTATATTTGCAATTTAGTAATTTGGAGAATATATCAAATCGGGAGCTATGGGCAAACATCACCCATTAATAATTAGAATAAATAAATATTTTTCATAGTTTTTGTCAAATTTATCATTGTAAGTTTAACCTAAAATCAATTGTAAAAATAAACTTTTATCTAATATAAAATTTATAAATAATATAAAATATTCATATATTAAAAATCCAGTGATTTAAATAATGTACTGTAGAATTTTGACGTTATCCGAATTTAATGCAATGAAAATAATTGGAGTAGCTTAGCGGGCGGGCGGATTGTGTTCTTTTTGACCGCGTAGTCACATTCTGCGGCCGGTCCCTCTCCCATGCCTCTCACGCTTACAAATTATTAATAAATTCGTGTCAATTAATACCGTTCGTACCTATCAGGATTATATTTATCATTTTTACTATATACACTTAATAAACATACCATATATCGAATTACCGGTTTATCAGTCACAAACGATATTTACCGGTAAGACTTTTTTGCTAATTAGAAATATTTTAAAATATGCCGAAATTTCTATGCATTTTGGTAAATTGATGAAATACGGTAATAAGGTCGTGTTATTATCAATTTTTTTTATTAATATATGACAAAATTATGAATATTTAACTTGAATAAAATGTTAATTTCTTGATTTTATAATAAATATTGATTTTAAGTAATCAAATTTAAATTAAAATTTCTATTTTAATAATTTATACTTCAATTATCAATAAAATAATAGTGCAAATTCTTATTATATTAAAAATCAATATAATTCATGATTTTGTGTTTTAAATAGCATGATTGAAATTTCCCGAAATTTTGTATCACTTCCATTAAATTTCATTTTTTGATTCCAATTTGAAATTCCCAAATAAAACCTAGCTAATTAGTTATGTTGTACGCATGGTACTCATACCGGTGGTATATCGTCCGGTATACCGTTAAATATCGGTTATAACCGGTACACCGATATTCATATATATCACCGGTATACCACCGATATATAGGAAAAATCTCTCGTATCGGTTATGATCGGTACAAACGATACCGGCCGGTTTAACTTGTACCGATGATTAATTTTTTTGAAATTCCCGCAACATATACACATCACGTGTTTAATAACTATTTTATAATAATTCAAATTTATCACATAATTGAGATAATGAATTGAATTACGATGTATAATAAAGTTTTTATTGGTGAAAATGATGATAAAAAGTGATTAATAATATTCTATATTTTTTATAAGTTTACCCATAATTTAGTTAAATTTAGACTTTTCGAAATTAAAAGTATTTCTGTATTTTATTAATTATTTATGCATATTAATGACTTAATGTTGGTTTTTAGATTTGTTCAAATCCGAAATAATGGGTTTGTTTGGTTCAGTTTTTTTAAAATTACGGTGTGGTGAGATGTGGTGAGATGTGGTGAGGTGTAATGAGGTGTGGTGAGATATGATGATCGTGAATTTTTAAGTATGTTTGGTAAAATTGCGATATTATGATCGCAATTTATGTAAAAATACTAATATACCCATATATATATAAAATAATAAATATAATTATATTATAATTAATAGAAGTAAAGGTAAATAAGTTTTTTCCAAAATCACGATGAGGCTACATCTGGTTTTAACAGCTGTGATGATATCGTGATTTTTTAACGATTATCACATCGCAATTAACCTTATGTTTTGTGCGCATTAAAAAAATCATGATTTCAACATCTTACCGCACCTCACCGCTGTTTTAATCGAGATATAAAACAAACTCAATATATTTTAAAAGAATGAGAAATAGTAAGTCAAATTTAGTCAGAGTAACTTTTAAATAAATAATAAATGAAAATGAATAAAACAAAAATGATGAGTTTTCCAATGTTACCCCTCAACCAATGACAAGACAACCAGCGCAAAATTAGCACTTCTTCTCCATTCCCATCTCTTTCTAATTACCTTCCCTCAATTTGACCATTTCAATTATTTATTATTAATTTAATTAAATACATAAATAATATTTTTGATAGCTATTAAAATATTTAAATATTACATTATTACAATTATTGCAAAAAATGTCACCATTTTAATGTATCTTGTAAGGTATTAAAATATGTCATTAAAGTGAACATTGGATGTTAAATTGAATATTTAATAATAAAATGTTAAATAAATAAAGAGAAAATTACATAATTAGACCCTCAACTTAAGAGCTGTGTAAAAGATATGTCCTCCAACTTACGAAATTGCAAGAATAACATCTAAAGTTATCAATACCATTTGTTTTTTACCTATGATATTTAGCATCCGATTTTCCGTAAGTTGAAAACCGTTTGAAAATTCATCACAAAGTACACAAATAGAACCCGTTTGAAAAATTATACAAAAATTACTATTGATATTCGATAATTGTGCATGAAATATTAAAAATTTACGAGTTCATTAAAGTGTCAAACATAAACGATATTGTAAATTTGAGGTGTCTTATTTACATTTAATTGAAGTTGGAGGGCTATAAATGCATATTTTTTTATAAAAAAATGTATCATATTTATAATTTCGTAACTTGGAGGGTATATACTTTACACAGCCCGTAAGTTGAGAAGTCATGGGCAAACATCACCCAATAAATAAACTACAAACGATATTCGTAATAAAAAGTTAGGCATTAAATATTTTGAATTTAAAACAAGATAATATTATTTAATAAAAAAGCATAAAAACGGATAAATTAATATAATTTTTTTTCTTGAAAAAATATTAAATTAAATTATCACAATTCAGAGATAGCTATAAATGTATATACTTATTTAAAATAAATAAATATAATATATTATATTTAAATACATGGTCACCTATAAAAACACATGCATTTTTTACTAATGTCAAATCATGTATGGCACACAACACACAGCATTTAAATAAAAATATAGTTTTTGTTAGAAAAACTTAAAATCGCGATAATTAAATTTTGAGCTAAATTCTCAAATTATGATAAAAAAAATTTATATTGTTCGGTTTCGAAGCTGGATTGCATAATTCCTTAGGATTTGTGGAACCTAACGCATAAGGTTTGGAGTCTACTGGATGCGTAACGAGTGTATTAATATTAAAAAATTAGAAATATCATTTTAATTAATTTGTTTGGACTTTCATGCAATTAAGCACATTATATATCGAAATAATTTGTAATTTTATTCAATAATCGATTTTTGAAAAAAATAATATATTTTTAAATAAATAATCCCTAATCGATTAGTAAAAAGTAATGAATATTATACACTCATACTCTGAATCTCGCACCATTAGTGCAACCTAATTTTTAAGCATAATTTGACATGAGAGGTACTTGAAAACTCACAATTTGATTATAGTATTTAAAATTATAAGATTCATAAAATATATTAATTTTAAGAAAATTTGTATTTAATCCATAAAGTTTGGTAATTATGATAAAATTGATCCTTAACTATGTATTTTTGATAAAATTATATCTTAAATATTGCAAAAGTCATTTAAAATTAAACTAAAATTTAATTTTTTTAAAATACTTTAGTTTTGAAAATTCAAAACATTGAGTTACTAATTTTGGTATACATCGAATTTAAAAATGTTTTTAGCTAATATTAATAAGTATGTCTACTTATTCGGACACAATTATGGGTACGTTTGGAACAACGTTTGACAAATAACTGTGAGGTGAGATGGCTGTACTGTGCTGTGAGGTGAACTTATCGTGATTTTAAAAAACTGTTTTTGAAACAGCGGTGCAGTGATCGTGATGTCATAAAATGACTTTTTTGTCCTTATTTTTATATAATTGTTTATAACTTAAAAATTATATTTCATATTATTTTATGATAAATTCGTTATTTCAAAACTATATTTTTAAATTGTTATATATATTTTTATAGTTTGAACACGTAATTGATAGAATATAAGAAGTTATTGATCAAAATTATTGTTTAAAAAAAATAAACTATAATTTATCAAGGGTAAAATTGACAATTGATAGATGCGTTCTGGTGGCCGTTGGGTTAACCCAGCTGTGAACTCACCGATGTTTTCTGCGGTCACACGAACGCAGTTATTAATAATGTTTGATAAAAATAAAATACAACTATGGTACGTTTAACGTACCGGACGGTAGACTGTGTTTCCAAACATCACATTTATTTGCTTGTTGCCCTAAATTGTACATTAAATAAATTTAAAAATTCAATTAATTTTACCGCTCATAATGACAAAGAAAACAAGAAGTTAAATTTGAATTTTAGGTCCACGGATTAACTTGAGCCCACAAATCGACGGACGAGATCGCATGTGGCAGCTTTTTAGTGATTTTTGAATTATTTTCCGACTTAAAGCTGAATATAAAGTACACAAAAAACTTAATACGTACAAGCTATTACTTTTACTTCACGCTTATCGAGTTTTTTGTTCCTTATTTTATATTTATTTTAATTTTACTAAATCAAATTACGATTTCGCCCTCTGTCTCTTTTTGTTCACCTTCTAATTTACATGTATATAATTTAATAAATTTTATTATGTTGCATATAAACATTTTTGTCAAAATCATATCAACATCGAAACCGTTATGCTTGAAGTTAATGATTGAACCAAAAATTGAATCGTTGTTAAACTAATATATATTTTTCTATATTTTAAAAATTTTAAAATAATAATTAAATTGATTGGTTAAACAGATTACTTAGCACATTAAATCGGTTTTTGACTGGTTCACGTTGAACATATCGAACCGGTAAGTTAGATCCAATTTTAATTCATGGCATACTAGAGGACTATTTATATTTAATAATTATATAATATTTTCACGTCAATACCTCTCAAAATCTTATATTGCACGGTGCGAAGATAACAGTATACTTTCTTGTATGAAAATGGAATCTCGATATACCAATCACTAAAACCTTCTCATATGTGGGATTATAAAATACTAGACAATATTTTCATGAAGCATAATATATAAAATGATTAAATCATTTTAAATTTATTACATAATAAATGTAGAATTAAACTTTAATTTTTATAATATTAAGAATTAATAAATATTGAATAATATTTAAATTAGTTAAACCCAAAAATCTGATCTAAAACCAATGTCGGGCCGACCACAGCGACTTCTCACCGAACATGCAAATGCATCACGTCACTTCTCTGTGGCTACAATTTCCTGTCTTTTTTATGGTATTTAATATTAATTTAATAATTTCTCAATAATATTTTTATTTTTTACACGAAATTCCAATATTATCCCTCGTGCACAAAGATTATCGAGTTGATGGCCTAATAAATGCATTAGAGTACTAAATTTGTCAAAATTTAAAAATTTTGGTGATTGAAGCATAATTTTCTCGATAAAATTTTAAAATTAAATGATTTAAAATTGATTTTTTAGAAATTTAGATAACTAAATTATTTTTATATAAATTTGATTTTTCTAAAATAATTTTTGTGTATAGATAATCACTAACCTATGGTTCAACAAAAATAATAATAAAAATGATTCAATTTGCTTAAATATAAAATATAACGAATTATTTTAGTTAAATAAATAGAAATTATTGTTTTTAGTAACTTATATTTATTTTAATTAAAATAAAAAATCTTTTATTGCGTTACACGATTTGATTTAAATAAATATAAAAAATATATATAAATGAGAATTAGGGGAATTAAATAATTAATGCATAATAAATAATATTATTATTTTAAAATTTACTGATAGGATGAAGAACAGGAAAGAGATGAACCCAAAGCTGCTTGAAGACGCTAATGATTAAATGGTGATATTCATCAGAATTCAGAAAGAGATAGCAAGCAAGAAGCTCTTCCAATTCCTTTCTTTCTTTAAGATTATTCTCTAGAATCATCTCAACCATCGATTCCAAAAAATCCCGCCGTGGATCTCTCGAAGATTTCACCACCGCAACTCCTCCGTCGTGGATCCGCCGTGTACCTATTCTCGGACTGTTTTTCCGGAGTTTTACGCCGGAGGTTTTTGTTTTACATGAATTCCCTTCGTTTTTCTTCGTAATTATTGGATTAAGAGACCGGCGGAGGAGATCGTCGGGATTTTCGACAACGAGAACGGCGTCGTTTGTTGTGGAAGAAATGGGTCTGTTCTTACAAGTGCTTCTTCTTGTTCTTGAGGATTTTGATTTCCTTGGAGTTTGTAGACAGAATTGTTTGTCTGAAAGTCTGGTGAAATGGTAAGATTTTCTGTGGTCTGAAAGTGGGTTTTGAGGAGGAGCAGATGAAGAAGATGAATTTGAGGAAGAAAGACGAGGTTTTTTGTTGAGTTTAATGAACCAGGAAGATGGAATCATGTCTGAAAAAGTAAACTTGTGATTCCCCATTGAAGATGACGACGATGAAGACAAGTGTTTTTTGTTCTTGTTTTCCGATGAGTTAAAACGGTGTGGTTTTATAGAACTGGGAAATAAAACAGCTACAAAGACAAAAGTACTACAAAATCTATACCATAACAAAATAATTAAATGTTAAATGAAATTATAAATGTTATATGTATTTAATATTGAAATATGAAATTATAGAGTGAACAAAACTTTTGAAAAACAGAATATAATACCGAAATTTTGTTATATCGGTATTTGTTATTTGATATTCGGTTTGATATTTATTTTTATTAAATTATGAAATTTGGTTTAGTATTAGGTATAAATAATAAAAATTCAGTATATATCGAATTACCAAATTAATTTATGTAATATTTATATACTTTAAATTTTTTAAATTGAGCAATGATTTATTCAATTACTAATATCGAATTTTGATATTTTGACATATTGAGAAGTCATTAGTATGAGATTTCACGTATTTGTCCAAATGATTCATGATATTATTGTTATGTCAATCTAAACAATTTCTTCTGAATTTATTATTGGAGTATAAACATGAAGAATTGAAGATTGTTTTATTATATAGATACAATAATGTGATCAATGACTTAATAATTGTCTTTTTAAAATATTTGTCTATGTATTTGATTTTAGACATGCATTAGATATTCTTGATTATTTTGTTAGGTGATTTAACTTTGGTATTTTGGTACCAATAACACAATACCGAAATTATTTTGGTATTTCGGTTCGCTACCAAAATAATATTAGATTGAAATCGATATTCCATTTTGTTGATAATTTGGAATTCGGTATTTCAATATTTAGTTTGGTTTGGTATTTGGTACCGAAAGCTGTGAACGATTGGACCACTCTATATAACAGACGAGCCCAAACATTCTCCAACGCCAATCCGAAGAACCCAATGGGCGGTAGCAACAAAGCCCGAACATGTGACCCAACAAACAAAATAGGCAGTTAAACGAGATAGTTAAGAAACTGGGATAAAGAGGTGCAGAGAAGAACTCAAACTAGATCGCGTGACTGAATTGAGAGAAGAACAACGAGCGAGCAGGAGCATTCTTATCAGCAGAAGAGAGTTCACTCCTAGAGCAGTAGCAATTTCGTTGTATTGGCCTAGAGCCTGTTCTTTGTACTCCGTCGGGTCTTTCTTTCTCGTTGTTCATGTTGCTGTAATCTGTAACACAAACGAGAAGATTAGTGGATTGAGAGTGGTAATACTCTCTGTGGTTTTTCTCCGGGTTTACTTCGGTTTCCACGTAAAAGCGATAGTGTCTTTAACAACGTACCTATGCCCGGAATCAATCTGCGTTCTTGAATTCACCCTTGAATTCCAGCAAGGAATTTCAGAGGTTATAAGGCTAACAAAGTGGTGTCCCATGTTGGTCAGTCATTCAACATCTGAAAAATCAAGAAAGGAATCAAGAGATTAAAGACAAAATTCTGCGGGTTCAAAATGGCGACAAAATCTTATTCTATGATAAGGCTATCTTCTACAAACTATTCAGAATGGAGAGGAAGGATGCATGATTTGCTCTATTGTAGATCAATGTATGAACCGGTTGAGTTCGGGGACAAGAAACCACAAGAACATATAGAGGCCAAATGGAAATTAATGCATAGACAAACAGTTGGTTTCATAAGACAATGGGTGGATTCAACCTATTATCATCATGTATCGAAAGAAGTAGATGCCAAGAAAGTTTGGGATAAATTATCTAGGATCTTTGAGCCAAAAACCACTCAAAATCAAGGTTCGCTGCTGCATAGACTCCTTGGCATGAAGTACAAGGAAGGAATCAATATGGCTCAGTATATAGGAAAGTGGTTAGAAGTCTCAAATCTATTGAATAAAGTTGGCCAAGTCCTATAAGAAAAACTGAGTTGCCTATTGTTACTGTACTCCCTACCAGATCCATGGAGTCCCCTAGTCATGATGATACATAATTCTGATCCAAAAGAAGGCCAGAAACTCAAGGTAGTAAAGGACTACTTGATAAACGAAGAAATGAGGAGAAAATATCTTAAAGGAGCTGAATATGGGAAAGAAACAATTGCCATAGTTGCTGACAACAGAGGCAGATCTAAGCAGAGGACCAACTATCAAAAAAGAGGGAAGTCAAGAGAGAAATCTCAAGATATAAAGTCTCAAGAATGAGACTATGACTCTAAGAAAGAAACAAGAGCATGTTTCCATTGCAAGAAGATATGTCATCTGAAGAAAGATTGTAGATATTGGCTAAGGATAAACATGCGTGAAAGTTCATCAAAAAACACCACTGCACTACACAAGAAGAGGTGCTAGTTGTACTAGCAACTGAAGATACAAGGTATCATGACACAAATGGAAATGATTGGATAGTTGATTCTGCTGCTTCCTACCAAGCAATCCCGAGGAAAGACATGTTTACCACATATGTGACTAGGCAGTATGGGAAAGTGAAGATGGGAGATGACATTGAAGCTGATATTATCGGAATTGGAGACATACATGTCACTACAAGCCTATGGACTGAATTAATACTCAGACAAGTAAGATACATACCCAAACTAAAGTTTAATATAATATCTTCACATGTATTTGACAAAGAGGGCTATGTGAGCATCCTTGGGAATGACACATGGAAATTAATTAAAGGAGCACTAGTGGCAGCAAAGAGAACTCTAGAAAATACACTTTACATGACCAAACTCCAAGAACGGAAAAACCTAATAAATGCAGTAACTACATGTAATGATTTGGATCTCTGGCACCGCAGGCTGTGTCATCTCTCCGAAGAGGGACTTCAACATCTGAGAAGGAACGACCAAATAAACTGTAAGTCATTAAAATTTAACAAATTTATGTAACACTTGCCTTATAGGGAAACAACATAGGGTGAGCTTCAAAACCAGCCAAAATACAAAGTAGGAACCCCTAGGCCTGGTTTTCTCAGATGTTTGCTCGTTGGACATCGAATCTCATGGAGGAAAAAGACAATTTATATCATTTATAGATGACTGCACAAAAAAGGGCTGGGTATATCTAATGAAGAGCAAGGATGAGGCCTTAAACTTCTTTAAACAGTGGCATATTTTAGCAGAAAGAGAACAAGGAACAAAACTGAACTGTTTTAGAACCGATAATAGAGGGAATATACTTCAAAGGATTTTGAAGCATACTGCAAAAAATTGGGCATCAGACACGAGATGACAGTACCAAGAACCCCCCAATACAATGGCACAACAAAAAGACTAAATAGAATCATCTTGGATAAATTTAGATGCNAATGTAGAATTAAACTTTAATTTTTATAATTTTAAGAATTAATAAATATTGAATAATATTTAAATTAGTTAAACCCAAAAATCTGATCTAAAACCAATGTCGGGCCGACCACAGCGACTTCTCACCGAACATGCAAATGCATCACGTCACTTCTCTGTGGCTACAATTTCCTGTCTTTTTTATGGTATTTAATATTAATTTAATAATTTCTCAATAATATTTTTATTTTTTACACGAAATTCCAATATTATCCCTGGTGCACAAAGATTATCGAGTTGATGGCCTATTAAATGCTTTAGAGTACTAAATTTGTCAAAATTTAAATATTTTGGTGATTGAAGCATAATTTTCTCGATAAAATTTTAAAATTAAATGATTTAAAATTGATTTTTTAGAAATTTAGATAACTAAATTATTTTTATATAAATTTGATTTTTCTAAAATAATTTTTGTGTATAGATAATCACTAACCTATGGTTCAACAAAAATAAATATAAAAATGATTCAATTTGCTTAAATATCAAATATAACGAATTATTTTAGTTAAATAAATAGAAATTATTGTTTTTAGTAACTTATATTTATTTTTATTAAAATAAAAAAATCTTTTATTGCGTTACACGATTTGATTTAAATAAATATAAAAAATATATATAAATGAGAATTAGGGGAATTAAATAATTAATGCATAATAAATAATAATATTATTTTAAAATTTACTGATAGGATGAAGAACAGGAAAGAGATGAACCCAAAGCTGCTTGAAGACGCTAATGATTAAATGGTGATACTCATCAGAATTCAGAAAGAGATAGCAAGCAAGAAGCTCTTCCAATTCCTTTCTTTCTTTAAGATTATTCTCTAGAATCATCTCAACCATCGATTCCAAAAAATCCCGCCGTGGATCTCTCGAAGATTTCACCACCGCAACTCCTCCGTCGTGGATCCGCCGTGTACCTATTCTCGGACTGTTTTTCCGGAGTTTTACGCCGGAGGTTTTTGTTTTACATGAATTCCCTTCGTTTTTCTTCGTAATTATTGGATTAAGAGACCGGCGGAGGAGATCGTCGGGATTTTCGACAACGAGAACGGCGTCGTTTGTTGTGGAAGAAATGGGTCTGTTCTTACAAGTGCTTCTTCTTGTTCTTGAGGATTTTGATTTCCTTGGAGTTTGTAGACAGAATTGTTTGTCTGAAAGTCTGGTGAAATGGTAAGATTTTCTGTGGTCTGAAAGTGGGTTTTGAGGAGGAGCAGATGAAGAAGATGAATTTGAGGAAGAAAGACGAGGTTTTTTGTTGAGTTTAATGAACCAGGAAGATGGAATCATGTCTGAAAAAGTAAACTTGTGATTCCCCATTGAAGATGACGACGATGAAGACAAGTGTTTTTTGTTCTTGTTTTCCGATGAGTTAAAACGGTGTGGTTTTATAGAACTGGGAAATAAAACAGCTACAAAGACAAAAGTACTACAAAATCTATACCATAACAAAATAATTAAATGTTATATGAAATTATAAATGTTATATCTATTTTATATTGAATATGAAATTATCGAGTCAACAAAAATTTTGAAAAACAGAATATAATACCGAAATTTTGTTATTTTGGTATTTGATATATTTAATATTCGGTTTTGTATTTATTTTTATGAAATTATGAAATTTGGTTTAGTATTAGGTATAAATAATAAAAATTCGGTATATACTGAATTACTAAATTAATTTATATAATATTTATATACTTTAAATTTTTTAAATTGAACAATGATTCCTTCCATTATTAATATCGAATTTTGATATTTTGACATATTTTTGAAGAAGTCATTAGTATGAGATTTCACGTATTTGTCCAAATGCTTCATGTTATTATTATTATGTCAATCTAAACAATTTGTTCTGAATTTATTATTGGAGTATAAACTTGAAGAATTGAAGATTATTTTATTATATAGATACAATAATGTGATCAATGACTTAATAATTATCTTTTTAAAATATTTTTCTATGTATTTGATTTAAAATTCTACGGGCTCAAAATGGCGACAGAATCTTATTCTATGATAAGGCTATCTTCTACAAACTACTCAGAATGGAAATGAATGATGGATGATCTACTCTATTGTAGATCAATGTATGAACTAGTTGAGTTTGGGGACAAGAAACCACAAGAACGTACAGAGGCCAAATGGAAATTAATGCATAGACAAACAGTTGGTTTCATAAGGTAATGGGTGGATTCAACCTATTATCATCATGTATTGGAAGAAGTAGATGCCAAGAAAGTTTAGGATAAATTATCCAGGATCTTTGAGCCAAAAACCAATCAAAATCAAGGTTCCCTACTGTATAGACTCCTTGGCATGAAGTAAAAGGAAGGAATCAATATGGCTGAGTATATAGGAAAGTGGTTAGAAGTCTCAAATCTATTGAATAAAGCTAGACTAGTCCTAGAAGAAAAACTGAGTTGCCTATTGTTACTGTATTCCCTACCAGATTCATGGAGTCCCCTAGTCATGATGAGACATAATTTTGATCTAAAAGAAGGCCAGAAACTCGAGGTAGTAAAGGACTACTTGATAAACGAAGAAATGAGGAGAAAAGATCTTAAAGGGGCAGATTATGGGAAAGAAACAATTGCCATAGTTGCTGACAACTGGGACAGATCTAAGTAGAGGACCAACTATCAAAAAAGATGGAAGTCAAGAGAGAAATCTCAAGACAAAAAATCTCAAGAAAGAGATTATGACTCTAAGAAAGAAACAATAGCATGTTTCCATTGCAAGAAGACATGTCATCTGAAGAAATATTGTAGATATTGTCTAAAGATAAACAGGCTTGAAAGTTCATCAGAAAACACCACTACCACTACATAAAAAAAGGTGCTAGTTGTACTAGCAACTGAAGATACAAGGTATCATGACACAAATGGAAATGATTGGATAGTTGATTATGCTGCTTCCTACCAAGCAACCCCGAGGAAGGACCTGTTTACTACATACGTGACTGGGCAATATGGGAAAGTGAAGATGGGAGATGACAATGAAGTTGAGATTATCGGAATTGGAGGCATACATGTCACTACAAGCCTAGGGACTGAATTAATACTCAGACAAGTAAGACACATGCTCAAGCTAAATTTTAATCTACTATCTTCACATGTATTTGACAAAGAGGGCTATGTGAGCATCCTTGGGAATGACACATGGAAATTAATCAAAGGAGCACTAGTGGCAGCAAAGGGAACTCTAGAAAATACACTTTACAGGATCAAACTCCAAGAACGGAAAAACCTAATAAATGCAGTAACTACCTGTAATGATTTGGATCTCTGTCACCGTAGGCTGTGTCATCTCTCCGAAGAGGGACTTCAACATCTGAAAAGGAACGACCAAATAAACTGTAAGTCAATAAATTTATCATATTTATGTAACACTTGCCTTATAGGGACACAACATAGGGTGAGCTTCAAAACCAGCCAAAATACAAAGTAGGAACCCCTAGGCCTAGTTTTCTCATATGTTTGCTTGTTGGACATCGAACCTCATGGAGGAAAAAAACACTTTATATCATTTATAGATGACTGCACAAAAAACGATTAGGTATATCTAATGAAGAGCAAGGATGATGCCTTAAACTTCTTTAAACAGTGGCATATTCTAGCAAAAAGAGAACAAGGAACAAAACTGAAGTGTCTTAGAATCGACAATAGAGGGAATATACTTCAAATGATTTTGAAGCATACTGCAAAAAATTGGGCATCAGACACGAGATGACAGTACCAAGAACCCCCCAACACAATGGTACAACAGAAACACTCAATAGAATCATCTTGGATAAAGTTAGATGTATGTTGAAGGATGCTAAACTACCAAAGGAACTATGGGCAGAAGAGCTATTTACTGCCTCCTACATTAGGAATAGATCCCCTACATCAGCACTTAACTTTCAAACTCTAGAAGAAAAGTGGTCTAAAAGGAGGCCAGGTTACAATCACATCAAAGTATTTGGTTGCAAAACAATGGTGCACATACCAAAAGAATTAAGAAAAAAATTGGATGATCACAGCGAGGAATGTGTATTCATTGGGTATGGAGATGAAAAGTTTGGTTACAAATACTGAAACCCCATAACAGGAAAGGTTTTAAGGACTAGAGATGCAATATTCGAAGAAGGAAAGACTATTGAGGACATCAACTCTCAAAAGGAAAAGAAAGAGCAGATTGAACATCATTCACAAATGCCATCACTATCACATGATTCTACCGGGAGTGATTTTAACCTTATTGGAATACATGAACCACAAGAACCCTCACATATATCTGAATCTTTGTAGGAGGCTGAAGGAGGACCACTGGATGATGAAGAATCATCTGTAGGAACTGACATGGAAAGCACAGAACCATCAATAGATGAAGCCATTCAAACATGGAAATCTATGAGGGTAAAAACTCCACCCTTAAGATACTCACCTGATGAATATGTTCTCTTATCCGAAACAGATGAACTTGAAACATATGAAGAAGCAATCAACCACAAAGACAGTAAGGAATGGATAAAAGCTATGAATGAAGAGATAGAATCCCTGGAAAAGAATGACACCTACAGCCTTGTAAACTATCGGAGCATAAAAGGGCTCTTGAAAACAAATGGATCTACAAGAAGAAACTCAATGAAGATGGCACAATAAGATTCAAAGCTAGGCTGGTGGTGAAAGGGTTTAGGCAAAATGAAGGAATAGACTTTGAGAATGTTTTTTACCGGTTGTAAAAATGACTTCAATCAGGCTATTTCTAGCACTGGCGGCATATCATGATCTAGAAGTGGAACAACTGGATGTTAAAACAGCTTTCTTAGAAGGGGACTTAGAGAAGAATACATATATGAAGCAACCCCAATGATTTGTATCAGCAAGAAAGTAGGGACTGGTATGCAAATTACAAAGAAATTTGTATGGGTTAAACCAATCACCAATGATGTAGTACAAGAAATTTGACCAATTCATGACTGAAAGGGGTTCAGAGGTTTGAGAATGACCAGTGTGTATACCACAGAAGAGAATCTGCGAGAGACTTCATCTTCTTGTTTATCTACGTGGATGACATACTACTAATAAGCTCAGATAAGTTACAGATAAACAGAGTAAAAGCAGAGTTGGCTTCAAAATTTGACATGAATGATTTAGGACCATTAAGAAGGATCTTAGGAATGGAAATCTCAAGAAACAGAAAGCAAAGGGAACTCGTAATCTCACAAGAAAGATACCTAGAATCCATTCTTAACAAATTCAACATGGCATAATCAAAGCAGTAAGCAATCCTCTATCAAATCAATTTCAGCTGACAAAAGATCAATCACCGCATAAAGAAACATAACTTGAAGAAATGAGTCAAATACCTTTTGCTTCAGCAGTATGGAGCCTTATGTACCTCTCCGTATGCTCCAGACCAGATATATGACATGCAGTATCTCTGGTCAGCAGATTTCTTTCATATCCCGGCAAACAACATTGGGAGACAGTCAAATGGATCTTCAGATACCTGAATGTGACAAGGAAATCAAGGTTAAAATTCAACAGCGACAAAGGTGTAAAACTTGAAGTATTTGCAGACTCATACATGGGAGGTGATTGGGATACGAGGAGATCTACCACAGGATACATTGCCATCATAGGAGGTGGGACAATATCGTGGCAATCCCGACTGCATAAATGCGTAGCGTTGTCTACAACGGAACCATAATATTTAGCACTTACAGAAGCTGCAAAGGAGTTGATATGGTTAAAAAGGATACTCTTTGAACTAAACCTAGGCTGCTCCAACCATTCACTCTACAGCGATAGCCAAAGCGCCATTGAGTTAAGTAAAAACTCAACCTACCATGCGAGAACAAAACATATCGACATAAGGATCCATTGGATCAGAGAGGCAATCAGCGCAAAAGAAATAAGATTATAAAAGGTAAGAACGGGCCTGAATCCCGCCGATACGTTGACTAAGGTGATAACAACATCAAAGCTAGAGTTCTGCTCATGGAGAGCATTACTCAGCCAGATCCGCGATTAGGTCACGAAAGAGGGGAGACTTCTTTAGATTAGAGTTGGAGGGGAGGTTTGTGAACGATTGGGCTACTCTATATAACAGACGAGCCCAAACATTCTCCAATGCCAATCCGAAGAACCCAATGGGCGGTAGCAGCAAAGCCCGAACATGTGACCCAATAAACAAAATAGGCAGTTAAACGAGACAGTTAAGAAACTGGGATAAAGAGGTGCAGAGAAGAACTCAAACTAGATCGCGTGACTGGATTGAGAGAAGAACAACGAGCGAGCATGAGCATTCTTATCAGCAGAAGAGAGCTCACTCCTAGAGCAGTAGCAATTTCGTTGTATTGGCCTAGAGCCTGTTCTTTGTACTCCGTCGGGTCTTTCTATCTTTTTGTTCATGTTGCTGTAATCTCTAACACAAACGAAAAGATTAGTGGATTGAGAGTGGTAATACTCTCCGTGGTTTTTCTCCGGGTTTACTCCGATTTTCACGTAAAAGCGATCGTGTCTTTAACAACGTACCTGTGCCCGGAATCAATCTGCGTTCTTGAATTTCCCTGTTTCAAAGCACAAGTTCCAGCAAGGAATTTCAGAGGTTGTAAGGCTAACAAAAGCTCACCCCATAAATTATCCTTATTAAAAAATGAATGTGATTTTGATTAGTTTATAAGATAAGTAAAAATACTTCTTCAATTCTTTTACGGTATGGTCTAATCACTTATACATTACATCCATGCACATTCTCATCATAATATCGACCAAACTTTATAATTTCAACATAGTATCGAAGCTAGTTCGATTGAAATCTTGATTATAAATACCGAGAAAGTTCGATTAATTTCAATTCACAAATTCAAATTTGTTAGGTATTCGTACTCGAGTTTTTGTGTTAAAATATGACATTATCCCCATTTGAAAATGAATGTGATTTTGATTAGTTTATAAGATGTAAGGGGTAGTATAATAAAAAGACTTGAACGGTGTAGTTTCCTACTCTTATACGTTATATCCGTGCACACTTCCGTCATAATTTTGACAGTTCTCTTTAATTTCAACATTTTATAACACGAATAATCATAAGTAATTAATTTGAAATATCTTTGTCGATATATTCACATTTTCTATGTATTGTGCTACAAGGATACAATCTGATCTATCAAATCTTGAATTTCTACATTGTATCGGAGCTTGAGTATGAGTTTAAGGTTGATCTATATCGGTATAGATAAAAAAAACTTTGAAAGAAAAGCAATCGAGCTTATAAGAAAAAATAAATATATTGGGGATTAAACACATGTGCGAACAACCTCGATAGATTAAGTAGAACCTTAGAATTAAAGCAAAGGAGAAAGCGACACAAGAAATTTAACATGGAAACCCAGGATGGGAAAACCACGTGACCGGAGGAAACGGTCAAATTCACTATCACTTGAGAAGAATACAACACACATCCGAAGAAGAAATTCGGAATAAAAGCGTATTGAAATATCTAACAATGAATCATAACACCTCTTTATATAGATGAGATAATTAAGGTAACCAACAAATATTGCTAATATTTGATCATATCCCCATATATGATTATCCATGATCAAATCATATATATGCGTTCAGATATACTGATTTGATATGATATTGTTTCATAGAATATCTCATTCCATAACTAACGATATCATAGACTAGAGGGTCCCACTATATCTATGTTCGGTTCTCGATCGATTGCCTCCATCTCATATCTTCAGATCGTGTACTTCGGGTTCCTTTGTCACCTTCGGTGTTGCGTACTTCGGTCCTCGACCGATTCATACCAATAACGTCTGTCTTCCATGTGTCCCCGATCGACCACATTGTCTATCGTCATCCAAGTGTTACTTATCGATAACAATACCGATCTCCACACTTAACAAAATCGACCTATTACTCGAGTTGTACCGAACCTATTGAAGCATGTTTAAATCAAGCCAATAACCATTCAATTTGAGAAAGTGTCAAAAGTAAATATTTGTAGTAATTATAAGTGGAGAGTGTCTAGGATGCATCAGAATTGTAAAAAATTGTAAAATTAATAAAAGAAATTGTAATAATTGCTCAATGTTACATCTAAATTTTTAAGAACTATAAACATGGTATCCTCCAACAAACTTTAATTGTATATTTATCATCCGAAAATCTGATATCTATAAGGCTTATCCCTAATGCTAATGTTTTAAAAGAATAATTAGTTTGTATTTGAACTCTTAACACTAATTACATTTCGATACAGGTCTGTTCGATCATATTCTTCAACCTTTGCTCTAAAATCTGACAAGTTTCGGCTGGTTCATCCAATTCGAATTGCAACCGGTAAAAAATCCGGTCCGGTATTGATCAAGTTCTATTAATTTAGTAAGTTTTCATATCGGTAAAAAAATTCACTTCGATATATTCCGATATGGTCAATTTATTAATTATTTTTTCAAAAATAATATAATTCAAATTAATATTTGTTTTATATATAAATACTAAAAACTATAAATTCAAGAATTATTAGCATAACGAGAAAATATAATATACTATATTTTTTATTTTTCAATTTATTGATATGATTAGTTCTTTATTCGATAAAAAACTTGAATAAAAAACAAATTCAAATAATCTAAACATTTCAAATATTAAAAAATACAAAAAACATTTCAAACCAATTCGAGACTAATTCGATCAATTTAAAAAGAGCTTTTAGAAAAACGATTCGCTCATTCGAGTCCAATTTTAGAATATAAATTCAATCATTATATATTAAATTTTTAAATTATATTTAATTTAATTGTAATTTACTAATTTTTCGGCAATTAGGCATAAGCCACATCACATGGAGTTTAGTTGACTTTGTAACAAGAGAAGAAAATCTGTCTCTACGCCACCGCATGCCCATCCCTTCAATATTTTCGAGTCGATGGTATATCTCTTATGTATATTTAATTGAATAATATTTTTATTTTTGGTTTTTTAAATTTCCTTCAATAAAAATTGTAGTCATTCAATTATGAAAAAATTAAATTAAATATTATCAAATTTATTTCAAATTGCTAAAATAGCATTAAACTTAAATAATTATTTTTAAACTAAGTTTTATTATTTATAAACCAATCTTTAAATTACTTAAAATTTGTATTCAATACTAAAAATTATTTCGATAAAATTTTGAATCATTATATATCGGCTGGTACATATATTTTATCCGATACCTCCCGAGTATTATGTGTTCGACCAACCATGGTGATACGATTGGGACCCACAAATCTTAAATGGCCTAATATATAAAATGAATGACTTAATTTGATTTTTTGAATTGAAATGATAAAATTTTATTTTGTGAGAAATTAGAAGGATTAAAATGAAATTTTCTATTTAATTGATGGTTTACACGTGTAATTTTTAGTACATATTTCGTTAAAAATTACAAATATTGTCTTAATTTTTATTCCAATTTAATTGTAATGTTTTAAAAATTATAAATAATGTACATATTTAGTTTGGTAGATGATCATGAATCGGGTAATGCATGAAATAATTTTGTCAATGCAACAAAGAAATTAAGCATAATAACCTTGTTTTTGTACTTTTTCAAGGGTATTAATAGTCACCCGTATTGGAGTGATTAAGACGTGTGAAACTGAGTTGGAGATTTTAGTGATTTGTAGAGAAAAATTGACGGGAATATGAGATGGAGACACATTGTATTTTACCTGAAAAACATAAAAAATAAGAGAAAAAATCACGATAACGAGATAACAACTCTCGACAAATGTACTATAACGAGTAGGGTTTCGAAGAAATTTAGCAATCTTAAAGAAGCTTGAGGCAAAACTATTTTTTGGGAATCAAATACTAGAAAAATATCCATTTCCCCTCTTGCTTTCTTATTTATATATATATATATATATATATAGACTTTATTGGGTTGAATTGTTTTCTGCTTGCTCCCCATTTATCGCACATAACCTTCGTTTAGTGCCATAATAATTGGTAATGTCTATCATGATTTACGCATGTCATAAAAGTTGTTCCGCCCCTTAAGACTTCTGCACATAGTTGACTCTCGTCAGACCCGATTTGGGCATCTTAACGTGGCTTGATCCGTACCTTATTATCTAGAAACTTGATCTAATCTCTCATTTGGACCACTCCATTTTCGTGAGGTTTCTCTTGACTGGCCATCTTAAGCTATACCGATTTACCCGAACATTAAATGGATGATATCACTTGTGATTGATTTAACTTCTTCTTTAAAAGTATGATCAAATTCTCTTAAGAGCCCGAACACACTCACGTCTTAACATTACGAACAATACCTCTAAATGTAGTGTAGCAATTTAAACGAATAAATTAGTATAATCAGAAAATTGACAACGTTTTAAATCCGGTAAATTAGAAATTTCAATCATTTCAATTTTATACGATATATAATCTAAATATCGATCAATGCATCTTTCCATCATGTTGGTTGGGTCGGATGAGATTTAATTTGTTTGATTTGAAAAAATAAATTTGTTTAAATATTTATTCATTATTTTTATTTTTTTTATTTATCGTATTAATCTATTTGGTTTGAATATCATATACATACAATTTATAATTATTTCGATACATATACAATGAGAAAATGACGTCTTTGGTCCTCGTAATTTGATCATTTTGGCAAATTTAGTCCTCCAAGTTTATTTTGGCATTTTTGGTCCTCGAATTTTGGACATTTGGCAAAATTGATCCTTATATTTTGGAACATTTGACAAAATCGGTTCTCAAATTGCATATTTAGTTCTCCAAATGAAATCGAACAAAACCGATCCATGTAGTTTGATTGTAGTGGCAAAATTAGTTTCCGTATTATATAAAAATGACAAATTACAAATTTCGGGAACCAAATTTATTATAAACATAAAACTTGGAGGACCTAATTTTTCAAATGTGGCAAAGTAGGAGGACTAATTTTGCCACAAATAAAGTTAAATGACTTAATCTACCACAATTGTCAAAATATGAGGACCAAAATAGTTAAAATAGAAAACTACGAGAACCAAATTTGCGCGTCACCCCATATACAATACATTATTACCATTTTTAAAGAAGGCATTGAGTGACTAGACATATGCAAATATAGTAACATAAAAAAGGTTGTTTTTGATGTATCAAGTTAAGGAATAAAGGAATCAATTATCAATTCAAATGTCACGTTGATTTAATAGTTACATTAAAATGGAAATAAAGTAAATAAGTCACAAGTTGGTAAAATACATCAAGGTCCTCAAATCAATCATATTTCACTTTTCACCCCATTTTTTGGGCTTTTTCATAATTAAGATAAATTATGTGATCCAAACAAAAGTTTTCATTATCTCAAAACTACTAATTTCAGCGATGATCTAATCGCATAAAAATAACAATGAAAAAAATAGTGATAATCAGCATTTTTAATATGTTTTTTAGTTATAAATAAAAAAGAAAATTGCATAATTAGCCTCCCAACTTACGAGCTGTGTAAAGGACATGATCTCCAACTTACGAAATTGCAAGAATGATACCTAAAATTATCAATAATGTTTGTTTTTTACCCTTGATATTCTAGCATCCGGTTTTTGTAAGTTGGAAACAGTTTGAAAACTTATCACAAAGTACGCAAATAAGATTTATTTGAAAAATTATATAAAATTTACTTTTGATATTCGAGAATTATGCATGAAATATTAAAAATTTACGAGTTCATTAAAGTGCCAATGAGGAATGATATTAGAAACTCGAGGTGTCTTATGTGCATTTAATTGAACTTTGAGGGTTAAAAATGCATATTTTTGTTCAAAAAGTGTACCATATTTGCAATTTTGTAACTTGGAGAGCATGTCATTTACACCGCTCGTAAGTTTAGGGGCCGTGGGCAAACATCACCCATAAATAAAATACAAAAAGGAAGCATGGTTTAAATCCATCATATTTCACTTTTCACCCCATTTTTGGGCTTTCTCATATTAGGATAACCTCAAAAGAACGAATTGAATTGAATCGATTTAATACTTAATATAATATAATACATGATATTAAATTTATATTATATATAGTATTTTTAATTAATTCGAACATTAAATTCGACTTGAGACGAATTTGAATCATAATTTTTGAGTTTTGCACCCAAATTGAACCTTGAACAAAACATTTTCTATTTCGAGATGTTTTATTACAAATTACATATGACGTTATTTTCTTAATCGTTTCTCAAAATATTTCCAATCCTATGAGATGTTTTAGTATTCTTATTATGATAATTTCATTCAATTTATTTTTAAAATATTTAACCCAACATAAAAAGTAAAATTTATTTTTTTGTGTAAATAATTTTTATAATTAAATAATTAAAGTATTTGGATGAGAATGGGAGGGGACAAGGAAACTTTTTGAGAATAGTGTTATTACATTACATAAAACATGATAAGAAAGGCATGAAATGCCAACACATAAAGCTTTGATTTATAACATTACATGAATCATGTGCACAAACAAAATCATGAAATGCCTAAAGCTTCAAAGACAAATATGTCATTTCAAACATATTTTGTGTGACCGATCGAACCATGAATCGGAAATTGATAAATCATATGGGAAATTGATTGAATCGATAAAAAACATGTTCGGGTTTTTACGGCATAAAGTTATGGGTATGAAGGGAATAGACCATAAAATAGGTTATGAATTTCAATATCTAGAAATTTGAATGTAATTTACTATTTTAATTGTTCGATTATCCAAATTAATCGTTTCTCGAGTTAAATTTAATGGGCCTAAAGAGATTAGGACAAAAAATAGGTTTCGAATTGAAATGGTTAGATATTTGAATGTAATGTTAATGTTGTAGTTGTTCAAGGTATCTTATTTGATCGTTTTTCAGGCTAAATTTAATGAGTCTAATAAAACATATTTGAATTGGAACTAAAAATTTCGAATTAAGGTGAAGTATTAAAAACATTTTATATAAAAATATAATTATTATAGTTTATAAAAGAAATGATATTGGGTTTGTTTGGAATGATGGTGAGAACTAAAAATGTTGAACATTAATAGAATAAAATATTATTATTTTAACTTGTAAAAAACAAAATATTATTTTTTAAAAATTTTGGTACCAATCAATACTGCTGATCAGTATTAAAACATTGAATGTATCTCATTACGACATAATATCTCATTTTGAATGACTTTTCAAGTGAGATTATCTTATTTTCTCTATTTTCAATTATATAAATATGATTTTTGGTTTTCGTGCATAATCCAAAAAATATTTATTTTATCTATAGTTTGGCGATTCAATTTTGAATGTTAATAAAATAAATTGATTAATTTGTGTAAATTATATTTCTTGATTTTAAAGGTAAATATGTATTTTTACTAAAATTACGTTCATCAAACCTCAAATTTTTAAATCATATTACAATAATTACATTCAACTAACCAGAATTTATCCCACCATATTTCAATCACACATTATCATATACCACAGCACTTTCCACTAGGGTACTAAACAAGCTCATTATGATTAATTTATTTGATTTAATATTTTCAATATAATTAATTTTTTTATTAACAAAACTACACCAAACCCAAACAATTAGTGAACCAAAACAAAATATAATTCTTAATACCAAAACCTAACCAAAGCCCAAAATTATTTTTCCCTAATCCCTAAACCCAAACCCTAATCTCTATGAGCATCTTTACAAGAAGGGCATCATAGTCAAACATTATTTAATTCACTAATAACCTATTTAGTGGCAAAGAAAAATTGGAAGAACCATACAAAAAATATTGAAATGCATTAATGTAAATAATAATTAAAATTTACTCCTTTGGTGACTAATCTTGTAGCTTCAATTACATATTTTCTATTTTTTTATTATCTTTGATATTTTTTTAAAAAAATATAATTGCTAATACTATTTAAAATAATTAAATTTAGAATGAAATAACATACTAAAAATATTATATGTTTTAGAGGTTAAAAGAGGTATTTCACAATACTCATAATCAAATTATTCGGGTCGGTCACTACCCTGACCCGTGGACATACATGAAGAGTCGGAAAAGCGGTGACGTGTTTCCGTTTTCTCTCTTGTTTGTCTCCTGGTTTCTATTTTCTTGTGCAACAATATTTCCCCGTACGAATCCCTAGAACAGCGCATCGCCGTATAGGAGCTCTGACTCCGTCATTTGTTTGTCATTCCCGGTGTATTGGTGAGTCTTTGAGTTTTAACGCGTTATTGTTTTCGTTTGTTAGAATTTCTGAAGGAAATTTGGTTGATTTTATTGGTTTTTTGTTATTTAAGCTGGTTCGATACATGTATGAACGTTTTTTGTTCAATTATTGATGTTTTTTTTATCGATTTTGTGGTAATTGGGTGATATTTTCGTCCGAATCGCGATTCTAGGGTTTGTGATGTTTCATTTTGGTGAAGTTTAGAGGGTAAGGGTTATTAATTGTGGTGAAATTGTCAGGTTTGAAAACGGGAGCTTTGATTGTTTGGTTTAGCTCATTATTGAAGAATAGAAGCGTGGGATAAGGAGGATAATGTGCATACTTTGTGTGATTCAGAACTGGTCACGGAGAACTGCTAGCATGTTACCATGGCTTGTTATTCCCCTGGTTGGATTATGGGCTATGTCACAGCTTTTTCCACCTGCATTCAGATTTGAAATAACGTCACCTAGGCTTGCTTGTGTAATGGTTCTACTAGTGACGCTGTTCTGGTATGAGATTCTGATGCCTAAGTTATCAGTGTGGAGGGCTAAGAGGAATGCTATGCATCGAGAACGAATGAGGTTTGAAGCTATTGAATTGCAGAAATTGAGGAAAACCGCTACCCGAAGGTGCAGGAATTGTTTGACTGCATATAGAGATCAGAATCCTGGTGGTGGCAAGTTTATGTGCTCATACTGTGGCCACATCTCAAAGCGGCCTGTCCTTGATTTGCCTGTGCCTCCCGAGGCATGTAATTCTGGAATTCTCAAAGATCTGATGGGAAAAAGTGGGAGGATGCTGAATGGAAACGTTTGTTCCGAAAGCGGATGGATGTGTGGGCAGGATTGGATGGAGAATGGAAAATCCCCACCTTTTTCTGTAAATTCAAATAATTGGAAGAAGAATTGTGATGAATTATTTGGTACAGATGAAGAGCATTACTCGACAGGAAAGTCTTATTCTCGTGTTTCTGTTTTTGCTTGCAAACTATTAACTTTATTATTGTTGATTTGGAGAAAGCTTTTTAGGGTTAGTTCATACAGAGATGATATTTTAACTGATGCAGACTACAGAGGAGTTTTGGAAAATAGTTCTGAGAATGGGGGAATAATGCAAGAGAGTAGAGGAGACAAAGCTCGGAGAAAAGCCGAGGAGAAGAGGTTGGCTAAATTAGAAAAGGAGCTACTGGAGGAGGAGGAGAAAAAGCAGAGAGAAGAGGTTGCTAAGCTGATTGAAGATAGAAGAAAATTACGTGTTGAAAAATTGGAGTCTGTAAGAGAATGTGGTAAGGGATCTGCGAATGCTAACGAAAGAGATTACAGAAGGGAATCTAATAAGAAACGCCTAGCGAAAATTAAAGAAAAGGATAGAGGATCTAGTAAAAGTAACTCAGATGCTGAGGAGTTGGAAAAGAGAGTTAGCAAGGAAAGTGATCGAAACAAGAAAGTCGAAAAGAGATTTTTGAATGAAGGTTCTAAAAATCACCAAGTCGAATCCGGAAGTGGGATTAAGACTGCTGTTAGCAACCAAAGCAAAGTAAACGATGGAACAAGGTATTTGGATCGAATGAGGGGTAAATTATTGTCGTCTTCCCAGGCCTTCACTGGAAGTGGCTTTTTCGGTAAAACCACTAGCGCGTCTACTATATCAAGGGAGCACAAACCTGGAATTTTGCTAGAAAATTCCCATATTCCTATCAGAAAGGAAGTATTGCAACAAGAATGCGCTTCTGGGAGATCATCACACAACACAGATGTTAAGATTCTTAATAGCAATGTAAGTTTTTTCAAGCTCCAATATTTGCCAAATCATTTAAAAATCCACTTAACTTTTTATTTCGTGATTCGTCATATTGTTTTATTATGTGAAAAATCGGTCAAAATGATTAATCGAGTTTAGTTATATAATCGGTTCAGTGCATGCTATCTGATGATCAAACCAGTTATATGTTTTTCCTGTATTCAGTGATTCTTAATTTCCTTACTTCTGTTTTTCTAGCCTAATGCATGTCTATATCAATACCATAGTTCATTTGCGTGCAGTGCGGTTCTTGTTATGCTAATTATCGGAATTCTGTTAAGGCATTGGTTGTGCTCTGTTTTGTTACATTTATTGTTGACAATTTTTACCTCGGTTTTGCATCAGGTTTCGAGTCAACTTCAGCCTTCTACGGCCTCAAAACAGTCATGGATTCATTTATTCCATCAATCACCTCGTCATTCTACCGACTCCGATTCAGTAAACGAAGCCACTGTGAAGTATGAAACAGAAGCTCATAACACTGCCTTTACTGGTCATGATATCTCAAAAGAACCACTTAACTTTGGACCATCTTCTGCATTCCATTTACCGTCTTTACCTTTCGGAGTTGGTACGAATTCCGTAGTTACAAAATCACCCGAATCAGTCCTTCCTAAAACCGGTCTTCATCCGCATCAATTCCCACCCGAGGATTCTGATATTTTCGAAGATCCTTGTTATATTCCAGATCCAATATCCCTTCTTGGACCAGTTTCTGAATCTCTAGATAACTTTCATTTAGATGTTGGTTTCGCATCTGATCGAAGACCCGAAAAACCTGAAATCACAAGGCCATCGCCCATAGAATCTCCATTATCCCGCTCTCGTGTATCAGTCGAAAGAGAGTTCAACTTACATAGTACTCCGAAAGCTTCGAACAATCTATTTGATTCAAATGAAGTTACAACATGGGAGATTTGGAACAATTCCCCTTCTCGTAATTGTGGTACGGGTATCGACTTAATCGGCGGACGAGTCAGCTGGCTTATTCATCCTGAGATGAACAAGCCAACAAAGGAAGAATCACTTAATCCTGCGGTTGTCGATGATCCGTGGCTACGGTATATTTTGTCGGAACCGAATCACCGTCCCGAAAACCGAATTCTAGTGAAGAATGAAGATGATTTTGTTGAGCATAGCATCAAATATAGAGATTCTAGTGGATCTGTTGTTGGAAACCATCAGTTTGAGGTCTCTAGCGCTAACTCTTGGGCCAAGTACGTAACAAATTTTACTTCATTTCTATACTTTCGTTCTTAGTTTATTATACTTTCTTAACCCTAAATGCTAAATGGAAATATATTTAGGTTTTATTTGGTTCGATTTTTTAAAATTGAGGTGTGGTTAGATCAATGTATTGGTCGGTACCAAGTTTCGGGTCAGAATCCGAGTCTTTTCGGGTCTGATTTGAAAATAATAATAATTTTTAGTTTTTTCAAAAAAATTGGTATCGGTTAGTATATCGGTATGAAAACATTGGATGAGAAATAATAATCAAGAACTTTTAAATGTGCATGATAAAATTGTGTTATTTTGATGGGTACTGCTCGGTAGCTAGTTTTTATAACCATATGGTACTAGAACCGTCTGGTACTTAGTTTTCGGGTAAGAACCCAAGTCTTTTGGGTCCGACCAAAACAAAATTAGTACCAGTATGAAAACATTGGGTGATGCAAAATTTTTAAATGTGTATGATAAAACTATGTTATTTTGAAAAATATTAGTGTACACTTGTATATATAAAAATTATATTTTAATTATTAGAAGTAAGGGTAACTAGTCATTTTTGAAATCGTGTTTGTGGCACAATTGATTTTGACAGTGATGATATGATCGTGATTTTTTAAGATCACAATTTTGCTTTCGTATTGTGTATTAAAAAATCACAATTTAGATACCTCAATTTATGTAATTGATATTTTGAACTTTGATTGGGGAAACTAATTGAATGTTCTTCTTTTAGTGGAACCGATCGGGCTGGGAATCCTCGTCCCGGAAACTCGCCACCGATTAGTAGGCACCACATCGGAGGTTTGTTCTCACCTCCGGATGTACCGTCGTTGTGGTCATTTGATTAGTTAGTGAAACAAAGAAACAAAGAAATGAATAGAAGAGATAAGAATCCTGGACTTGTATCTTTTCTTTTAAATTATCATCTTACAAAATTTCCAAATCACTAAACTTAGTTCGAGTTCGAGACAGTCAATGCTTGAGTTTGAGTTCGATTCTTAACAAATCAAATTTTGTACCTCAAAATTTGTAATGAATCCAATCAAGTTGGTTGTTGAACTATTATAATTATAATATTATATATATATTATATAATGAGAGATTTACGCTACTGATCAATAATGTTTAAAATAATATAAATGTAATGTTCCCAAAATTTGTAAGTTGTATGCAAAGCTCCAGTAAGTTTCAAAACTGTTCAAGAATTACCCTCAAATGAATGGTAGTAGTTTTATCTTTTTTCGTATGAATGATTTTGTCAATTTATGTGTTATTTTAAAAAATTCAATGTTTTTAGATATAGTTATCATATCTTTTCAAGGTTATGAGATCAAATACAAATTATGTGGCATTTAAAATATTAACGAGGATTATAGTTAAATATAAACGGTTTTTGAACTTTGGGGTAAGTCACGTAATTCTTAAACTTTGAGGGTATATTATTTACAACGTTAAAAAATTGGGGTGTCAAAGACATGCATTATATAAACTTGGAGGTTTTATATGCAATTTATAAACTTTCAACATTATATTTACACTTTTTAAAGTTCTGAGGTCAATTAGAAACATTACTCTATTAATTATATAACATATGTTTGTATTTGGAGGGGAGAGTTTAAAAACAATTAGATTTGGTTTGGTTTGATTCTTTTACACTGCTAGCCAAAACCCATGCGGATCCAACCCAGTACTGATGGATCAATCGGGTGACCCAAGCAACATAGTGATCTAGGTAATGATTATATCTTACATTTAACATTTTTATGATGATGATGATGATGATGATGATGATTATGATTATGATTATGATTATGATTATGATTATGATTATGATTATGATTATGATTATGATTATGATTATGATTATGATTATGATTATGATTATGATTATGATTATGATTATGATTATGATTATGATTATGATTATGATTGACGTGGATATTAACTAATGGCCCAATTATCCGGTGGGTTTTACTCGATCCTTCTTAAATTTGAGCATGAACAATAGCATAAGCATATTGAAGATTAGTTGACTACTTTAACCATGGTTATGAATCATTATTAACCATGGTTGGTGATGTGNTTCAATATTTTGAGTCGATGGTATATCTCTTATGTATATTTAATTGAATAATATTTTTATTTTTGGTTTTTTAAATTTCCTTCAATAAAAATTGTAGTCATTCAATTATGAAAAAAATTAAATTAAATATTATCAAATTTATTTCAAATTGCTAAAATAGCATTAAACTTAAATAATTATTATTAAACTAAGTTTTATTATTTATAAACCAATCTTTAAATTACTTAAAATTTGTATTCTATACTAAAAATTATTTCGATAAAATTTTGAATCATTATATATCGGCTGGTACATATATTTTATCCGGTACCTCCCGAGTATTATGTGTTCGACCAACCATGGTGATGCGAGTTGGACCCACAAATCTTAAATGATCTGATATATAAAATGAAGGACTTAATTTGATTTTTTGAATTGAAAGGATAAAATTTTATTTTGTGAGAAATTAGAAGGATTAAAATGAAATTTTCTATTTAATTGATAGTTTACACATGTAATTTTTAGTACATATTTCGTTAAAAATTATAAATATTTTCTTAATTTTTATTCCAATTTAAATGTAATGTTTTAAAAATTATAAATAATGTACATATTTAGTTTGGTAGATGATCATGAATCCCGTAATGCATGAAATAATTTTGTCAATGCAACAAATAAATTAAGCATAATAACCTTGTTTTTGTACTTTTTCAAGGGTATTAATAGTCACCCGTATTGGAGTGATTAAGACGTGTGAAACTGAGTTAGAGATTTTAGTGATTTGTAGAGAAAAGTTGACGGGAATATGAGATGGAGACACATTGTATTTTACCTGAAAAACATAAAAAAATAAGAGAAAAAATCACGATAACATGATAACAACTCTCGACAGATGTACTATAACGAGTAGGGTTTCGAAGAAATTTAGCAATCTCAAAGAAGCTTGAGGCAAAACTATTTTTTGGGAATCAAAGACTAGAAAAATATCCATTTCCCTCTTGCTTTCTTTTATATATATATATATAGACTTTATTGGGTTGAATTGTTTTCGCTTGCTCCCCCATTTATCGCACATAACCTTCGTTTAGTGCCATAATAATTGGTAATGTCTATCAAGTCGTTCCTCCCCTTAAGACTTGTGCACACAGTTGACTCTCGTCAGACCCGATTTGGGCATCTTAACGTGGCATGATCGATACCTTATCATCTAGAAACTTGATCTAATCTCTCATTTGGACCACTCCATTTTCGTGAGGTTTCTCTTGACTGGCCATCTTAAGCTATACCGATTTACCCGAACATTAAATGGATGATATCACTTGTGATTGATTTAACTTATTCTTTAAAAGTATGATCAAATTCTCTTAAGAGCCCGAACACACTCACGTCTTAACATTACGAACAATACCTCTAAATGTGGTGTAGTAATTTAAACGAATAAATTAGTATAATCAGAAAATTGACAACGTTTTAAATCCGGTAAATTAGAAATTTCAATCATTTCAATTTTATACGATATATAATCTAAATATCGATCAATGCATCTTTCCATCATGTTGGTTGGGTCGGATGAGATTTAATTTGTTTGATTTGAAAAAAACAAATTTGTTTAAATATTTATTCATTATTTTTATTTTTTTAATTTATCGTATTAATCTATTTGGTTTGAATATCATATACATACAATTTATAATTATTTCGATACATATACAATGAGAAAATGACGTCTTTGGTCCTCGTAGTTTGATCATTTTGACAAATTTAGTCCTCCAAGTTTATTTTAACATTTTCGGTCCTCGAATTTTGGACATTTGACAAAATCAGTCCTTATATTTTGGAATATTTGACAAAATCGATTCTCAAATTTCATATTTAGTTCTCCAAATGAAATCGAACAAAACCGATCCATGTAGTTTGATTATAGTGGCAAAATTAGTCTCCGTATTATATAAAAATGACAAATTACAAATTTCGGGTACCAAATTTGTCATAAACATAAAACTTGGATGACATAATTTGTCAAATGTGGCAAAGTAGGATGATTAATTTTGCTACAAATAAAGTTAAAGGATTTAATCTACCACAATTGTCAAAATAGGAAGACCAAAATTGCCAAAATATGAAACTAAGAGAACCAAATTTGCACGTCACCCCATATACAATACATTATTACCATTTTTAAAGAAGGCATTGAGTGACTAGACATATGCAAATATAGTAACATAAAAAAGGTTGTTTTTGATGTATCAAGTGAAGGAATAAAGGAATCAATTATCAATTCAAATGTCACGTTGATTTAATAGTTACATTAAAATGGAAATAAAGTAAATAAGTCACGAGTTGGTAAAATACAACAAGGTCGTCAAATCAATCATATTTCACTTCTCACCCCATTTTTTGGGCTTTTTCATAATTAAGATAAATTATGTGATCCAAACAAAAATTGTCATTAGTGATGTTTGGAAACTCAGTCCACCGTCCGGTGCGGTGAACGTACTGTAGTTGTATTCTATTTTTACCAAACATCATTAATAAATGCGTTCGTGTGATCGCAGAAAACAGCGGTGAGTTCACAGTTGAGTTAACCTAACGGTCACCAGAACGCACCAGCCAAATGTCAATTTTACCCTTAATAAATTATAATTTATTTTTTAAAAAAATAATTTTGATCAATAACTTCTTATATTCTATCAATTACGTGTTCAAACTATAAAAATATATATAACAATTTAAAAATATAGTTTTGAAATAACGAATTTATCATAAAATAATATGAAATATAATTTTTAAGTTATAAACAATTATTTAAAAATAAGGATAAAAAGTCATTTTATGACATCACGATCACTGCACAACTGTTTCAAAAATAGTTTTTTAAATCACGATCAGTTCACCTTACAGCAAAGTACAATAATCTCACATCACCGCTATTTGCCAAACGATGTTCCAAACGTACCCATTATCTCAAAACTACAAATTTAAGCAATGATCTAATTGCATAAAAATAACAATGAAAAAAATAGTGATAATCAGCATTTTTAATATGTTTTTTAGTTATAAATAAAAGAGAAAATTGCATAATTAGTCTCCCAACTTACGAGCTGTGTAAAGGACATGCCATCCAACTTACGAAATTGCAAGAATGACACATAAAATTATCAATAATGTTTGTTTTTTACCCTTGACATTCTAGCATCCGGTTTTTGTAAGTTGGAAACAGTTTGAAAACTCATCACAAAGTACGCAAATAAGATTTATTTGAAAAATTATATAAAATTTACCCTTGATGTTCGAGAATTGTGCATGAAATATTAAAAATTTATGAGTTCATTAAAGTACCAATGATAAATGATATTGAAAACTTGAGGTGTCTTATGTGCATTTAAATGAAGTTTGAGGGTGATAAGAACTCTAGGACCGGGTACCCTGTAATGGGTGAGGCCCGATAACAATTGCGCCGACTTAAATAATCAAAACGAACACTTACAGCCCATTTACACCTTCAGGAAGAGCGGCCCGGTGTTCAACACAGAGGACCGAAGATAACCTTAGTAAATAAAAGCGTTATCTGCCAGCTGGCTCCAGGGTTCGGTCCGAACAGTAATAAAACGGTTACAGGCTCACGCGTTCCACGCTTCGGGCCCTGTCACGTTTATCATGCTTCGGGCCCGATCACGCAGACCACGCATCGGTCCCAACCTAGTTTTACATTATGCGATAACAACCTCTAACAAACTTGTCAGAGGCGGTTACAGGACGTGGATTACACTCGCTGGCAACTCTATAAATACAGGGCAAGACGAAGGAAAAGACATGACTCTTTGGACGCGGAAGAACAGGCTGTTACTCTGCCGGATTCTTACCGCTTTCTTTGTCTCGTCATTTTCATTAACATGTCTTGTATGAACTTTGATTTATTTTCTTCAGTGAGCAGGCTAAGAGCATAATCAGCTCTTAGTCGAGTGGTTTTCACCCCAGTTCGCGGGGTTTCCACTATATATTGTCGTGCATTTATTTTGGTTTTTAGCTTTTGATCGTCTTCCACATTCTAAAGAAATCAGAACCGAGTTCGTTTGTTGAACGAACTGGACGACTGTTGGTACCCCCTAAAAAGGGACCATAACAGAGGGTTAAAAATGCATATTTTTGTTCAAAAAGAGTACCATATTTGCAATTTTGTAACTTGAAAAACATGTAATTTACACCGCTCGTAAGTTTGTGGATCGTGGCAAACATCACCCATAAATAAAATACAAAAAGGAAGCATGGTTTAAATCAATCATATTTCACTTTTCACCCCATTTTTGGGCTTTCTCATATTAGGATAACCTCAAAAGAACGAATTGAATTGAATCGATTTAATACTTAATATATATATATAATATAATATATGATATTAAATTTATATTATATATAGTATTTATATGACGTTATTTTCAACATTATTTTCTTAATTGTTTCTCTAAATATTTCCAATCCTATGAGATGTTTAGTATTCTTATTATGATAATTTCATTCAATTTATTTTTAAAATATTTAACCCAACATAAAAAGTAAAATTTATTTTTTTGTGTAAATAATTTTTATAATTAAATAATTAAAGTATTTGGATGAGAATGGGAGGGGACAAGGAAACTTTTTGAGAATAGTGTTATTACATTACATAAAACATGATAAGAAAGGCATGAAATGCCAACACATAAAGCTTTGATTTATAACATTACATGAATCATGTGCACAAACAAAATCATGAAATGCCTAAAGCTTCAAAGACAAATATGTCATTTCAAATANATGATTATGATTATGATTATGATTATGATTATGATTATGATTATGATTATGATTATGATTATGATTATGATTATGATTATGATTATGATTATGATTATGATTATGATTATGATTATGATTATGATTATGATTATGATTATGATTGACGTGGATATTAACTAATGGCCCAATTATCCGGTGGGTTTTACTCGATCCTTCTTAAATTTGAGCATGAACAATAGCATAAGCATATTGAAGATTAGTTGACTACTTTAACCATGGTTATGAATCATTGTTAACCATGGTTGGTGATGTGCATTAAAAATTCCAGCAGGCTAAGGAGGCATATTTATTATAATGTCAGAAGTGCACGTTACATAACAACAACGAGGATTCTTCTATTTCCCCCAAATTATTCATTTCTCTTTTTGGTGTCCTTGTTTTTTCCAATCTACATTACATTATAATGTTTTTTTAAAAAATAAAATTTATTTAATTAGAATTAATAATTTGTTTTAAAAAATAATTGTATTTGAATAATAATGTTTCTATGCCTCCGGAAATAACGCCCATTTGGACCAATACATGGGTTGGATTAGTAGTGTAAACTAATCGAACGGCTCAAAATATACAATATTTGGTTCGAGTTCTATTTAGGATCGAAAACCCAAAAATCTATTATTCGAGGTTCAGTTTGATTAAGGTTAAGCTCGATTCGTTATAAATTTGAGTTTCCAGGTTATTTTAGCTAGAAATTCAAACTCGAACCGAGGTTGATTCGATTCAAAAAAATAGAGCTCGAACCTTGACCAACTCGACTCGAGAAATTTAAAAAAATTGAGGGCACCCATAATCTGTTGGAGAAATTTAAATACTTAAAGTTTAAGTATTTAAACTTTAAAAAAAATCACATATTTATTTCAAAAATTATGTTTTTTAATAAAATTGTTTTACTTTATGCTACATGCGACCTCAGAATAAGAATTTGATTTTGGTCTCTTTGGTTTGATTGAAAATAATTCCTTTTGTCTTGTCAAAAAAAAACGAAAAAAAAAACTTTTAAAAAATAATTTTTTCATAATTTTTATTATTATTAATAATTTAAAAAGAATTTGAAGTTAATTCCGTGGGTCATCTTCTGTCTCCTCACCGACGCCGCCTTCGTCCTATCTACATAATAATAATACTTCCCTTCCCATTCCTCTGTAAATCCGCCATGAAAATGCCCTCCGAGTTCCATGAAAAATCCTTCAGAATCAAACACGATGACTACAAATTTCTGGGTCGTCTTCTCTCCAAAGAAACCGCCGCCCCATCATTCAGGATCTACTACGGCGGCGATGTTCCCTCCGGCGTTCCTTTCGACTGGGAAACTCGTCCAGGTACTCCTAAACATCCTTCCGCCGTAGATTACCACGTTCGACCACTTACTCCGCCGCCATCTTACTACTCAAACAGAACTCCATTCCCAAAAACTAAGAAAAATTCAAGATCTAAACTTCTTTTACAAACCCTACTCAGAAAAGTCAACCCTAAAAAAACTCACGCACCGGGTACGTCTCCAGCGTCTTCTTATGTTGTTTCTTCATCGCCGTCGTCTTTATCGACGATGTCGTGGTCGTCGTTCGATCCATCGACGGGAAGTAAACGGCGGAGGTTTCCACGGTGGGATTCGTATACAGAGACGAAAAGTGAAGTGGGTGAAGATTGTGGGTCTTCGATTGGTAACAGCCGACGGTTTAGCGGCGGCGGTGGGGCGGCAATGATCGTTAAAAGAGCTTTTTTATCAATTTTGGGACGGCGATCTACGGCTGCCGGAGGTACTGAAAGTGAATGCGTATAAGAAATTTTATTGTTTCAGTGAATCACATTTGAATTCTTGCTTTCAGTTTGTTTGAATCTGTAGATATGAACAATAATATCGTGTCAGATTTGTGTCATGAAAACCACGAACTTGTCCTAATTCCATTTTCAAGGGCATATTTGTCTATATCAATAATTTGCACCAAATGAGAGATTTGTTATTTTATTGCAATTAAAATTGGATTGCCTTAAAAATCGGTTAATTAAAATATATTATTTTATTATATTAATTTAAAAATATAAATATATTATGTTATTAGCATTTTTTCACTTATCACAATGACCGTAAAACCAATTGGATCAGTCCGTTAAAATTGACAATGAAATTGGTCCGGTTATTTCATAAAAAACCAGGATGAACCGCTGAAAAACCGGTTCAAATGGCTTAAAACCATTTAACGGATCAATTTTTTAAAACTTTTTTCATTTAAAAAATATATAAATTTATATTATATGTATCTACGGTTTAATAACCGTTCAACATTCTATTAAACCTTTGTATATTAAATTTCTAACTTTATTGGTTCAATAGTCGATGATGCGTTTTAACAACATTGACTATGAGAATACTCTTAAATTTTTAAATCAGATCAATTTACGTGGGGAGTGTGCTCAGATATAACGTATAAGAGGATGGAAACCACACTGTAAAAGATTTGAACAAATCATTTACTATAGTCCACATTCTCTATTACAATTCAAATCGATGGATTCCCAACCGATCAATTTCATTAAGCCGAACTAACCCCTGTAAGGTCACTTAGGATTTTTCGATCCCGCTTCGAAACCATGTTAAATTTCTAGAGTCGGGTCAATTTACGTGGAGAGTGTGCTCGGATATAACGCATAAGAGGGATGTGATCACATTGTAAAAGACTTGAACAAGTCATTTAATATGGTTCATATTTCTTCTTATAAACCAATCTACCCAATTTTCATTTTTCGATATGGGACAATATCCATTATTTCAACAAATACTTTAAATCATTTGGTAAAATTTCACATAAATTAATTAATAAATAATATTTTTAAAAACGGGCATGTACTACCCGAGTTTGATGAAATGTACGAATTTGAACAAATAATGTAACTTAATAAATAAATTATGTATTTATAATCAAATAAATTTCATGTTTACTCATTTATAATGTACATGAGTCTTTTAAACAAATTACAAATTAAATATTTAATTAGCATTAATATCAAAGTTGATTATCGAAATTAACTAATGTCTACATAGTTTAGTTATTAACTAAAATTAAATATTTAATATATTTTGCAATTTGTAGATATTTTTATAATTTAACTAAATAATTTGCATTTTAATGATTAAATGTTATTTAATGGCCATACCTACTACCAACCTCATTTTTTTAATCAATTTTTTGGCAAAAATATCAAATGTTTTTTAGAGTGTAAATGTGTTTGTAGCCATGTTTTCATACCAGGCGGTACGGTATTTCCATCGGTACCGTCCGGTATCGGGTTTCCAAATCGACCCGAAAAATTTTAAAAAAAAATTTTAAAATTTTTTTATAAAAAAATAAAAATAATAATACCAATATATAGACCGATATGAAAACATTGGTTTGTAGATCTATACTTGTGACCGGGTCTAAACCCTGCTGGTAAATCGATTTGATCATACAGTTCGGATCACAATTTTTTTTTTTAAAAAAAATAAATATTCTAATAATAATAACATAATACTTTTAAACAAATTGTGAAGAAAATTGTAGTTTGAGGGGATATACCGACCCGTATAGGCCATTTGATTGGGTTTCGGGTAAACCTAGAAATCCGTTCATATTATTTATAAAGAAATTATTATATAAAATCAATGATATAATTTAATAGTAATCAATGTATAAAAATAATAGTTAGAAATTTAAGAAACAATATTATATTGAATTATAATTGTAGAAATACAAATAATAATAATTTTTAAAATTTATATAAATATTATTATTATAAAATAAATAATATATATCGATATGCAAATGAAATTTCGAGGCTACCAAGAGCTACAACTAGAAAATGATTATTAGGTTAATAAAAATAGGAATATTTATCGAGGCTATTTATAAAATATAATATAATATATTTTACTCTAGTTTTGAATATCATATTTAAAATAGTAATAATTTATTGACTAAAAAATAAGTAACATAACGAGAATTTACTATTTTGTTTGAAGTACATTAATGTAAATTAAATAGTGTTAATAATTAATTAATATATAAATAAGTAAAATATAAAATTCAATGATTTTAAAAGTACATTAATATTTGCTGACATTTGCTAATGAATGGTGATTTTTTATCAAGTTTTTTTTGCTTTTTAGGACTTCGAACTCCGAATTGAAGATTAACTCGTAAAAATTCAAACGATACCTTTTTTTAAACCAAACCGTTTAATTGGACGGTTCATGATCATACCGGTTCAACAGATCAATTCGGTGCATTCAAAGATGGATGGTATACCGGTGGTATAACGCCTGATATACCATTAAATATCGGTCATGACATGTACACCGTTATTATGATATATCACCGGTATACCAACAATATATAAGAAAAATTGATCGTACTAGTCATGATCGGTACAGATGGTAGAGGCTGCTATAACTTCCTTCCATTCAAAATAATGATGAATTTGCCATGAGGTGAATGTAATTTTTTATGATGATAGTTACCTCTTTCAATTTCATATTCCATTCACTTTTATTCCCATGTTCCCAAATGATAAAGACACAATATCTATTTTTTTTATTGTAAAAACGATTTTATCAGTATATTTTTTTATATACATTATATCTATGTAAACTATGAAATTACGAAACGTATAGATTAACCGACTCAAAATTGAGCAAGATACCTTAATGGTTTTCGCATTTTTGTGACGATTTTGAAATTGAAATTTCGTTATGGTAGAAATTTGTATCCTAAAGTTTAAAGGAATATCCCGAAGTTAATTGTATTTGTTGTTGAAATTATAGATTCTGTCCGAAATAACGACGGGGAAGTGTGAACGATAGGGATTAAGAGAAGGAACTCACACATTTAAAAGATTTGATCAAACCAATTATGTGATGGAATTTCCCCTTATAAACAGAATTAATCCCACTTCTTTTTCCTATGTGGGACAAATTACAACACTCCCTCTCAAGTACAATCATAAGGTTGGAACTTGAAATGAACTGAACCAGCTCTGATACCATGTTAAATTTCTAGACTTGTTCAAGTCTTTTAAATATGTGGTTTCTTTCCCTTAATCCATTTCGTTCACGCTCCCCATCGTAATTTCGGATAGACTTTATAATTCCGATATGGTATCGGAGCTGGTTCGATTCATTTCAAGACGAAACTTTATGGTTTGACTTGAGGGGGAGTATTGGAATTAGTCCTGCATTGAAAAAAGAAGTCAAATTGATTAGGTTTATAAGGGAGGAATTCCTATCAGATATTGACTTAATCAAATCTTTTAAATGTGTGAGTTTCTTCCCATAATCCCGTTCGTTCACACTTCCCCGTTGTTATTTTGGACAGACTCTATAATTTCAACATTTGTCATTTTTGATCTCATATGTTTTAAATTTAGGCAATTAGATATTAGTCTTTAGTACATTTTAACTAAATCAATTCTTGATGTTAAATATAATATTTTCAAACTGATCCGGAATTTTGTACTAATTCGGACCGGTACAGGTGGTTTACCTGCCGATACCAATTTTTTTTATATATTAAACATTTTTAAAAATATATTTTTATTATTTTTTAGGGTTAGACCCAAAAAACCTGGAATTCGACCATAAACCCGGCAACGAGTGGTACCGAAAAAAATACCGGTACAATCCGGTATATCAGGTGGTGTGAAAACATTGATTCAATGTTTATGTCAATCATTCCTTAATATCTGATTAAAAATGCCGGAATACGAATGCTGAAACAAAGACGAAGAACCAAATTTACCAAAAATTACAAAAAATGAAGATAATGAACGTCTTTTTCTCCTAAGAACTCGATGATCGATCTATTTCAAATATAATGCAAAACATACAACATTTTTCTTTTTATTTGGATAACCCTAAACTACGACACGATTGAAAAAATATCCCCAATATTACCATTGGGATTGCATGATAAAAATCAATAATATTTTTGGGTTTATGGTATGTATTAAATGTTTAATGATAATATAAAATTAAAGAAAATTGAATACAAGACATTTCCGTCCAAATTATATTATAATATTATGTTACAATCTTACAATAGGCTAAGTTTTATTGAGTCATCAGTTATGGCCCATGAGTTCAATGAATGTGTCGGTTGTGGATTTGAATATTAAATGCGTAACGCTGATTGGCCAACAAACTATACAACTACCTCATCATTTTTTAATTATTTCATTAATACAAATATTCTAATTATTCATTAATTATTCTTAATACTAAATTAATTATTCAATTGTCATTTTTTAATTATTTCATTAATTACTCTATACTTACAAGTATTTTTAAGGTAATTATGAGTTTGTTTTGTATAACTTTTTAAAATTACGGTGTAGTGCAATGTGGTGAGGTGCAGTGGGGTACGGTGAGGTGTGGTGAGATATGATAATCGTGAATTTTTAAATATGTTTGGTAAAATTGTGATATTATGATCGTGATTTACGTAAAAATACTAATATACCCTTATATATATAAAATAATAAATATAATTATATTATAATTAATAGAATTAAGGGTAAAATAGTCTTTTTCAAAATCACGATGATGCACAACTGGTTTTAACAGCTGTGACGATATCGTGATTTTTTTAACGATATCACATCGCAATTAAACTTGTGTTTTGTGTAATATAAGAAAATCACGATCTGGACATCGCACCGCACCTCACCGCAGTTTTAATTTGAGTACCAAACAAACCCTATATATTATCTTGATTTTTCAATATTGAGTTTTATTTTAATTTTATGATTTTATAGTACACAAAACAAAGAACGCAAGATTTGTTCACATGAAAACAAGAAAACCGAGACTCCAAATCAAAAGTAAAAAAGATTAGATTAGTAAACCAAACCAAAAGATATTAAATTTATAATTTAAAAGATAATTTATAATAAACAAATTAGGTGTTATGATGAGATTGGGACATGATATTTGTATTTGATGAGTTTAATGATTGGTTCAATCAAGTTAATTATTATTAAACAATTTTAATTATCTAAATTTTAAGAAGAATTTATTTATTAAAAAACAAATATATCATAATCATGTAATTGTTAATCAATGATTTTATACTATTAGTGTTATTATTATATAAAATAATATATATGGTCAATAGTATAGGAACCATAGGTAGCATCTAACCTAATAATTGCAAATTAATGAAGGGAATTAAGTAACTACTTTGTTAATATTCTAAGCATCTTAATTATTTTTCCAAATGTAGGCACATTAAAGTTGATTAATATCATTAAACATTATTATCTCAATTATTTATAGTCAACTTCTTAAAAACCCGATTTAACCAGTATGACACCGGTATACCTGATACATATCATCAATCTTGTAATATACATATCGACATATATTTCGTTTCGAAAAAATATTGACTGAGTTGTGTTTGGTTTTCGGCATGGGCCAGTCCAATCCGTACAAACAGATCAACCCGTGGGTTAGCCCGCTAAATATCATTGTACGGGTTGAGCCGCGATTTTCAACCCGTCAAACCATACGGGTTCACGGGTTGAAGTGAGCCAATTTTGAATTCTTTTAAAAAATTTTAAGGTTAAAATTGAATGTTTTAATTTAAGCTTTATGTTTTTCACCCGTTGATGGATTGTGTCATACTTTCAACCCGTCGGGTCAACCCGTTGGGCCAACCCGTACGGGTTGACGGGTCAAGAAAAATTCTCAATCCGTTGGGCCAACCCGTCGGGTCAAGAAAAATTTTCAACTCGTTGGATCAACCCGTACGGCTTGACGGGTTGAATTGGGCCAATTTTGAATTTTTTTAAAAAAATTTATATTTTAAATTAAATATTTTTAAATTTTAGGGTTTAGGTTTTTCAACTCGTCAACGAGCTGGGCCATACTTTCAACCCGTCGGATCAACCGATTGACGGGTCAAGAAAAATTCTCAACCCATTGGACCAACCCTTTCAACATGTTCGACCCGTAACTTGTTGGGCCGGACCCATTCCCACCCCTAGTTTTCGTTTTACGACCGATTTGGGTCCCTTGTTCATCAAAATATCTACACTAAAATTCATAAAAGATAATTATGGAAAGATCAATTTTAATATAATATTTAATTTTTTATTTAAGTATACCAATCATAAAAAAATCATTTTTCAATTGTTTTAATACAAAAATATGTTGAAGAAACATTGATGAAAATATTCAACATTTTGATATATTTATATGCCTCTATCTTAATATTTTGATTTAAATGTAACAAAACTTATAATAATAAGATTGTATATAAACAAATATAATTAATTCATAATTATTAAAAAAAACCTTAGGTTTTCCACATTTACTAACTATTATCACAATCTCAAAAAATAAAGAAAGATGTTACAAATATTTTTTATCGTACTAAGAACAAAAATGGTCAATTTACTAGTTTAATCTATTGGGATATGTCAAAAATCTCGGTGGGTTAAAGAAATCCAAGAATAATAATTTTAAAAAACAAAAGGTAAATACAAAATAATTTTAACGTGGAAAACATAATGCTGATTAAAAACTATGTGATCAACGAAATGATCAAATTCACTATTATTTGAAGAATACAACACATACGAATAAGAATATCGAAATTGATCTTATAAACAATGAACCCTAATAACTTTTTATATAGTGGAAATATTTGAGGTACGAAAAATAACTATCAAATATCTCATAATATTTGATCATATTTAATATATGATTTACCATAATCAAATTATATATATGCATTTATATGCCGATTTGATATAATATTGTATATTTTTGTTACTCCTTCCAAACTGTCCCGTATCGATCGACCTCCATCTCATATCGAACCTATTCACTTTTTTCTTAGTTATTGTGTGGTGGTCTACTTGACCGACTGCTAGATATCGGTCCACTAGATCGATCGATCAACTCTAATTCTGATCGCCATGTGTACTGAAATGTAGTCGATCGTCATTCAATCTTCACACTCAACATAACGATAGCACCTAATGTAATAATCAACACTTCTAATGTAACTATCGTTTTTATCGGTTTCCGTTATTCTATTGATATTATACCCTAAAAACATTATATAATTAAAATTAATAATATATATTATTTATGAGTATTGTAATCATATAGAGTTTAAAAAAGTAATTTGGGCCAAAATTAAATATAAGCCCATTTAAGTTATTGGTCCATGGGCTATTTATTATTTATTTATTCCGCAGCCCCNGTAAAAATACTAATATACCCTTATATATATATAATAATAAATATAATTATATTATAATTAATATAATTAAGGATAAATTAGTATTTTCCAAAATCACGATGATGCTACATCTGGTTTTAACAGCTGTGATGATATCGTGATTTTTTTAACGATATCACATCGCAATTAAACTTGTGTTTTGTGTAATATAAGAAAATCACGATCTGGGCATCGCACCGCACCTCACCACAGTTTTAATTTGAGTACCAAACAAACTCTATATATTATCTTGATTTTTCAATATTGAGTTTTATTTTAATTTTATGATTTTATAGTACACAAAACAAAGAACACAAGATTTGTTCACATGAAAACAAGAAAACTGGGACTCCAAATCAAAAGTAAAAAAGATTAGATTAGTAAACAAAACCAAAAGATATTAAATTTATAATTTAAAAGATAATTTATAATAAACAAATTACGTGTTATGATGAGATTGGGACATGAAATTTGTATTTGATGAGTTTAATGATTGGTTCAATCAAGTTAATTATTATTAAACAATTTTAATTATCTAAATTTTAAGAAGAATTTATTTATTAAAAAACAAAAATATCATAATCATGTAATTGTTAATCAATGATTTTATACTATTAGTGTTATTATTATATAAAATAATATATATGGTCAATAGTATAGAAACCATAGGTAGCATCTAACCTAATAATTGTAAATTAATGAAGGGAATTAAGTAACTACTTTGTTAATATTCTAAGCATCTTAATTATTTTTCCAAATGTAGGCACATTAAAGTTGATTAATATCATTAAACATTATTATCTCAATTAATTATAGTCAACTTCTTAAAAACCCGATTTAACCAGTATGACACCGGTATACCCGATACATATCATCAATCTTGTAATATACATATCGACATATATTTCGTTTCGAAAAAATATTGACTGAGTTGTGTTTGGTTTTCGACATGGGCCAGCCCAACCCGTACAAACAGATCAACCCGTCAGCTGGTCCGCTAAATATCATTGTACGGGTTGGACCGTGATTTTCAACCCGTCAACCCGTACGGGTTGACGGGTTGAAGTGGTCAATTTTGAATTTTTTTAAAAAAAATTAAGGTTAAAATGGAATGTCTTTTAATTTTAGAGTTTATGTTTTTCAACCCGTTGATGGGTTGGGCCGTACTTTCAACCCGTTGGTCCAACCTGTACGGGTTGACGGATTCGACCCATAATCCGTTGGGTCGGACCCGTTCCCACCCCTAGTTTTGGGGTAACGACCAATTTGGGTCCCTTGTTCATCAAAATATCTACACTCAAATTCATAAAAGATAATTATGGAAAGATCAATTTTAATATAATATTTAATTTTTTATTTAAGTATACCAATCATAAAAAAATCATTTTTCAATTGTTTTAATACAAAAATATGTTGAAGAAACATTGATGAAAATATTCAACATTTTGATATATTTATATGCCTCTATTTTAATATTTTGATTTAAATGTAACAAAACTTATAATAATAAGATTGTATATAAACAAATATAATTAATTCATAATTATTAAAAAAAACCTTAGGTTTTCCACATTTACTAACTATTATCACAATCTCAAAAAATAAAGAAAGATGTTACAAATATTTTTTATCCTACTAAGAACAAAAATGGTCAATTAACTAGTTTAATCTATTGGGATATGTCGAAAATCTCGGTGGGTTAAAGAAATCCAAGAATAATAATTTTAAAAAACAAAAGGTAAATACAAAATAATTTTAACGTGGAAAACATAATGCTGATTAAAAACTATGTGATCAACGAAATGATCAAATTCATTATTATTTGAAGAATACAACACATACGAATAAGAATATCGAAATTGACTTTATAAACAATGAACCCAAATAACTCTTTATATAGTGGAAATATTTGAGGTACGAAAAATAACTATCAAATATCTCATAATATTTGATCATATTTAATATTTGATTTACCATAATCAAATTATATATATGCGTTTATATGCCGATTTGATATAATATTGTATATTTCTGTTACTCCTTCCAAACTGTCCCGTATCGATCGACCTCCATCTCATATCGAACCTATTCACTTTTTTCTTAGTTATTGTGTGGTGGTCTACTTGACCGACTGCTAGATATCGGTCCACTAGATCGATCGATCAACTCTAATTCTGATCGCCATGTGTACTGAAATGTAGTCGATCGTCATTCAATCTTCACACTCAACATAACGATAGCACCTAATGTAATAATCAACACTTCTAATGTAACTATCGTTTTTATCGGTTTCCGTTATTCTATTGATATTATACCCTAAAAACATTATATAATTAAAATTAATAATATATATTATTTATGAGTATTGTAATCATATAGAGTTTAAAAAAGTAATTTGGGCCAAAATTAAATATAAGCCCATTTAAGTTATTGGTCCATGGGCTATTTATTATTTTTTTATTCCGCAGCCCCTATGTTATCTTAAGCCATCGCCTCGTTATTTTGGTTGTCGCTCGTCTCTATTATGTTCGCATAATCAGAGGGATTATTTACCTGAAAATAATTCAAAAATAAGAAAATGTTAAATAAATTTATTTGTCACATTTATCATTAGGTATGAGTCTTCAAAGATGAGCCTTGGTTCGGATAGTATTTTAATCAGGTTCGAGTTTATAGATAACCGACTCAAAATTGGATTATTCATACATTTTTTCGACTAAAATCATAAATTATAATTTCTCATACTTGCTCTAGTCAAGAGTCATGTTTTTATACAGTTCGGTACGTTAAAAATCGAGTGACACTAGTATTTTGATCGGTACTGTCTGATACCTGGTTTTCGGGTCAGGACCAGGGTTTTTTCGTGTTCGGCACGAAAAAAATTTAAAACATATATTTATAAAAAAGAATTTTCCAAATTTTTCTTTGTAAAAAAATTTGGTATTGTATGGTATACCGACTGTATCCGTTCGGAACATAACTGAATTCAGATCGGTATGAAAACATTGATCAAAAGTTATGATTTGTTGACATTATGATTTATTTAATGGATGAAAATGTAAGATTTTCAGAATTCCTTTTAAGAACCGAACCCGATGAAAAATCGATGTATCAAGACCCATGGATTCTAATCGGGTTCGAGACAAGTTAGGATATTATTTATTTATTATTCGGGTCGGGTATATTTATTCATACATGAGACACAACCCATAATTCAAAGATCACATTTTCTTTTATGTGAGTATGAAAAAATAAGCATTTGAGTATAAAAAATAAGCACAAATTTACCTTTCTGCAATTACTCCTAATCTCGCCATGTTTTCCGGTGATCGGGCTGAGTTTCGACATCTTAACCATAGCTTTTGCGAAATCATCGAAAAAAGCCTCGGGATCAATACTATAAACTATTGTTTGTAATAAAGTTGATCGATCGTTAAGAAGTTGTTGATCGGAATGTAGGAGCCCCATTTGAAGCAACAAATCCCGATAATAATCGTTGTTAAACTCCGTTGGACTCGCCACATCTAGTGCAGAAAGATTGTTGTCACCTTTTCCGACAGTGATCGGACAATTGGCTTGCTCCGATACCGCGAAATTAGGGTTTATGTTCGTCTCGTTGTAGATTCTTGTCCTAAATGTTACACATCTTGCTAGCCCTATTGTATGGGCTCCTAGATTAAATAAATTAATCATCTTTTAATAGTTGAAATTCATAATTCAATAAGTCGAAAAATTGTCTATATAATATAGTTAATAAAATGTGTGATATTATAATAGAAGATCCTACAATTATACCGCTCAATTATCTATTTTTCTTATGTTAGTGAATATTAGATCAATATTATCGATCACGTGGTTTTTCTAGTTTTGAATTTTCACGAAATCTTGCTCTTTCACCGTAATTTCGCCAAACTATATAATTTCCAATGCTTTTATACTGGCCGCTACTACAAAATCGGTATAACCTATACTTTCCGGATCGAAACCCGGATTTTTCGGGTTCGACCTTAAAAAAATTTTAATTTTCTAATAAAAATATTTTTTGTATAGAAAGAAATTCTTGACCGGTAAGAAACGACTAATAATTTAAATCAATTTTTTAAAAATTTTTTTTTTTAAATAAAAGTTATTTTGTAAAGGAATGATTTCCAGATGAATATGACATTTATAATTTAAATCAAATTTTTAAAAATATTTTTCTACATGAAGAAATTCTAGACCGATATAAAAACGTTGATAATTTAAATAAAATTTTGTATATGATTTGATTTAAATAATTTAATTTTGAATAAAACTATCTTACCTGATAGTGTAACCATTTCACTAGCTGAAAATCCCTTCTTGGAGAAGGCCTTGATGAGGCCAGTGAGGTTAAGAGCAGGCGAAGGAAGGTCGGTATTCGCAGCGGAACGATTTGCAGTAGTCGAGTCTCTTCTTCCCAATGGAACCGTCCAACTCGGCCCATTTAACTATAATGAGTCGAGCAAAAGAATCATTTTATAAAAAATATTACAAACCAATTAATAATGATATCATTAGTGTACCTCAACAACACCATCTCGTGCAGCAAGAGCGGTAATATCAGCACAAGAAACAACACCGGGACATGACTTTTCGACCTTTACTTTAATCCCATCAATTAAATCAAATCCTCTTAAAGAGTTCGCATTAGGAAACGCCGTCTTTTCACCAGTGAAATTTGATGTGTCGTCAAGTAACACAGATCCATCGCATCCCTATTATTGATCCAATGTTTAAGTTACTAGTTCCATGCCAGATATGCAGGTAAATATTGTTGTATAATAGGAGATCCAACAAATATTAATATGTGTTACACACAAATTTAATCTCAATACTTTTATGGTTTTGACAATTATGGTTCTCAAAGTTTTATAATTATGACAATTGTGATTTCCAAAGTATCAAGATAGTTATGTAAAAGGTATATCCCAAAATTTACGAAATTATAGGAATGATATCTAAAGTTATTAATATTGTTTTTTTACCTCTAACATTTTAGCATCTGGTTTTCCGTTAAGTTGACAATCATTTTTTTGTTAGTATGAGTGATCTTCAAAGTACTCATATAAGATCCGTTTGAAAAATTATACAAAATTGACTTTTGATGTTCGAGAATCGTGCATAAAATATTAATGAGTTTGTTAGAGTGTTAATGACAAACGATATTGAGCTTGAGGTGTTTTACGTGCATTTAATTGAAATTTGATGATTATAAATACATATTTTTGTTTAAAAAATTTATCATATTTGCAATTTCGTAACTTAGAGGGAATGTCTTTTACACCGCCCGTAAGTTTGGGGGCCGTAGCCAAACTTCACCCATAGGAAAATATGCCCATATGCTTTGTAAACAAGCAAAATAAGTCATAAAAGTTTAATATAAACGACATAATTGGTTTTCATAATTTTTAAATTTTAGCAATTGTGATTCTCATACAAAATCAAATTCACTTTGAAGATATGATTTGTCAAATATTACAAACTTAAAGTATCATAAAAACCAATTATAAAAGAAAAAGATACGAGATTCGGAGAGTTTACATTGACGAAGCAATCGTGGAAGTGTAGACGAAGCAAGGATGCACCAATACGAGGCTCTTGTTGTACACCTTTTCTCACTACATGCCTTACAATTGATTGAAGCTTCGGACAAGTAAAGTTGTAGAAATTCGGAGAAAGCTTTGCGTTCCCGAATCTTATTACAACGAGAAAAACAACGATTCTTGCAAGAAAACCGCTTACAGATGAAGAAGAAGAAGACATTTTTGTTTCTGCAGAAGATGAATTCAAGAAGAATGAGCAAGTTTAATATTTATGAGCCTCTATGGATAAGGCATTAATTAAAGAATATATAATTCATAATTCTACGGCGAGAAGTCTGCATTTTACCCCTAAAACAAGTATGGATTATAAGAATTTATAAAGTTTGATCGAAAATATTATTGAGGACATACAAGAATGGAATTTAAGAAAAGGATACGAAAAATTGGAAGATTTTTCTTGGGTGAACATTCAATACCAAATATCGTATCATACATAATACTGAAAATATTGAATATGCAGATCTCATTCCAAAAATATTCTAAAATAATAAAATTTGAAACACTTGGGATTATATTATATTATGATTGTTATTTATATTTTTAAGATTAAATGTAGATCAATGTTTTCATACCGATCCACAATTCCATTCCGGTCTGAATCAGTTGACCGGTATGGCCGCTACACAAATGGCTTTCTACCATTGGTAGATACAAATGTTATATCATCTAATTCATTTTAAATAAAATTCACATTAAATTATCTTATATAAAAGCTAAACCCACATTTAAAAAAATAACTATACAAAAATAATTAAATTAAAATGAGAATAATTTAAAATCTTATTAAACTACAAAACACACTTAATTGTAATTATATATGAAAGTGATAAGGGTATAAATACAGCTACCTATCGTTATTTTTGAATTGATTTAGGATTGCGATCATTTTTGTTATAATATATATGAAATAAAAATAATATAAATATGAATATATTAATTAATTATAAATTTGATCCATATAATTTTAGCTCGACCCTATTTATAAGATCATTAAATTATAATATTTTTAAGAGCGACATTCAAATTTAATGTTTATATTTTAATGGTTCTGACAATTATGGACACTAGAGTTTATAAGTGTGGCAATTCTGATGACCAAAATATGAAAATGACAAAATCGATCTACATGTTTTATAAGTTTTACAAAATCAATTTTTAAAGTTTAGTTTATATGTCTAATTGGTCCCCAAAGTTTTTAATTTTGACAATTGTGTTCTGATTTTTTCATTTTAGGGATTTTATTTGTCAAATATTACAAATTTGGAAGATTAAATTTGTCAATATCTTGAATTTTGAGATTTAATATGCAATTATAAGTTACGAATATCAAATTTTGAAAATTTAAGAAGAAATACCTATTTTTCTTATTTAATTATTTCATCTATATTTTTTATTACGCGGTCACATAATGCCTCACTGTCTAAGGTTCATTAAAAAATGCACCAGCTGGATGTGCTTTAAATGCTAAGAGCATCGCCAATCATCATTCCAATTTCCTATATTATAATATATGTTTATACAATAAATAATTCAAGAGATGAATTCAATTTTAGACTTTACTAACAATAAATCAAAGATTATTGACCAAATAAACCCGGTATTTAAGATATATTAAACCCGAATTAAAGACAGTTTCGACAAGTAACCATGACGTATATTAAGGGTTTAGTGTTTTAGACCATCTCCAAGGATGCTCGTGACCATATGGAAATATGGTATTGGACCCTTTTGGTTGCCACGTTGGCATGATCAAAACGATAGGTTTTGGTCATATGACATTACTATGATCTAAGGAGAGAGAATTTTCTCTTTTGGGTTTATAATTTTAAAAATATTTTTTAATATAATATATTATAGCAATATACATTATTAATATTAATAAATATATGAATTCATATTGTGTGGTAAAAAAATCAGGGGTACTAACAGTCGTCCGATTCGCAATAAGACGAATTCAGTTTTAAATTTGTTTGAATGTGGTAAACGATTTATGAAGTAAAGAGGGCAATCGACATATCGTTTTTAGAGTGGAAAAACCTTTGAAATGGGAAAAACCACCTGACTAAGAGCTGAAAATGTTTTTAGTTGATATATTAATAAAATAGTTCATATTACAAACAATGAAGGTTTATGAAAATGACGAGGGTAATAAGAAAGCGCAAAAGGTAAAACCAGCAGAGTATCAGCTGATTTGCGCGTCCAAAAAGTCATGTCTTAGTTAGCCATCGAGTCTTGCATTTATAGAGAAGAAAACGCGTGGGATCACGCCCTATAACTACCTCTGACAATGTCGTTTTCCCATGGCGGAAAACGTGGATGAGCCGAAGTGCAGATTGCGTGATTGGGCCCGAAGAGTGGAAAACATGACCAAACTTGGAGCGCAAGACACGTGGGCTGTAACCATTTTGACCGATCCATTTGATCGGTCCTCGAAGCGATGGATAACACGCGGCTCTACCCTTCGGTCCTGGCTATTGATTAATGGGCTCAACCCAAGTTGGTCTTCGGGTCCAGCTATCTTTGTTGGACCGACTCTTTGTTAGGAGTTGGATATAGGGCCTTAGGTTCGGCTTCCATCACTAGAGCCAGTCTAGGATGACTTGGGCCTCATCCAGTTCGGGATATCGAGTTCTGGAGTTCTCATCAAATATATTATGATTAACCTGTAATATTTTATTAATTAGTCAAATTTGTCAACATTTAAAAGTCATCTTGTCGATAATATTTGGGCGAAATTTCACAAATAATTGTATTGACTATTTTGATAAATAAATAATATTTTATTTTAATCTAAAATTATATTTTAATATAATGTTTTATTATAATTAATTTTAATATTTTATTTAAAATATAAGTTAAACTTTTAATTATTGTATTATTTAGAGAATACGATTGAAATACATGTAACTAAATTTATTTGGAATGATGTGGATGAAAGAGAATAAAAAAATGATATGAATGAGAGATAAAATGATATGTATGAATGAGAAGATAATGTCTTAAAAGAAAAATTTGATATTGACAGGTATAAACATGGTCACGGATTGAGATGATCTAACAAAACAAGAGATTTATCAACATAATAAACCCGGTGCAACAAGCTATTAAACCCAAAAACTAAAGAAATTTCGATAAAATGATCGGCCTACAATTACTTATATTTATGGTTTTATAGCATACAAAAATTGAATGTATATGCTGATACCTTCTAGGAATATTCCTTTATATTTTGACTAGTTGTATGTATGACCAAAAACCCTAACCCATCAACGAACCCATGAACCCTTTAGATTTAATTATGTTGTTTCATAGCGATTAAATTTGTTATTAATTTATGATATCAATTTACATTTTTGGATCCCATAATATAAAAAAATATTACACTCATATAGGGATTGTTTGGTTTAAGTTGGCCACTGCGGTCTGGTGACCGCATCGTACTTTTTTTTAACTATCAAACAAATCTAAGTAATTATGGTGATCGTATCGGGATTTTTGACTGTCAAATGACAATGTCTTGATACGTATGGCTAATTCACCGTGATTTAGTAAATTTCAAAATTACCTTAAAGTTAATTTAATTTCTTTAAAATCAAATTTTAACTAATTTTATTCTCATTTCATAAATATTAAGCAAATTTTCCAAGTAATGTGGATCTGCGTTTTTTAATTTATTCTTGAAGTTAGAGAATTTGTGACACTTGTAAAGTTGATGTCGACCCCTTTCGGAGACGTTACCGTCCCTCATAATTGGTAAAAAATTTCAATATATTTTTATTGAAATCAATATGTATTTTTAAATTCTTTTACTACGATTATGATTTATATTCCGATACATTATTATAAAATAAGTTATTAAAATTAAATACACATATTAGTTTATTTTATATGTAATAAATATTTTAGTATTTATTTAATTTATATTTATATATAATAAATATATTAATATAAAAGTTAAAATATATATTTTATTACAATCATGGTAAGATCACCATTGTTTTTGTAAACAGTTTTTTAAAATTCGATTATAATTATCACGATTATCTCAACGACGATCCCCATATCTCATCTTGATTTTGAAAAATTAAATCAAATAACGAGTCTCACCCTGAAATAATAGACACAAGTTTATTTATTATTAATTTAATAAAAAAATAGAATTTATTGACCTCAAAACTCAAAAGGGAAAAGGTTATATAATAAGCCCAGGCCCAGATCTTCACAGTATCTTAATACTAAAATCACAAAGAGCCCAACCCTTGATTTTGAATTGGCTTTCTTCAACATGTCCACGAGTAAGAAATTGGGAAGCAAAATTGATGCCAGAAATGTTGATCATCTCAGTGATTTGCCTGATTCTTTGATTTGTCACATTCTTGGTTATCTATCAACCAAAGAATCTGTATCCACAACCGTATTGGCTAAAAGATGGAAGTTTCTTTGGTCCGGCGTCCCAAATTTGGTATTTGATTTCACCAGTTCAAATGCTCGCCAATTTAATCATGATAATGTGTTGGAATCTGTTAATTTTCCTAGAAATAGTCAACTTTCTGAAGGTGCCATTATTCGGAATGTCATGTCGCTGCATAATGCATTAGCTTTGGATAATTTTTGCCTCAAATATGGTCATGGTGACATCAGTGATTCAGATTTGGATGAATTTGTCACTGAAGCTGTTTTACGTGGTGTGAAAAATCTTGAAATTGAGTGTCTTTATCCTGATTGTGATTTCATAAGCACTGAATGTTTTGGTAGCAAGGCCCCTTTATCCATATTGAACTGCAAGGGGCTTGTTAGTTTGAAACTTTGTAAATGTTATCTGCACTTCGATGGGATTGTTTGTTTGCCGAGCCTTAAAAACCTTTGTCTAGATGAAACCTTGTACTTAAATGCTGAAACCCTTCCTCGATTGATTTCCGGGTGCCCGTCTTTAGAAGAACTAACCTTGAAACAAGTTAATGCACCGGAGTTTTACTGTTGGAGTATATGTTCAGAGACATTGAGGTGTTTAAATGTTGAATTATCTCTTATGTTTGTTGGCAATGATTACTCTTTATCTGCTAGTGAACGTTACACTAAGGAGTTTGATTGGGATGATTTCATATGGGAAATAAAAACTCCTTCACTTAGTCGTTTAAATCTATGGTTCCATAGATTAGATGATTTTACCTTTGATGTTCCTCTTCGTTTTCTTGATAATGTCCCGAGCATTAAGTGGCTTAAACTACGATGCGATTTCGTTGATATTGAGCTTGCACATGATGTTATCCTAACTGGAGACCTACATAATCTAGAAAGACTTGATTTCTCTGCTGACTGGTCTTTTCTCTTAGAGTTACTTAAGAATGCTGATAATTTGAAAGATCTCATTGTTCGACAGGTTGGGCGCACAATGCGTTGGTTTCGTATTCCCGAAAAAGTGCCTGAATGCTTGATATCACATCTTGAAACAGTTACATTTGTGGGATTCGAATCATCGAAGATTGAGTTTCGGTTCTTGAATTATCTTTTGAAGAACGCATTAGTCTTGAAGAAGGTTTCGGTATGCTGTTATCCCGGTCACTGTGTTTCGAAGGGGATCAAGAAGCTTGAAAAATTGCAGAAACTTTCAGGCAAAGTTGAATTCCATGTACATGAGTTTGATCCTCCTTTCCGTCAGTTCCTCAGTTGCGACGTTATATCGTTATGAGCTTCGTCGTAAAAGTAGTGAATGTGTATCTTTATGGTATGCAGAAACAGAACTTCTCCGGTACTGTATCGAAATTAGCCCGAAAGTTGTGAGAAACTCGGCTTGTTGAAATGTATTGTGATATGCATGAGTAGAACTCCTCCGGCAAACATGACTCGTATCGAGGGAGTTTGCTCCTTGGAATTCTGGTCGAAAGTCATCGAGAATTCCTAATGAATTTGGTGATCCATATTATGATATAGATCATTGTTATTTAATATTATAATGCTTGAATCAATTATTAATGTGAAATTCTTGAGGACTCAATTGCAATTTATTGAGAGTAGATTTGTAATTAGTACAAACTTCATTTATAAATATTATGTATGATCTATGTCCAAGCAAGAAAGAAAAAAGAAGTTAAGCTCCTCATCTTATGACAATCTTATGATCATGCTGAAGATTATTGCTCCAGTTTCATGTGTTCTTCATATTATTCATTGTTCTAATAAATTCATGTATGCTTCCAGTGTACAATTTCTGACATCGAATCTCAGTAATTCTATCATATTGATCTAATGATAAAATATTCATATTAAAATATATATACCATACATGATTGAAAAAATATTTTTACTTTCGCTTTATAAATTGTAATATTTCTGTATTTATCTTTATTATAGTTACTACTTTTTTTATTTAGTTAAATATAATAGATATTTAATTAATGTATACATTTGAGGAAATATAAGTGCAATTAAAAATATTTTTGTAAATGTGAAAGAATTAGAATCTAAAAAAACTATTTGAATTATAAATAAAATGATTTGTATACATGAAAATAGTTATATGTGAAAGAAAAGTTTGATGTTGATGGTATGAACATGATCATATATGAAAAAGGCCTAACAAAACCAAAGATTTATTAACCTGAGAAACCCGGTACAACGAGTGATTAAACCCGAAAATTAATGATGGTTTCGATAAAATGATCATATGGGCTACTATTATATACATATGAGCGAATAATGATACTATGTATAATCTATGTGGCATCGACTCTTCAATTTTTCACATTCTCCCGTGTTGGATCGAGTCGGACTCTCCGACTCGGTCCGACTCTTGATACAAAACGACGCCGTTTTGATTTCTTCTTTAATTTGATTTTTTTCTTTCATAAAAAACGTATCTTATGCGCATTCACGATTTTCTTATGTTGTCGATCTTCTTGTGAATTCTTCGTGCAAGCGATAATAGACCGAAAAGTAGTTGTAGAACCGACAAATGATATTCATTTTTTATAAGTTAAATCTTCTTATATAATAAATTGATAAATATTTGTAGTTTTTATTTTGGAGTTTATGCAATTTTATACAAATTCTAACATTTTTTTTATAATTTTCTATTATTTAATATTATTTTATTTAATAATTCGAGACAAATCGAAAATCCGACTCTTATACTTGTGACGAATCGCATCGAATTGGTCGGACGAATCGATACCGCATAGCTTATAATTAGGTATATTTATGGTTTAGGGTTTTATAGCATAACAAAATTGTTAGAGATGATATTTGCATTTTAATTAATGGGGATTAAAATAATGAAATAATTGAATATATATGCTGATACCTTATAGGAATATTCCTTTTGATTTTGACTAGTTTTATGTTTTTATGACCAAAATCCCTAGCGTAGTCAACAAACCCAAATCTAGTTATTCGAGTTTGAGTCTAGTTAATATGGTGGTGATCAATGTTTTAAAAATCAATATCCACAAATATATCGAACAAGTTTATTGGATCGATATATCAGATATATATCGGATATATTGGATATATATCGGAATATATTAAAATAAATTAAATTATAAAATATTTTTAATTTTATATTTATTAATATTAATAAATTATATTTAATTAAATTAAAATAAATAATAATAATAAATAATAAATAATAAACTAGGGAGAGAGAATTCTCTCTCCCTATATTTTGACCACGGTCGTATGGTTGTACCAAATACCATGATCATACCAACGTAGTGCTCAAACATTGTGGCGGCCAAATCAATGTTTTTTAATATAACTTATATATATAGGGAGAAAATTGGCGAAATAGTTCTCTGCGCACCAAACATTTGCAAAATAACCTGTTTCAGAAAAAACTTAGCATAATAGCATGTTTTCTTAACATTTTTGTGAAATAGCCCTATTTAGGTGAGAAAAAAATTTTGTATATATATTTTTCGTAATATGTATTAAATTAATCAAATAAAATATATTATTTACATTTTTCTATTAAAAAGTACATATATCAATAAACATGTTTCTATAAATTATTTTTAAAATAAATTTTATAGTTTTTTATTAAAAAAAATATGCATTTTAATTAAAATACATTAACATCTAATATTACAATTTTGAGTTTTTAATTAAATAATTAATTTTGATTAAAAGTAAATTAAATTCGGTTACTAAAATCGTAATTCAAAAAAATCGAAACTACATATAATAACATAAAATACAAGTAATGAATGAAGTGTACAAATGAAACAACATAAACGAAAATAGATTGACGAGATAATTTTATATTTAAATTACATGGAATAAATCTTATATCAAAATAAAAATTAAAATAAATTATAATTTATAAAACATTTAATTTAGTTATATTTAAACCCAATGAAATAAATATAATAAAATACACACAAATAATTATATAAATAAACAACATAAAATCAAATAGATTCAACACAATATAAAATTACATTAAATTAGTTAAGAAAACTTATTTTTCCCAAAGTTATTGAAAAATAATTTAATTTAATGAATTCAACTAGATGAAAGTTAAATACAACAAAATTAATGTCATCTAAATATTGGAATACCGATATCGATATCGATATCGATATCGAAAGGTGATTTTTAATATTATTCATATTGTTGATTTATATTGATGACGATGTTGTGGATTTCGTTATGTAGAGATATCATGATTTTAGTAACCGAAATAATTTTGTTTTTAATCGAAATTTATTAGTTTATTAAAAACTCAAAATTGTAATATTAGATGTTAATGTATTTTAATTAAAATGTATATTTTTTTAATAAAAAACGATAAAATTTATTTTTAAAATAATTTATAGAAACATGTTTATTGATATATGTACTTTTTAATTAAAAAATGTAAATAATATATTTTATTTGATTAATTTAATATATATTACGTAAAATATAGATACAAAATTTTTCTCTCACCTAAAGAGGGCTATTTGACAAAGATGTTAAGAAAACATGCTATTATGCTAAGCTTTTTCTAAAACAGTTTATTTGGCAAAAGTTTGGTGCAGAAAGAGCTACTTAATCAATTTACCCAAATATATAGAATTGGTCTAAATACTTTATATAAATAAATTTAATGGTATTTTATCTTTTTAAAATTATTTGATATTATTGTTTTTTTAATTATGTTATTTAATAATTTAGTTATTATTTAATGATATCAATAATCAATAATATATATAAAAATTACTTACACTCATATGGATTCATCACCGTGATATAATGGAAACGCAAGTTTATTTAGTAATTAATTTAATAATAAAAACATAGAATTTATTGATCTCAAAACTCAAAGGGAGAAGGTTATAATAAGCCCAGGCCCAAATCTTCACAGTATCTTAAGACTAAAATCACAAAGAGCCCAACCCTTGATTTTGAATTGGCGTTCTTCAACATGTCCACGAGTAAGAAATTGGGGAGTGAAATTGATGCCAGAAATGTTGATCGTCTCAGTGATTTGCCGGATTCTTTGATTTGTCGCATTCTTGGTTATCTATCAACCAAAGAATCTGTATCCACAACCGTATTGGCTAAAAGATGGAGGTTTCTTTGGTCCGGCGTCCCAAATTTGGTATTTGATTTCACCGGTTCAAATCCTCGCCAATTTAATCATGATAATGTGTTAGAATCTGTTAATTTTCCTAGAAATTGCCAACTTTCTGAAGGTGCCATTATCCGGAATGTCATGTCGCTGCATAATGCATTAGCTTTGGATAATTTTTGCCTCAAATATGGTCATGGTGACATTAGTGATTCAGATTTGGATGAATTTGTCACTGAAGCTGTTTTACGTGGTGTGAAAAATCTTGAAATTGAGTGTCTTTATCCTGATTGTGATTTCATAAGCATTGAATGTTTTGGTAGCAAGGCCCCTTTATCCATATTGAACTGCAAGGGGCTTGTTAGTTTGAAACTTTGTAAATGTTATCTGCACTTCGATGGGATTGTTTGTTTGCCGAGCCTTAAAAACCTTTGTCTAGATGAAACCTTGTACTTAAATACTGAAACCCTCCCTCGATTGATTTCCGGGTGCCCGTTTTTAGAAGAATTAACCTTGAAACAAGTTAATGTATCGGAGTTTTACTGTTGGAGTATATGTTCAGAGACATTGAAGTGTTTAAATGTTGAATTATCTCTTATGTTTGTTGGCAATTATCACTCTTTATCTGGTAGAAAAATTTACGATGAAGAGTTTGATTGGGATGAATTCATATGGGAAATGAAAACTCCTTCACTTAGTCGTTTAAATCTATGGTTCCACACATTAGATGATTTTACCTTTGCTGTTCCTCTTCGTTTTCTTGATAATGTTCCGAGCATTAAGTTGCTTAAATTACGATGCGATATCGTTGATATTGAAAAACCACATGATGTGATTCCAACTGGAGACTTACATAATCTTGAAAGAATTGGTTTCTCTGCTGACTGGTCTTTTCTCTTCGAGTTGCTTAAGAATGCTTATAATTTGAAAGATCTCATTTTTCGACAGGTTGGGCGCACAATGCGTTGGTTGCGTATCCCCGAAAAAGTGCCTGAATGCTTGATATCACATCTTGAAACAGTTACATTTGTGGGATTCGAATCATCGAACGTTGAGTTCCGGTTATTGAAATATCTTTTGAAGAATGCATTCGTCTTGAAGAAGGTTTCGGTATGCTGTTATCCCTGTCAAATTTGTTCCAAGGGGATCAAGAAGCTTGAAGCTTTGCAGAAAGTTTCAAGTAAGGTTGAATTCCATGTACATGAGTTTGATCCTCCTTTGCGTAAGTTCTTCGGTTGCGACGTTTTGTCGATATGAGCTTGTTTATACTCGTAAAAGTAGGGAATGTGTATTGTTTTGGTATGAAGAAACGAAACTTTTCAGGTACCGTATCGAAATTAGGCCGAAAGTCGTGAGAAACTTGGCTAGTTGAAATGTTTTGTGATGTGTGATATGTAGAGATAGAACTCCTCCGTTAAACATGAAAAGTATTCGAAAGAGTTTGCTCATTGGAATTTCGGTCGAAAGTAGACGTAAAACTCGGTTAGTTGAGCCACTTTTGGGTAGGGTTGGACACGAGCCGGCCCAACAGGATACGCATTGAACACATTGAACTTGTCAACTCGTATGGGTTAGGAAACTTTATTGATCCGTCAATGGGTTAATCTGACGGGTTGGAGAATCAGTCTAACCCGTCAACGGACTTATATAATATACATTATAAACTAAAAATAATAATTTGGCTCATATAATTCCATTGATCCTTTGATTTTTGTGTCACAATGAATATATTTATTTTTTATAGGCCAATCCATAGTTTGACTCAATTCTATGGGTTAGGTTGATACATGTTCACTCCTACTATGATTTATAATTTTAGATGTACTTAATTATCATAACCCACTTTTTACTTCTTCATAAGATTAGGTTTTAGAATTGGATGAAATTTAAATAAATTTTATTTTGGCGAAATTATGATATTTAGAGATTAGCAAAAATTTTGAAATACCAAATACCATATCAAAATTTTGTTATTTCGATATTTGGTATTTGGTATTCGGTTTGGTAGTTGATTTTATTAAATTGTGGTATTTGGTTTAATATTCGGTAATAAAAATGAAAATTCGGTAAATACCGAATACCAAATTAATTTTTTAAAAATATATATTTTAAAAAAATTTTAAATGTGCCATTGATCATTCAATTATTAATATTGGATTGAATGTAGGGTTTTATGATATTATTCTAATTTACATCTATTATTAATATAATAGGTGTACGAGTCTTTGATTCTTGTATAAGTTCTTTGAGTTTGAAAAGTGTGCAGACACTTATATGCACTCAACATTGGCTCCGTAGGTTACATTCTGATGATATTGAAGAAGATCAATATAAGCAAGATAACTTTGAGAATGATAATTTAATTTCAATATGAGTAAACTATCAACTTCTCATTTATTTTCTAATAATTATTTTTCGTATTTGTTTTCAGAAGTTTCAGAACAGTCTACACTTATATTGTAGTAGAAATTAGAAGAATTGAAAATTATATTATTATATAAATAGAGAAATTTGATCAATTATTCAATGTTTGTCTTTTAATTGATTGGTACCAAAAAATTATTGGATCGAGATCGATATTCAATATTTAGTTTTTGGTTTAGTATTCGGTATTTCAATATTTAGTTTAGTTTGATATTTGGTAACGAATGCTCACCCCTAATGATATTGTTAGTATTATCATTAATTATGTTTTTATATCGAAATTCTGTTAATTTTGCGGAAAATTTGTTTTTCGAATGGAATCCATTTTATTTCAATTGAACACATTAATTGTAAATTACTTGTTTATTTACGTTTTGTAAATATATAAGTTTTATATTCAATCAAGAGCATTATTACATATTACATCATAAAATAACAAATTTAATAAGCACACAAAATAAATATCATTGCACACCATAACCATAAATCCGAGATTAGCCCGATGGAATATCGATACTATTGAATTTATCGAGGATTGCGACGAGCAAAAGGGCAAAAGCGTAATCTACATTCGGATTTACGGTAACTCCATACTTCTCTTTGGCAAATATCGAAGTCTTTTTCTTCTGCATCTGCATTACCAAAAATTATCATAATGTTAAATTTCGACACATCTTAATGCAATCCTTTTAACGAAACACCAAATGTATATTTCTCGTCTTACTTGAGCTATGATGTTTTCACCCGAGTTTCCCGAATATATAACGCAAGAGTTTTCACTCCAACCACCCTCGATTCTAAAATCACTGATTTCTTCGGTCGTGTTACCGGCCATGTAAACGTTAAGCTTCGGTTTCACTTGAAAGTATTTTGATCGTTTCACACTGAAAATGAAATCTTCCTCTTCGGTACTCTCGCCTCTAAAAACTCTCCATCTTCCATTAAGAGATGATAACTAATACAAAAAAGGGAAATTTAAATTATATTAAACTTTAAAATCAAATTAATTTACGTGAGAAAATATGCATAAATATAATGTATAATAGAACTCAATGTTACCTTTAACTTAAAAGCGACGATGGTCGAACCGGTAGCATCGCGGAAGAAGTGTTTTCATTGTGGCTATAGAATTTTTGTTTGATCGAAAAGACAATGTTTTCATTGAGATCGACGATGTCGAAATCACCGTCAATTCTACGAACCATCGTTAGATCGACGGAATTTTCGTTACAAAATTGCGGGCTGATTATCGTAACTGATGACGTGGAGCTCATTCCTGCCATTATATTTTATAATGCTAAAATGGATTGCTTTTTTTGTTGTGGTAATGAAGAGATTATATACAAGTTGGAATTGAAAGGCGCGTTTCTTGGAAATTGCTTGAAATTCAAAATCGCGTTTTCTTCAAATGATATCAGTCAACAAAGGCGTGGGTGGAATTCTTTCCTACTGAATAATATGTTTGAATTTTATATTATTATTATTATTTATATTTTTTTGTTTTTGTTTTAGTTTTATTTTATAAAGAATTCAACTAAAAGTGACTAACAAAAAATAAAATGAGAGGTGTTTGTTATTGACCCATAAACTTTATAATAGTGTAAAGGCGGTGTCCCTAAAGTTTCTAAATTGCATACGAAACCCCCGAAGTTGATATAATCTGCGCGGTTGGCCACTAAACTTTTAAATGTTGTAAATATCGTACCCTCAAAGTTTAAGAACTGCATGGTTGACCCCCGAACTTCCAAAACCGTTTATATTTGACCCTTATACTCGTTGATATTTTAAACGTCCTCAAAGTTTATATTTGATTTATTAACCTTGAAAAGATGTTATGACTATGTCTCGAAACTTTTAAAAATAACACATAAATTATCAAAATTACTTATACGAAAAAAGGTAAAAACTGCTACTATTCATCCGATGGTCATTTTTGAATGGTTTTGAAATTTCGGGGGCTTCTCACGCAATTTATAAATTTTGGGGGCATTGCCTTTATACTATTTTAAACATTAAAGATCAATTACGTAATTCTCTCAAAATTAAAAATAGAATTTTCATACTTCACATTTTAATTTAACGCAAAAAACAGCAATAAAAGCTTGAAAAATAGGCTGAGTTTGTTAGTGAGATTTAAGAGACAAGATCAAAACTTTACTTCGAATTTGATTTTTTTAATTGAGTCTATCTTGAATCGAGTTTCAATATGTAATGAATTGAATAATGAACATTTTAAGCAATATTTTTGTATCGGTTCTAAATTCCGTTTTGATCCAGATCGATACGGTATACCATTTGATGTCAATTTAAATTTTTTTATATTAAGAAATTTCAAAAATAATATTAATTATTTAACCAATGCTCCGACGATCAGCCAAATCAGTTAGCCGATGATTGGTCGGTTCACATGGACTCATATAAATTTAGTTTTGATACAAGTCATGGGGCCGCAAGTGATTTTCATGTTGATGCAAACATAGAACTGGCTTCGGAAGGGGCAAAATTGTCATAGTCACCTCGCTACATAAAAAAGAATTCGTATATTTTTGTTTTGGTCGAAAATATGACGGGTGAACATGAACGAATGGGATTAAAATCATATATTTAAAAGATTTAATCAAACTATTATATGATAGCATTCATCATCTTTAAAAATCTAATTAATCACATTTTTATGATGAATGTGAGACAAATTCAATATCTTATATGCAAAAACTGAAATCCCCCGGCCAACATGACTTGTATCAAGGGAGTTTTCTACTCGGAATTTCGGTCGAAAGTTGGCGAGAAACTCGTTTAGTTGAGTCACTTTTGGGTTCTTCGTCATTTGCTCCTTGTTAGGTATTTTATTTTAATAATTTTGTAATTTGGTTTGATGTTTTCCATAAAAGTTTTTTTATAATACGGAATCCATAAATTTATATGTATATGTTTTACAAATGATTATAAAATTATATTTCAATTTATTTAAACACAATATTTCTAACTATACCAAAAATGATATATATTGTAATTTTCCGTACATTGAGGTGACATTGATGAAAATTTATATGAGTAAATAAGTTTGAAATTGTAATTAAATTTCTGAATTAATTAAACATTTATTTCATATTTATTTGCTAATAAATGTTTTTGTGTTTATTTTCCAAATTTTTTACATATGTATCGAAATAAAAGTAAGTGATGAGACCCTCGGAACCCAATACCCCGAACCTGATCAGGGTCAAGCTTAGCCAGGCCAACCCAAATGACATAAGCCGAACTTGGAGGCCTAGATCCATCTCACGTGAATGGACGGCCCAACTAGGCCAGTCGGGTCCGACCGCCCGCTCTCAACGATCGGTCCCGATCGATGGAGTCATGTTTTCTCCTCCTCACCAGGATCGATCGGTCCACATCTCACATGCTATGCTTCGGGCCATCCACATTCCTCAACGTGCGACAACAACCTCTAACAATCCTGTCAGAGGTAGTTCCGATGGAGTCATATGAGCCTCCTTTGGTCTGGAGATAGCCGGCTAGTAGCGTCGAAAGGCCTAGCGTCGTGCAGCCCTATGAAGTCATGCCCGGCGGCTGTCCCGCCTGACACGAGCCGACCTAGCCGCATAAGACAAGCACAAAACGATACCATATTATTCACGCAGCACAGTAGATATATAAAATAAGACACTTGGGAGGCAAAGAAAAGAATCTTCTTTGGATTCTCCTTGCTAGCTTCTTATTTGGCCATCTATCGATTTGTTTTCGATAAGCTTTCTTCTCTTTGTTGTCTAAAGAACAAACATGGTATATGTGATTGTCATATTGTTTATTGAATCGATTAAGGGTATTTCCAACTCTTAGTCAAGTGGTTTTTTCCTCAACTTTTGAGGTTTTCTACTCTAAAATTGTCTTGTCTCTTCTATACTTGATTTATAATCGTCTTCCACACATTAAATAAATTACAACCAGACGACTGTTGACATCCCCGGTTTTTGAACCACAACAGTAAGTATAATTGAAAGTTAATTTACTATCGAGAAACAATAAAAAGCTAAACTTAATTTAAGTTTTCATAGTTATTTTACGATCGAGAAATATCTTAATCTAAACTTTATTTAAGATATTATATTTTATATCAATTATTTGTAAAAAGCTATTTGTTTCTCTGAATTTCATCTTATAAAAAGTAACAATCATAACCCAACAAAATCACAAATTCTTTAAATTTTGTCTTTTTGATAGTGATACAGAAGTATTATTGAAATGATATTAGATTTTGAATAATTTAAAAACAATTTTATATAATAAATTTGTATACACAATCAACAACATGAAGTGATATTACAACAAGAAGTAATATTACAACAAAAAAAAACAAATTTAGTAAGCACACAAAATAAATAGCATTTCACAGTATTACGATAAATCCGAAATTAGCCCGATGGAATACTTATCCTATTGAATTTATCGAGGATTGCGACGAGCAAAAGGGCAAAAGCGTAATCTACATTCGGGTATACGGTAACTCCATACTTCTCTTTGGCGAAAATCCAATTCTTTTTCTGTTGCATCTACATCAAGACAAATGATCATAATGTCAAAATTTATACAAATTTTAAATCATTCATTTGAACGAAAAACTATATATACGTCTCGTCTTACTTGAGCTATGATGTTTTCACCCGAGTTTCCTGAATATATAACACACGAGTTCTCACTCCAGGCACCCTCGATTCTAAAATCACTGATTTCTTCAGTTGTGTTACCGGCCATGTAAACGTTCAACTTCGGTTTTATTTGAAAGTATTTTGATCGTTTCACACTGAAAAGGAAATTTTCCTCTTCGGTACTCTCGCCTCTAAAAACTCTCCATCTTCCATTAAGAGATGAAAACTAATATCAAAAAGGAAATTAAAATTATATTAAGCTTTTTAAATCATATGAAAATGTGCATGTTTGGAATAGTGTTGTAGAAATAACAGTGAAAATCACTATATTATATTGTCACGTGATCAGGTTATTAGTAATTGTGATTTAAATAAAATATTTTTGAAATAATATTACAATGATCATGATTTCATAAAAATACATTTTTATCTTTATTTTTAGTTAATTTGGATTAAATAATAATTTAATAACAGTAAAAATGAAAATTTACAAATTGGGAAAAACCTACTACTATGATACCGATATTTTCTTTGTTAAAATAAACAAAATTTATATTAATGTTTGGTTTGTAATAAATAAAATCAAGATTTTGTGATCGTATTACACCACTTAGCATGATTCTAAATATAGCCAATATATAATAGAACTCAGTCTTACCTTTAGTTTAAAAGCGACGATAGTTGAACCGGTAGCATCACGAAAGAAGTGTGTGTCATTGTGGCTGTAAAATTTTCGTTTGGTCGAAAATACAATGTTTTCATTGAGATCGATGATGTCGAAATCACCGTCCATTCTACGAACCATCGTAAGATCAACGGAGTTGTCGTCACAAAATTTGGGGCTGATTACCGTAACTGATGACGTGGAGCTCATTCCTGCCATGATATTTTATAATGCTAAAATGGATTATTTTTTNGTATGAGAGTTGGATTGACCCGAAACAGGTGTAATGCCTAATTTTTTTGAAAATGACATATATTATTGGTAACATTAAATAAAAAATGGAAAACGAAGAATTTATATTAAATTTTAATTGATGAAATATTGGTTTGTTAAAAAATATATATATATAAATTAAATTATTGACGATAAATAGGGGTGAGCAAAAACTTTAGAATACTAAATATCATATCGAAATTTTGTTATTTAGGTATCTGGTATTTGATATTCAGTATTTGGTTTGATATTTTATTTTATGAAATTATAAAATATGGTTTGGTATTCGGTAAAAATACAAATAAAAACTCGGAACATATCGAATACCAAATTAGTTAATAGAATACTTATATATTTTTAAAAATTTTAAATTTGTTATGAGTTCTTTAATTATTGATATCCAAATTTGATATTTTGACATATTGGAAAATCATTAGTATGAGTTTTCCCATAGTTGTCTAAATGGGTCGTTATATTCTCGTAATGTCAATCTCACAGTTGATTCTGAATACGTACAAGTATATATTTTAAGTATCTCTATTATTTTATAATAATTATTTTCGTATTTTTTTTAAAACTTTTAAAACACTCTACACTTATATTGAAATATAAACTATAAGAATTGAAGATTGTTTTATTATTTGAATAAAACAATGTGATCAATGACTCAATGTTCGTTTTTTTCATATTTTTCTATATATTTGATTTAAAACATCCATGAGATGTTATTGATTATTTATTATATGTGATTTTAATTTTGGTATTTTGGTACCAATAACGAAATACCGAAATTGTTTCGGTATTTTAGTTCGGTACCAAAAAATACTGGCTTAGAATCGGTATTCGATTTTGTTGATAATTGGATATTTGGTATTTCAATATTTTGTTTGGTTTGGTATTTGGTACCGACTGTTCACCCCTACCAATAAATATACAAAGTTATTACTAATATTTGAATAATGATACAAAAAATTGAAAGAGAGAATTGCAAGAAAATAAAATAAAACCTAAGTAGAAAATATTACTATTTATTAATAAATAATAATATTTTTATATCAAAAACGGTTTTACTGAACGAAACGTATTTAATATAATTGAAATACGAAAATCTTTACGTGAACATATATATAATTGAAATTTTTAATAACAAATTTTTAAATAACATTACCCTAATTTGTTGATATTGACAAATGGGGTTAAAAATAGATGTACTTTGGGATCATAAATGACTTCTATTTGTGGGATTGAGCAATATCTAACCTATTTAAATCTTTACTACAATTTATAATTAATCATAATATCAATTAAGAAGTTACTATTACAGAAAAATATATAATTTGAGTTTAGTATAGAATTGTGTTTGTGAACCCTTTCTACTAGTATTTAGGTATGAAATATATACAAAATATTCTATAATATTTGCATAATATATTTTAAATATATTATTTTTCAATATATTTGATTGTGCCTTTATATAGACGAATGACATTTAAGGTCCATAAATTTTATATAATTTTGCAAATTTGATCCACAAACATCATTTTGACATATTTAATCCTTAAAGTTTTTTGAAGTTAAAACTAATCCCAAACTTTTGAGCACTAGAAAATTAGTGCTCATATTTTGTAGATTTTGACAAATGCAATTCTCAAAATTTAATATATGTAGAGAAATTAATCCTCAAATTTTGAGGTTGATTTTGCCAAATTTGAAAACTATGGGGACACTTTTGCCAAAATTATAAAAATATAAGGATTACGAATATCAAATAAAAATTTGATGATCAAATTTGCCAAAATCATCAAATTTTGAGGATCAAACACATTATTTTCTCCTTTATATATGTAATCTATAAGATATATCATAATATCTATTTCTCTTTATAATATATCAAACTATGAAAATATAAGGATTAAATTTATACTTATAATATATCGAAATTATAAGAAAATGAAATTTAATCGTACTATATATTCAACCTGTATAAAAATTCTGTAACCCCTTTGTGAAGACAGAGGAAGAGAACTGTAAATTAGAACTGTAAAATGTATTAATTTAATATTGTGTACAACACATGTATTTATATACAAGAATTGGACACGTGACTATATTAACTTCACAGTCCCCCCCACAAGCTGATGGGGCATCAAGATTGATGAAGCAGAGCTTGGACAGTAGCTCCTCAAATTGATTTTCGCCAACACGCTTCGTAAATATATCGGCTAACTGATTCTTCGTGTCGACATGGCGTAGATCCACAAAACCATCTCGATAATGGTCACGAACCAGATGACAATCGATTTCTAGATGTTTCGTTCGCACATGAAAAATAGGATTAGAACCGATAAGAATAGCAGACTTGTTATCACAATATAAGGGAATGAGACGAGTTATCGGAATCCATAAGTCCGACAAGAGGAAGGATAATCATTTCAATTCACATACAGTTGAAGCCATGCTTCTATATTCGGCTTCTGTCGATGATCGAGAAACAGTGTTTTGCTTTTTAGTCTTCCACGAGATCAATGAATTACCAAGGAAAGCACAATACCCCGTGATTGAGCGTCGGGTAAGTTTACAAGAAACTCAATCTGCATCACAATATGCATGTAAGGCGAGTGAATTATTTGAGGAATAATGAAGTCCTCGAGATGGGCATCCCTTGAGATATCGAACAACATGAACCCCTGCATCTAAGTGGCACCGTCGTGGTTCTTGCATGAACTGGCTTAGAACATGAGTAGCATGTGTGAGATCGGGGCGAGTGAAATTCAAATATAGTAGCCGTCCCACCAATCGTCTATAGGAGCATGGATCATCAAGTAAAGAAGACAAATCATCTTGGATAGAAGGGAATCCCGCGGGCAGAGGGGTGTGAGTTGGCTTGGCGGTAGTGAGACCCATGTCGGATACGATATCAAGTGAGTACTTGCGTTGGTTGAAGAAAAGACCCTCATTGGAGTATGCGATTTCTAGTCCAAGGAAGAATTTAGCCTGCCCAAGGTCCTTAATAGTGAACAACTTATGAAGTCGAGATTTCACCATGTCAATCTTGGACATATTTGTGCCACATAGCAATATATCATCCACATAAACGACGAGCACCAAGATGTCGGAAGCATTGTCTCAGGAAGTGAATAAGCAATGATCATGTCCATATTGTTTGAAACCAAGTGTAATAAGTTGTCGGGTCAATTCCGAATTCCATTGTCGAGACGCTTGCTTCAAGCCATAAAGAGATCGCTGTAATAAGCATACCTCGCTGGCATTGTGATTCTTGTATCCTTCCGGGACATCCATATACACAGTTTCATCCAAGTGGTCATGTAAAAAGGCATTGTTAATGTCAAGTTGTTGTATAAACCAACGTTGACTTGCCGCAAGTGCAAGCACCAACCGAACAGTAGTGACTTTGGCCACCGGAGAGAAACTTTCAGTGAAATCAACTCCTTCTACCTGATGAAAACCCTTTGCGACTAGTCTAGCCTTACGACGTGCAATGGTTCCATCAGAGTTCAACTTAGTCTTAAAAACCCACTTACATCCAATTGGTTTAAGACCAGTGGGCAGGGGAACCAGTCGCCAAGTATTGTTGTTGTCTAGAGCATCCAATTCCTCATTCATGGCTTGGATCCATTCCACTTGTTTACTTGCCTCCATTTATGACTTTGGTTCCTGGATAGTGTTAACAGATGCCAAAAATGCTAAGTGGGGTGTGTGGAAATGAGGTGAGCTAAAAAAAGGGAAACACCTAGGATAAATAAAGGTGGAGGAGGGGAATGTGGCAAAATCGGAGTACCAAGATGGAGGCTTAGATGGACGGGTGCTGCGACGTAAATAGGGAGCATCAATGGGAGGAGATGAATTGGAAGCTGTTGGCTGATCAGAAGGGGAGGATGTAGGTAATGGGATTAAAGAATTGGGAATATAGATGACATTTTGGTCAATGTCATCAGGGCTAAGAGATGGTGAAGGAAAAATAGGATTTGGATCGGATGGTATAATGTGAGAATCAGGGAATAGTGAACATGAATTTTAGGATCAGAGGGTGTGATAGGATCATTTGATATGATGAGTCAGCGAAAGGAAAATTTTTTTCATAAAAGGATACATCCGGTGAAGTGAATACGGTGTGATTATGAAGATCAAATAGTTTGTAACCCTTTTTGCCACTCGAATAGCCGATGAACACACATTTGATAGCACGAGGGGCAAATTTATCAAGATGAGGTACGTTGTTTTTGGCATAGCAAAGAGATCCAAAAACACGGATATGAGAATAATCAGGAGAGTGCCCAAAAAGACGAAAGAAAGGTGTCTCCCATCGTAAAGTGGCCGATGGGAGACGATTTATAATATATNAAGAAAATAAAACAAAACCTAAGTAGAAAATATTATTATTTATTAATAAATAATAATATTTTTATATCAAAAATGGTTTACTGAACGAAACGTATTTAATATAATTGAAATACGAAAATCTTTACGTGAACATATATATAATTGAAATTTTTAATAAAAAATTGTTAAATAAGATTACCCTAATTTGTTGATATTGACAAATGGGGTTAAAAATAGATGTACTTTGGGATCATAAATGACTTCTATTTGTGGATTGAGCAATATCTTTAACCTACTTAAAATATTTATTACAATTAATAAATAATCATAATATCAATTATGAAGTCACTATTACAGAAAAATATATAATTTGAGATTACTCTGAAATTGTGTCTGTGAAACCTTTATACTAACTAGTATTTAGCTATGAAATACATACAAATTATTCTATAATATTTGCATAATATATTGTAAATATATTATTTTTCAATATCATTTATGGTAAACTAGTTTTTAGCAATATCATTTTTCAATATATATTGTAAATACAAAACTTTGTATTTTTAGCAAAACTAGTTTTCATATTTTTTGAATTTTGACAAATATAATTATCAAAGTTTAATATATATGGCGAAATTGATACTCAAATTTTGAGAATTAATTTTGACATTATGACTAAATATGCCAAATTTGGAAACCATTAAGATCTTTTACTAAAATTATCAAAATATGGAAATTACAAATGTCAAATAAAACTTAAAACCAAATTTACGAAAATCACCAAATTTTTTATATGTAGTGTAGAAGATATCATAATATCTATTTATATATATTCTAAATAACTTTTGGTGATTGTTTTTGCAAAAAATTATAAAGTATGAGTATCAATTTTGATATATTAATAAATAGAAGATTACAATTACTATAATTATAAAGTTTTTGGGATCATAATATCAAAATTATGAAAATATAAGGATCAAATTTGTATTTATAATATATCGAGAATTTAAAACATTATTAAATTTATCATAAATGATATTTTTTTGTATATATTCAACATTATAAAGCGTGTATAACAATTCTGTAAGCCTTTTTGTAGAAAAATATTTCACTTGATCATCAAAGTGGGGAATCTGGTTTCACTTTGATCGTAAACAATGCATTGAATATAGTTCCATTTCCAGATCTTAAAAAACAGCGTAAATTTAGAAGTAAAAGGCGGGAGGCGGCAATCAAATGGATTGATGGGACTGGGAATCTTCTGTCGTTATCTCAAANATATAATCCAAAATTTCTTTTATAAATTAATACAAACCACATCTTATTCTCGATGTGAGACGATTATCATATTTATGTTACATTATCTTACGTGATGATAAACTCGCAGAAAACCTTTTGAAAAATGGAGACTTTGAAGAAGGAGCATACATATTCCCCAACACAAGTTGGGGAGTTCTTATCCCTCCGAACATCGAAGACGATCATTCCCCACTTCCCGCATGGACAGTCGAGTCTTTAAAAGCCGTAAAATACATCGATTCAACACATTTCTCCGTCCCACGAGGCCAACGAGCCATCGAATTAGTAGGTGGAAGAGAAAGCGTCATAGTTCAAGTTGCTAGAACAATCGTCGGTAAAACATATCAACTTAGCTTCGCTGTCGGAGATGCTAGTAATTCATGCGAAGGATCAATGGTTGTGGAAGCATTTGCGGGAAGATCAACGGCTAAAATCCCGTATCAATCTGGAGGTAAAGGTGGATATAAAAGAGCTGTTCTTCAGTTTACTGCTCCTACGGCTAGAACTAGAATTATGTTCCTTAGCACGTATTATCACACGAGAAGCGATGATTTTGCGTCGCTTTGTGGTCCCGTAATCGATGATGTGAAGCTTCTTAGTGTTCGTAATGTTTAATGGGGTGTTTCGATGATCGGAAGTATCATAAATTATGCTGGGGAATGTTGCTATAGTATGAAATGTGTTTTGATATGAAAACTTGTGTTAATTCGACCGTTGTGTCGTTTTGGTGTTTTAAATTATATAAAATATTATATTTAGATTTATGAAAATAGAATAAATAATATTTATTTTATTTAGTTTCTCGAAAAATATTAGACTCATGTCAAGTTAATTTGTTTTCTTGGTTCAATTTATAATATTATTTTGGGAATATTATATTTTTAATTCTACAAATTTGCTTCAAAATTAATTTTAGTCTTTCAATTCAAATTAAGTTCTTCTAATTTGATATATTATCAATTTTAGTTTAAAATTATTAAAATACCCTTAAATTCAAATAAATAATACTTATGATTAAATTAAATTTGCACCACTATATACTAATATTTTAATAACGGAAATTTTTTGATTTTATACATAAAATAATTTTTCGGTTAAACGGCTAAATTAATATGATACAATGTTTTTAAACGAGACGGAATGGACCCAACCGTGAATTGGTAATTCAAGGGGCCGGTTTTTTCAATAACGGTTTGATTTTGAATTTTACGGTTAAATATTTAAACTGTGGTTTGACAACTTCAAAATCTAAAAAGCTATGGTTTATTACATAAAATATAAGAGAAAATTGCATAATTAGCCTCCAAACTTACGAGCAGTGTAAAGGGTATGCCTTCAAATTTACGAAATTGCAAGAATGACACATAAAGTTATCAATATCGTTTGTTTTTAAACCCCGACATTCTAGGACTCGATTATCATAAATTAAAAACCGTTTGAAAACTCATCACAAAGTACGCAAATAAGACTCATTTGAAAAATTATCTAAAAATTACCCTTGATGTTCGAGAATTGTGTATGAAATATTATAAATTTACGAGTTCGTTAAAGTGCCAATGATAAACGTTACTGTAAACTTGATATATCTTATTTGCATTTAAGTTAAGTTTGAGGGCTAAAAATGCATATTTTAGCTTAAAAAATGTATCATATTTGTAATTTCGTAACTTGGAGGACATATCATTTACACAACCCGTAAATTGAAGGGCCGTATGCAAACATCACCCATTAATTTAATATACAATTGAAAATTTAAGTATTCAAAAAATATAATGCTCAAATGCAAATATAATTAAATAATAGTATAGACATTTTGATGCAATATATTTAGTTATAAGTATAGATATAAAATTAGAAATAATTTATATTTAAATTTCTTATCTATAGTAAATAAAATTTAATATTTCAAATTTCTACTTTTGTGACTGGGCCGAGAACTACAATTTGGGCTAAAAATAGAATACAATTCAATTTAGGGTTTCTTCTAATTCGAAACCCTAATTTACAACGGCGACAAACAACGAATCTATGAAGAAAAATGAATAATTTTTCACGAATCACGAACAATTTCTGTATTTGATCCCAATCGAAGCTTCGATTCTGGGCTCAAACGAGAACGCGCTGACGAATTCTCTGGATTCTCCATTTTTATTGAAACCAGGCAATTCAACCCATTCGTTTGATTCCAAATCGCACATGTAGTACCTACACATTTCTGTAGAATTCGTACAAACCAGCATTTTCCGGTCGTTCCCGGTGCAATTTATGTCCACTTTCTCGCCGGAGAATTGATGGGACATCGCCGGAGGCATGGACGCTGTCTGCCGCCAGTTTTCTGTAGTTTTATCCCAACACCAAACGCGTAAGCTCGCCGTATCGAGAAACTCCGATAACAGAACAACGTTCATTTTTCCCGACGACTCGATTAGATCAAGTGAGTACTCTGAAAACTCCGGTAGCAGAGCTGGGTACTCAGAGAAAACTCGACGGGTAAGATTACAAGCGATTATAGAACCAGAAGAGCTTAAAAAGTGCAAGATTTCATCTTCGTTTTCATTTGTGAGAATTGAAGAGTATTTCTTTGATGGGCTTCTCTGAAAATCTCTTGAAACAACATCGCCGCGTTTTGTTAAGAAATAGTTACCGCAAATCTCGTCGCGTTCTTCGATTTCCAATGATTTGTTGGGTTCTCTGGTTATAGTTGTTTCTGTTCCCCATTCATCAGTTTCTGAGTTGTATTCAATGAATTTGAGATTTTGAAGCTCGCCGGAGACCACGATTACCTTAAAAAACTCAAGATTCGACGTCAAAGCAACCGCCGTGATCGGCTGTTTGGTCCCCATCGGAAGAGATTTCAGCCGGCGGAAGGAACGGTTAACTGGGTTTCCAACGGCGAACTCGTTATCGTCACGGTGGAAGCAGACAAGTCCACCGGAGGTAGAAACAGGTGTAAACTCCGACGACAAGCTAGTAGCCTCCAGACACCTCCATTTCTTCTCAGAAGAATCGTAAACAACAGAGTTTTTCTGTACATCGTTAGAATCAACCATATAAAACCACGGCTCACGAAACGGAACACGACTGCAAGCACTGTAAAAAGATGGAGAATGAGCAGTAGATTTCCATGTTTTACAAACAGATAAAAGACGAAAGAAGAGTGAAGTTGGAAGCCATGAAAGAAGGTGCTCAAGAAGATCTTGATTAAGATGATCGATCTCAGTTTCTTGCTGAAACTTTCGTTTGGAAGCCATTGATGGAGCACAAGGAATGCAGTTTGACAAAGGGTATTTATTGGGGTTGACAAAGGCCCCAAGTAAAGTGAAAGGGATCGACAAGCGAAGAAGAAGAAGAAGAAGAGAAGGATGATTAAGAATGCGTCACGGGCGTAAGGAAGGAAAAAGAAAAAGTTTAAAAGGGTTTGCGTGCTAAGACATAAAGTGGGCTGAGAGAGAATTGGAATTCGGACAAGGAGATGACAGCTAAGCGAAGCTGCGATGTACTGTAGAGTGTAGAGTGTAGCTGTTGTTGTTTACTTACTTTTCCCGCTAAAGAGGCAAGCAATTGTTGAATATTTATGGAGTTAGAAAATTAATTATTTAAATGTGAAAATTTCTTAAATTGGGTTCATAAATTTTATATCTTATTCGTAATACAATATTTTGATATTTTTGTAAAAATGATTTTGATTTCAAAAATTTGGCAAATTTGATTCCTATGTCGCAAAATTAGTTCCTACCAATTTCGTCATATGCATTAAATTTTGAAGACTATATTTGTCAAAATTACAAAAGTATGTTGACTAGTTTTGCTAAAATAACAAAGTTTGGAAACTAGTTGTTGTGGTCTGAAACCGGGGGTGTCAATAGTCGTCCGATTCGTTGCAAGAAGAACTCGGTTTTAATTTGTTTTGTAGGTGGAAAACGATTATGAATCAAATAGAAAAGGACAAGACAATTTTAGAGTGGAAAACTCCTAAAAAATGGGAAAAAATCACTTGATTAAGAGCTAGCAATGCTCTTAGTCGATCCAATAATCATGATGTTCAATACAAATGTCATGTTCGTTTTTAGATATAACAAGGGAATGTAAAGCTTATCCAAAACCAAGAGAAAGCTGAGGAATAGAATCCATTTCCGTTTCACAAGTGTCCCTTTTATACGTTTTTCCTGCTGTGTTAACAGTATGGTATCGTTTTGTGCTTGTCCCATGCGGCTAGGTCGACTCATGTCGAGCGGGACAACCGCCAGACGTGGCTCTATACGGCTGCGCGGCGTCAGACCTTTTGGCGCTATAAGCCGGTTGTTTTCAGACCAAAAGAAGACTCGTACGACTTTGTCAGACATGCATCTGACAGGATTGTTAGAGGTTGTTGTCATATGTTGAGAAATGTGGATGACCTGAAGCATAGTCTGTGCGACCTGGACCGATCGGTCCCGATGAGGAAGAGAACGCATGACTCTATCAATCGGTCCCGATCAATAAGAACGGGCCTTCAGACCCGCCTATTCTCGCCGGGCCATCCATTCACGTGAGCTTGATCTGAGCCTCCAAGTTCGGCTTATGTTACTTGGGCTGGTCTGGCTAAGTTAGGGCCTAATCAGGTTCGGGTTACTGGGTTCCGAATGTCTCATCACTAGTTTTGCCTCCAAAAAAACTTTGAGTATTAAATTTATCAAAATAATGAAAGTTTATGGAACAAATTTAACAAATGATACAAACTTTGAATACTTAAATGTCCTTTGCTCTTTATGGAATAAGAAAATATAAATATTTTAATTTATAAAATTATTTATATTCTGAATAATTAATTCTTTTATTTTAAATTTGATTTAATTTAGCTAAATGATCCATGGTTATAAAAAGCCGATTAATTTGTAATGGTTAAAGAAAAAAATGTAATTTTCATAAAAAACTCAAGAAGTATTATTTTTAATATTTTATTCGTAAAATAGTTGTATAAAATGAAAAAAGATTATAATTCAATTGATAAGATGAAAAAAGATTTGGCTTAACTTTCCAAATATATAATCCATTAATTAAAAAACTCAATTATATTCATATTCAAAATTTGGTTCATATTCGGGTTTGTAGTCATATTCATTTGTATTGTGTTGTAATTCATATTTGGATCCGTTAGTTTGTATTTACGTAGAAATAATTTAAATTCGAATATTTACAAATATGTTCATGTTCGTGTTCATTTGAATTTGTATTTATTATTTAAATAATGTTTATATTTAAATTTTAACGTATAAATAAAAACTCAAACAAATAAATTGTGTATTTGTTGGTACTTGTTAAGAACAAGAAGTCAAAGTGGAGAATCCAAGGCTCTTTCTTGACTTTGTTTGCTTAGGATTCCGCCCACGGGGAGAGGGGAATATAATTTATAATTAATAATTAATAATTAATAATACAAATAATTCGGCTTAAAAGATAAAGCCTGTTTTCCCACAATTACGCTTACTTTTTCATCCCACGCCCTTCTTTACACCATATTTATATTCTTTACTCTAAAATAATATAAAATTAAGGCTAGTCAATAATTTTTATTTAATTAAAATCTTAAATTTGAACTCAAATCATATATTTTTTGGTTTTTCAAACTTGAACAGGATCTTAAACAAAATTGTATATTTTGAACCGAACTCGAACAATAAAAATACTTTGGTTCGACAGGATTCAAAAATACCCATCAAACATAGACCTAAAAATCTTAAATCCTAAACTCTAAAATTTGAACTCCTTCAAGTAGGCCACTTATCCAACAATGATATTGGGATTGTTTGGTACGATGGTGAGAAAGTGCGGTGGAGTGTGGTGAGGTGTGGTGTGAGAAACTATGGTGAGTTTAACGCATTTATTATAACATGATTTTTAAAACTGTTTTGTAAAAAACAGCGGTGTGATAAACATGATTTTAATAAAAATACATATTTACCCTCAAGATAAGATAGTCTTATTCGAAAAGTTTGAGAACGAGAAATTGTGTCGTTATTAATAAATATAAAATTTTCATATTGGTTATGACATTGATATATCGGTCGGTACAATTTTTTGTTTTTTAACTTAAAAATAAAATAAAATAATAATACCGATATTGCCCAAAATTTGGCGGTGTACAGTGTGATATGAAAACATTGAATAATATTTTTTTATGGTTGGAAAAAAAACTAGCAAAACGGGATATCAGGCGATACCGGTTAGTATACCGCCGGTAGAAACACATACGATAAATATGATTGAATGATAACATTAAGTGATATGTATAACTAATAAGGACATTTTAATCTTTTACAAAATCGCGTTGGGATGATAGCTGTTATTAGCAGCGGTGGCGAAAACGCAAAAAAATAAGAGTGAACGCACCACAATTTAACTTATGTTTTGTAAAATCACGTTTTAGGAAATTGCGTTGAACGCACTTTGGTTCTCATAACCATCCCAAACAAACCCATTATTTTACCCATTAACCCTTAATGGACCTGATATATGGGCTTATAAAATGGGCCTGGGCCTACAATTAAGAGGCCCGTGTATAATTGGGTAAGATAATAAGGACATCTACTTCCCATTCAAATTAATAAAATTGTAAGAGTCTAATTTTCAATATTATTCATATTTTGAAATAAAATAATATTATTAATAAAAAAAATATAAATAAATCTTAGGGTTTTTTTTTGAAGATCGCATAAACTTCAAATATAAAACTATAAATATTTATTAATTTATTTTATAAAAATATTTAATTTCATAAAAAAATGAGTATATTTTATCAATTTTACCATCTCCCAGAAAGCAACGATTTTCTAGTCTATTATCGTTTATACTAATAATTCACAAATAAATCGACTGCATAATAAAGTCGTGTAAATACACAAGTTACTTATTCGACAACGAACAAATCGAATTAAATAATGAATCAAAATATCATCGTTTTATGTCAGGTGTCAAGTATCGAAGCGAATCGAAAGGTCTGACACAGAAGCATATGGAAAATTTGAGAGTCTGATGCCAAACATGTGGATTTGATCAGATTAATACTAAATTTAAATTCAACCAAAATAAAATTAGTAAAAACAAAACCAAATACTTTTTTCGGTAAACCCAAAGAAAGTTGAGTGAAAGAAAATTTAATCCTTCCAATCCACCCATTTTATTTTTATAAAAATGAATAAATAATCATTATATATATTTTAAACAACATAAATCTAAAATGATTGAATAATTATCAATCATGATTTAATGTATTATAATTCAATTGATAAAATAAAAAAAAATGATTTGTCTCAACCGCCCAAATATATAATCCATTACTTTTAAAATCTAATTATATTGAGACATATTATTTATTGGGTTTGTTTGGTATCCCGATAAGAATAGCGGTGTGGTGAGGTGAGATCGACATATCGTGATTTTATTAAGACGCACAAAACAAAAGGATAATTGCGATACTATTATCGTTAAAAAATCACGATTTGATGATCATTGCTAAAACTATATATATCTACCTCGCGATTTTAGAAATTACTTTATTACCCTTCATTTTACAATTATATATAATTTATTTGTTTTTATTATTAAACATAATAGGACATATTAGTCTTTTACCTAAATCACGATCATGATATCATAATTTTACCAACACACATTTAAAAAATCACGAATCATCACATCTCACCACATATCACCACACAACAATTTTAAAAAGCTATACCAAATAAACCCATTATATATAATATTCAAATTACTTGTATCAAACCATAACCTAAATTAACAATAATTACTATATTTATTTGAGTTTAAGGTTATTTTAATAATTTTATACTAAAATTTATGATATATCAAAATTGAAGGACTTATTTTGAATTTTTTTGAATTGAAGAACCAAAATTGATTTAGAGAAATTTAAGAGACTAAAAATGAAATACTTCATATTATTTAATATGGGTTAATGCATGGTGTGGTATATCAACTTATATCAATAAATGCTTTTCCTATTTATACATATTTATTATCGTATAATTCATTAAAAATATAAAAAAAATATAACTAGGACAAAAGTGTAGTGAAATTTATTGAGTAAGAAGAAAGATAATATATAGAAAAAGAAAAATAATTTAGAGGGAGAAATTAATGTATGGGCGAACTAGAATGTGATATCATAAGAGTTTAATAGTTAGACTTAGTATCACATAAAATACTTATTAACTATAATTCATATTGATTATTTGAATCCATGTTAAATCATTATTGAACCACATAAATCTCCCTAAAATAATGATTGTGCTATTATATACGAGAAGATGTCACATTTAGTCACCAACTGTCATGGTTTTGACAAATTTGATTATCATAATTTGTAATAGTATATTTATCTTTAAATTTTAATCTTTTGGCAAATTTAATCATTTAAGTTTGTAATATTTGACAAATAACATTCTTAAAGTGGCAAAATCAGTTCAAGAATTTGATTTTTGCTAAAGATTTCATTTGCCAAAATTTAAACATTTGAGAACCAATTATGTCATATATAATGAACTTTGTATACTGATTTTTCCCACTTACAAAGTATTATAGGGACCAATTTTGAAATTTTGCGATCAAAATTTCCACTATAATACAAATTATGGGACTAAAATTGTCAAAATGATGAAAATATACTGACCAAATTTACGTATCGCTCATATTATAAACCCAAAAAAATACAAATTTGCATTACGCATATACATTGCAAATCTATTTGGTAAATCAAATATTCAAAGTGGCAATATATGTTTCTGAAATTTGACAATTTTGACTTTAAGCTAGTATCTCAATTGCAAAAACTGAAAAACCAAAGTATCAATTATGATATTATTATCATACATGTTAAACTTTGTGTATTGATTTTACTAAAACTTATAAAGTATGAGAACCAATTTTTCAATCTTTATACTTTGAGATCACATTTTTTACAATCATAAAATTTCGGGTGACCAAAATTGCCCATATTATAAACCCCAAAAAATACAAATTTACATACATCGAAAGGACGTAAATCTACTATTCCATTGATCAAAATCTAACATTCCCACTTCCACCTTATTAATTTATTACATAAAATGTCAAAAAAATAGGATGTCCACGCTACAAACAATAGCAACAGGCAAAAAGATAAATAAAAACAACACAATTATGAAACGAACAAACAAATTCAATGCAAAAACCAAGTCCCATTTGATAAACAGATAGAAAAATAAATGAATTTATTCTTCTTTTCCTTTCAACAATCACAACAATGAATTAAAATCTACCAACTTTTCTGATTTACATTCAATTTCAATCCACAAACTTCAGTCTCTTTATATACTCAAACATTTTCTGTTACTGTTTCTGCAGAATGACTGACGATGACGATACCCATCGCGGCAGGAAAATCCAAGGAAGATGCCAGAGATTCACTTGTGTTCTTCCCTGGTTCGCAGTTTCCAGATTNATCTACCCTCGCGATTTTAGAAATTACTTTATTACCCTTCATTTTACAATTATATATAATTTATTTGTTTTTATTATTAAACATAATAGGACATATTAGTCTTTTACCTAAATCACGATCATGATATCATAATTTTACCAACACACATTTAAAAAATCACGAATCATCACATCTCACCACATATCACCACACAACAATTTTAAAAATCTATACCAAATAAACCCATTATATATAATATTCAAATTACTTGTATCAAACCATAACCTAAATTAACAATAATTACTATATTTATTTGAGTTTAAGGTTATTTTAATAATTTTATACTAAAATTTATGATATATCAAAATTGAAGGACTTATTTTGAATTTATTTGAATTGAAGAACCAAAATTGATTTAGAGAAATTTAAGAGACTAAAAATGAAATACTTCATATTATTTAATATGGGTTAATGCATGGTGTGGTATATCAACTTATATCAATAAATGTTTTCCTATTTATACATATTTATTATCGTATAATTCATTAAAAATATAAAAAAAATATAACTAGGACAAAAGTGTAGTGAAATTTATTGAGTAAGAAGAAAGATAATATATAGAAAAAGAAAAATAATTTAGAGGGAGAAATTAATGTATGGGCGAACTAGAATGTGATATCATAAGAGTTTAATAGTTAGGCTTAGTATCACATAAAATACTTATTAACTATAATTCATATTGATTATTTGAATCGATGTTAAATCATTATCGAACCACATAAATCTTCCTAAATTGATTTTCTCACAAAAATTAATGATTTTGATATTATATAAGAGAAAATGTCACATTCAATCTCTAAACTTTCAGAGTTTTAGCAAATTTGATGATCATAATTTGTAATGACATAGTTGTCTTCAAGTTTTAACAATTTTGGTCATCCAAGTTTGTAATATTTGGTAAATCAAATTCTCAAAATAGCAATATCGGTCTCCGAAATTTGACAGTTTGACTTTGATTGAGTATCTTAATTGCAATAATTTAAAAACTTTAAGAATCAATTATGTCAAATTATGTTTTAAAATCGATTTGATAATCGAACTGGAAAAATTTTGATTCAGGTAAAATGGTACGAACCATTGATCAAATTGAAATCAACTGTAAATATTTTAAAATTTCATTTTATTTGAACCGAACCGAAAATCTCCGACTCACTAAAAACGATTCGAACTGGTGGTTCAGCCGACAGTTTGAAAACATAGATGTCATACATACAAAACTTTGTGTACTGATTTAACCAAAATTTATAAAGTATATGGATCGATTTTGCCTTCTTGATACTTTAGGATCATAATTTTTACAATCATAAAACTTCGATAATCAAAATTATTAAAACAATTAAACTATAAAGACCAAAGTTGTGTGTTCCCATATTATAAACCCCCCAAAAATACAAATTTATGTTACGTAACATACATCGAAAGACGACGTAAATCTACTATTCCATTGATCAAAATCTAACATTCCCACTTCCACCTTATTAATTTATTACATAAAATGTCAAAAAAATAGGATGTCCACGCTACAAACAATAGCAACAGGCAAAAAGATAAATAAAAACAACACAATTATGAAACGAACAAACAAATTCAATGCAAAAACCAAGTCCCATTTGATAAACAGATAGAAAAATAAATGAATTTATTCTTCTTTTCCTTTCAACAATCACAACAATGAATTAAAATCTACCAACTTTTCTGATTTACATTCAATTTCAATCCACAAACTTCAGTCTCTTTATATACTCAAACATTTTCTGTTACTGTTTCTGCAGAATGACTGACGATGACGATACCCATGGCGGCAGGAAAATCCAAGGAAGATGCCAGAGATTCACTTGTGTTCTTCCCTGGTTCGCAGTTTCCAGATTCTTTAGTCGGAAATCCAAAATTAGGGTTTCTGAATTGGGGATTCAAGACACTCATCTTCACAATTTGCCAATTTGCCAGGATCGTGCTTCTGGTAAGTTAATTTGCAAGTCATATCGATAAATATGTGTGTGCATGGATTCGCCCAACGTGTTATGGATTGAACCCATAAAATCTGTGAATCCCTACAGATGAAATTTAATTGACATGTTAACGAGTTAATATATAATAAAAAAATAAACATAAAATAACTTAACTTTTATTTCTAAAATAAAAATAAAAGTGTCTACCCGTACCGCTTGACAAATTGATTTTTGCTGCTAAATATGTTATTTTTTATGGGTCAGCCCATGCGTACCCTTATCATTAAATATAAATATTAATGGTGATCGATCCAATATAATGTCATATGGTTTGATATATTAAATCGGGTTTTCGTGTATACCCATAATCCAATTTTTACCGATTATTTAGAAATTAAAAATAAGTTTTTCAAATTATTAAATATATATTATGATATATAGTCAATACCAATAAATATCAATTGTGACTAGTATACGAGTGACATTCCCATCTATATGGCTATTGAAGAAAAGATTTATGTATATCTAGAAATTTGACTTGATTACTTACAATATTGATTAAAAATATATATTTTTCAAATTATATATGGTATACCGATAAAATCGTTCGTAAATTTAGTTATCGTATCTTATATGAGACATGTGATTGATTTTGTAGATTTATTGAGCCTCGAAATAGGGTTTGGGTTAATTGTTGAAGTATCTGCAACTCCAAACAAGATGCTTGATATTCACCGGAAAATTGACGACAACTTTCAACGATTTCGTAACGATATACTTTTTATTTCTTCTTCTTCTTCGTCTTCATCGTCGATCGTCAAAACTACCAATGAAGAAATAGTCGAAAACAAAGAAGAGGAAGAATGGAGTGAAACGTATTACGAGTCGGATATGACGATGAATAATCAATACTCTTACGGTGTTCATCCGTTGGAACTCGAACGGAAACTACACCAACTACTCGAGGAAACGCAACAAAATCGAATCAACCAGCTCGAATTGGCATTTGAAGATGCGATGAAGAAACTCGATGAGATGGAACGGGAGCTTTCATGGTGGCGAGAAACGGCGAATGTTATTGTACAAAGAAGTTCATCGGTGATCTGTACTAGGTCGGAGAAGTCGACGGAGTTCCGGGAAGTCGAATCTCGGCTTGAATGGGAGGATTTGTAATAAGAATTCTCTAGTGTAGTTAACTTTAGATTGAGTTAAGAAACTATGGTTTGTTTTTCCAACAATTTTAATTTTCTAAATTACTGATTTATATGATTACAATATTAATTATACAATATATTATAATTTTAATCTTTAAAATATATTTTTAAGCTACAAAATTATAATTTCTTAATTATATTTTAATTCATCGTTATACTATATAAACGTTGAAATGCTATACATTATTCTACTTTGCAAAAATATAGTTAAATACACAAATTATTTTATATTTGGATAAAATTACATATCATAATCGAATAAATCATACCAATCAGTATATTAGAAGTATCGATTGTGAATGATACAATGTTACCATACCGGTCCGTACATATTATTGGGGGCCCGGGGGTGTCACTTAGCCGGGGGAACGTTTAATTATTATTATTACGATTTAACAAAACTTTTAGAAAATATTTCTTCTAGCCAAATTATAAGGATTCAANTGTTACTGTTTCTGCAGAATGACTGACGATGACGATACCCATGGCGGCAGGAAAATCCAAGGAAGATGCCAGAGATTCACTTGTGTTCTTCCCTGGTTCGCAGTTTCCAGATTCTTTAGTCGGAAATCCAAAATTAGGGTTTCTGAATTGGGGATTCAAGAAACTCATCTTCACAATTTGCCAATTTGCCAGGATCGTGCTTCTGGTAAGTTAATTTGCAAGTCATATGGATAAATACGGGTGTGCATGGGCCTGCTGAACGGGTTATGGGTTAAATCCATCGAATCTATCAACCAATACGGGTTGCCACAACATGTTATAATTATAAAACTTAATTAGTTAATTTAATGAGTTAGAAATTCGAATAAACTTGAGTTGATATATTATAATAATAAAAATAAACATAAAATAATTTAATTTTAAATTTTAAATTCTAAAATTAAAATAATAATACAAATTTAATCTATATCAACCCGTTGACTCGAACGTATCAACATGTACGAGTTAACGAAGTGATTTTTGTGGCTAAATATGTACATTTATTTTTCATGGGTCGGCCATGACGGTAAAAATAAATATTAATGGTGACGGATCCAATATATGCATATAATGTCATATGGTTTGATATGTTTTCGTGTATACCCATAATCCAACTCGATTATTTAGGAATTTAAAATATGTTTTTCAAATTATTAAAAATATATTCGTTCTGTACCAATAAATATCAGTTGTGACTTTATACAATTGTCATTCCCATCGATACGGCTATTGAAGAAAAGTTTTATGTATATCTAGAAATTCGATTTGAGTATTTACAATTTTGATTAAAAATATATTTTTTCAAATTATATAACGAGAAAATCATTGTAAATTTAGATATTGTATCTTATATGAGACATGTGATTGATTTTGTAGATTTATTGAGCCTCGAAATAGGGTTTGGGTTAATTGTTGAAGTATCTGCAACTCCAAACAAGATGCTTGATATTCACCGGAAAATTGACGACAACTTTCAACGATTTCGTAACGATATACTTTTTATTTCTTCTTCTTCTTCGTCTTCATCGTCGATCGTCAAAACTACCAATGAAGAAATAGTCGAAAACAAAGAAGAGGAAGAATGGAGTGAAACGTATTACGAGTCGGATATGACGATGAATAATCAATACTCTTACGGTGTTCATCCGTTGGAACTCGAACGGAAACTACACCAACTACTCGAGGAAACGCAACAAAATCGAATCAACGAGCTCGAATTGGCATTTGAAGATGCGATGAAGAAACTCGATGAGATGGAACGGGAGCTTTCGTGGTGGCGAGAAACGGCGAATGTTATTGTACGAAGAAGTTCATCGGTGATCTGTACAAGGTCGGAGAAGTCGACGGAGTTCCGGGAAGTCGAATCTCGGCTTGAATGGGAGGATTTGTAATAAGAATTCTCTAGTGTAGTTAACTTTAGATTGAGTTAAGAAACTATGGTTTGTTTTTCCAACAATTTTAATTTTCTAAATTACTGATTTATATGATTACAATATTAATTATACAATATATTATAATTTTAATCTTTAAAATATATTTTTAAGCTACAAAATTATAATTTCTTAATTATATTTTAATTCATCGTTATACTATATAAACGTTGAAATGCTATACATTATTCTACTTTGCAAAAATATAGTTAAATACACAAATTATTTTATATTTGGATAAAATTACATATCATAATCGAATAAATCATACCAATCAGTATATTAGAAGTATCGATTGTGAATGATACAATGTTACCATACCGGTCCGTACATATTATTGGGGGCCCGGGGGTGTCACTTAGCCGGGGGAACGTTTAATTATTATTATTACGATTTAACAAAACTTTTAGAAAATATTTCTTCTAGCCAAATTATAAGGATTCAAATGAAACCTACTGAGAATTTTGCCATGTTTTCATAAATCGAGCAATATCGATATTTTTCCAATACTACTTGGTACCAAGTATTATGAGTTTTTTGCAATGTTTTAAAAAACGGTACCGACCGGTATACCAGACAAGTTTATTGGATTCATATACCGGAATATTAAATAAATTAAATTATAAAAATATTTATATTTTATTTTTTCCTAAATAAATTCCGTCCCGACCGGCCAAAACTCATAACGGCCGGTATTTTGTCAAAATATCGATGGAAGCCGATACGACCGAAATTTCAAACATTGGTTTTTTGGGGTCGGTTTTTTAAAAAATTATTATATATATATATATTTAAATTTTTTTAATATTTAAAAAAATCAAATTTCAATCGACTTATATTTATACAAAATTCAGAAGATGTATGAAAACACTGGTTTTATGCCTAGTGGAAGTGGTGTCGTTACAAGGTTTCGTGTGCATCCCGAATTCTGCGATATCTTAAAAATTGATTAAAACATATTGTTTCAAATTATATTTTAGAAAATTAAAATTATACCGCGATATGTCTCGGGTATCTCATTGGTATATCGGTAAAATCATGTGTATGAGTTTGTTGATATAAAAAATAAATAAAATAATAAAGATAGACACAATTATAATTTATGCATAGCAATACCATTTAATTTCTATAATAAAAAAATTAAGTTGGCCAAATTATATAATTAAAATATTTGGGAAATGGCTAAAATTAAATAATATGCAGCAGCATAAGAAAGCCCTAGTATTTTGATTTATCATTCGCTTGGCTTTTCTCTTATGCGCAATTGACCATCTTTTTTTGCATCCAGATTTGTCGGAAAATGGTAATTACTTAATTCCTGATACGTATGCTTATCCGAGCGATTCTCTGAGATTGATTGGGAATCTTTTTTGTTGTTGTCTAGAAATTGGATTTCCTGAAAATGGGGTTTTTGAAATTTTCATGTTTTCGTTTGGAAATAGTGAAAAATTTGTATGTTCTGATGGTTAATTTAATCTGTAAATTGATCCTCTAGCTTTATTGCTAAGTAGCCGAGTCAGTTTTTTACCGGATAAAATTTTATGTGTTTCAATTTTTTGAATGGATTGATTTTGTATGTTAAATTGAAGAAATGGACTAAATTGTGGGAGAAGTATACATGAACTCAGTATAGAAGGCTAGCAGATCATTTTAAAAGGTTAGGTTTACCCAATTTGTCATGGTTCTCCTCCATTTGAAGCTGACTTATATTGGAACGGGGACCGTGGTTAGTCCGGCTTAATGAAATTGACCGGTTGGTAATCCGCCGGTTTGAATAGTCAAGTTCAACTTGTCGTGTGATTGGACTTGAGGGATGTGTGTTGAAATATGAATAATTGCCCACATTGGAAGTGATATGTAAGTTTGGATTGGTTTATAAGAGAGAATGTGAACAATAATATATGACATGTTCAAGTCTTTTCCGCTGCGATCTCCTCCCTTTATACGTTATATCCGTGCACACTCCTCACATGAAATTGACCCGACTCTATAAATTTAACATAACTAGTTGATAGCTTGTCAAAATGTATGCTTTCAGAGATTCACTCTGCGTTGCCAAATCTCCCCCCAAAATTTTAGATTTCTTTTGAAAACTTTCTTTATGTCCATTTTAGATTCTGAGATGAACAATATGAGATTGGTCAAACTAATGCTTGGTTCCCATCTTTCTTACAACTTAGATTATTTCTCTTTTTAGATTTGGACTGCGATTTTTTGTATTTCCTGTGCTTTTGTTGATCATTATGCATTAAAAAGGAACTCTTAGCAGTTTCTTAACTTGTGTTTCCGACTTATGCATTTATCTTAAAAGCTCATATGAGTTGTTCGGCTTTGCGCATTTTCATGGTTGCTGCATTAATCATCATCCTGAAGATAATTCCATTGATTTCTGCCTTATTCTCTTGATAAATGCAGTCCAGCAGGCACACTATAATTCTCATGCAAGCATCCCATAACAGAGCCACTCGCACTTTCATGGATTATGACTCAATCAGTCAAGCATTGGATGGTATGCTAATATTTCACTCGAATAATCGACATTCCCAGTTTATGTATACAAAATCGCCCGTATCTCTGTGACTATTTTTTTACAGTTTCATATGCGTACATACTTAATCCAGTTTGCTCTTGTGTTTCTGTCTTTTGATAGCTCTTCAATATCTGAAGAAATTTGTTAAGCATCATGCATAATATAGGGGTGTTTTATCTGCCTTTTGCATAATTTTTTGGTTAAAATAGAGACTTTTTATCGGTTTTTTGCACAAAAACGTCTGAAATTTAGAAATACCAGTAAGAATCGTAGCAAAACATAATTCTGGATTGTCAAACAACTCTTATTTGAGCGTTTCAAGTTACAAAATCATCCGCATCTCTGTGAATATTTTTTTACAGCTTCATATGCGTACATACTTAATCCAGTTGTGCTCTTGTGTTTCTTCTATAATGGTTTCTGTCTTTGTTAGCTCTTCAATATCTGAAGAAATTCATTAAGCATCGTGCATAATAAAGGGATGTTTTATCTATTTAATTTCTAGAGTCGGGTCAATTTCATGTGGGGAGTGTGCTCGAATATAACATATAAAAATGAAGAGACCACACCGTGAAAGACTTGAACAAGTTATTTACTATGGTCTACATTCTCTCTTATAAACCAACCTAAACAACATCCCACTTTCGCATAACTTTTTGATTAAAATGCGGANTACATGTATGGTACGTTAATATTTAAAAAAAATTAATAAATGGATTTGTTTATCTCTTATTTGTGTGGCTGCAAACAATGCACACAATCTGGAAGCAACCTTCTCCTAAGTCTAAACAAATGCAATGTACAAACAATTGTTCTTCCAGCAATGCTCTAAATCGAGCCAGATTCAATGAATCTCTTACATTTCCAGCCATGTTTCTCCCATACAAATCGATCCATTTCTCCAATTTTAACTTTCTGGAACAAACCAGATACGAAACCAAGAACCATCGTCTTCCGCAAACAATCGCCGTCGCAGAAATTGCATGTAATCGCGAATGAAATTTCGATTGAAGGAAGTGATCAGAGTGTTGTGATTGAAGGAGAAGAAGTGGGTGAGCTTAAGGAGACGGTTAATTATGATTGGACTGAAGAATGGTACCCTTTGTATCTTACGAAGAATGTCCCTGAAGATGCGCCTCTGGGACTCACTGTGTTTGATAAACAAGTTGTTTTGTATAAAGATGGGAATGGCGTGCTTCGTTGCTTCGAAGATCGATGTCCTCACAGGTAATCTTGATAATTTATCAATGGATTTTGCAATTCTTGGCTGAGTTTGATTGGGTTTACTGCAAGCTTGCGTTAATCGGATTTCGTTTTGTTCTAGTTGTTACTGAAGTTCTCATACATATGAAATCTAAAGTGGCGTGGATTAGTTTATAAGAGTCCATGTACTCTTACCATATATGGTGTACTCTTCGTACATAAATTGATCTAAATCTAGAAATTTAATTCGATATCATAGAGGGTTCGGAAAAATCTTGTATGACTTTGTTGGGGTTATTATAGCTTAATGAAATCAACCAATTGATCCACCTGAAATGGTCCGGTCCAACTTGTAAGATAGTTGAAGGTGTACCATAGTAATTATCTTGTTTATTTTACATAGTAACCATCTTTTAAGATAGTTGAAATGGTTCCGATTCTAAAAATCTAACATTGAATTATGAGTTTTAGTGTTAAAATTGCAAAGATGGGTTTTTTAAGTGAGTCAAACATTATTTATATTGCATATACCGTGTAAATTCCGCTTTGATACCATGCTAAATTTGCAAACTAGGCTGATTAGCTTCGAGCAAACTTTGTGTAATGATGATGTATATTTTCCCGATAAATCTTAATGATTGAACACTCTGAAAGTAGGTTGGCTAAGTTGTCTGAGGGTCAGATATACGATGGAAGATTAGAATGTTTGTACCATGGCTGGCAATTTGAAGGCAATGGCAAATGTGTGAAGATACCTCAGGTTTGTGTTATGGATTGTGCATTGGTTTACGTCTTGTTCTTTTCATCATCTAAAACTCTCCGTACCCCGAATTATGTTTATGTCGTACTTGGAATTTTCCGTGACCGATTTGTGCATTGTACATTGGTTCTATACAAATATCTCTTGTTATTCTCATCATCTAAAATTTTCATGTCTCGAATTATGTTTATGTCGTACTTGGAATTTTCAGTGACCGATTCGTGCATTGTACATTGGTTCTATACAAGTATCTCTTGTTATTCTCATCATCTAAAATTNTGCGTAGCTGTTTACGGCGTGTGAAGCAGTCTTCAATTTTTTCGATTTAATTTTGACTTATTTGGAGGAACCAGTTATTATTCTTCTCTGAGGTAAAGATTATCTTTTTTGGAAGCGCAGGCGTAAATCTTTGCTTTCTGTAAGTGCTTTCAATTTTTAAAATGAGTGCGCGGAAGAAGACCCCGTTTCAGAAGCATAGGGAGGAGGAGGAGGCCAAGAAGAAGGTATTCCATTTTCTTGATTTTTATTGCTATCTATTATTTATTTGGCTTCACAGACAAACTGGGTAGACTTGAAACTGACACTGTTGATATTTTCAGCGTGCAGAGGATGAAACTGCACGATTATACCAAGAATTTTTAGAATCGTTTCAAGCAGACAATACACCGGGATCAAAAGCTTTTGTGAGAGGAGGAACGATTGACCCAAACGAGAAAGTGAAGAATGATTCTGAAGGTTGGTTCTTTTTTCAGATGCTCATCAAAGTTTCAAGTTTTATGTATAATGATAGATGAATTTTAATGTATTTACATTTTAGAGTGGATAATTGAATATTTATTATTTTATATTGCAACCATAATAAAAATATGGGCCTTTTTTATGCATCGCGGATGGCAGGTGGAAATTCTAAAGATGAGGGTTCTGGTTTAAAGAAAGGGAGTAGGTAAACAAATGCTTTTGATTAGCTACCTTGCAGTGCTCTTATGTGGGAATCCTTGGATTTAGAAAAAAATACATTTTTTCTCATGCATATTCTGCTGGTTTTTCTCTTTGTTTCAGATGGAATTGACTGACATGTTTATGTTATTTCCTAACTCATACGTTTTGTCTAGGCGATAATGTCACTTATTTTTTTGGTTATGCAAGATACAAAAAGCAAATCTGTATATTGATATTTTGCTGTGCTTGATTTTTGTTGGTTCGAGTTGGGGTATGTATATATACTGCAACAATGAGGAGCATTGGCTGGTTTTTGCCATGTTCCAGAGAGTTTTAAATTTTCTTTCTTTAGAGTAGTCAACTATCTGCCCTTAGATAGAAATTCTGGTTCAAGTTTGAATGGGCAGCATCTGGTTCTGGAAAAATATTGCCAAAATTGATGGAAGACCACACTTTCCAGTCTGGATAATGCTGCGGTCTGTCCCAATATTCGAGTATATATGATAATGCCTCTGCTGGTATTCAACTTTATTTTTAAAAGTTTATTCCCTTCCCCTAATGATTGTTACTAGCATTTAAGTGGTGTATTGGTTTATTTTTTATTTATATGATCTCCATTAATTTCCCCCTTACATCAAAATTTTAAGAATATAAGCATGCCTGAATTTCGTGTAAAGAATCTAGAAAAATCATGGTACTAGATTATAGTTCACATCTATGCAGGTATGTACCATCTTTTATCCCGCCTCCAATAACAACAAAGGGGAAAGAATATGAAAAGAAGGCAAGTTTGTATCCTTAATTTTGTATGTTTTGCTTGATTTATCTCCGATTCATTTTCTATGGCAATCTCTAGAGAGAGGAGAAACCAAAGGAAAGAGAAAAGAGTAAATCACGTAATATTGACCATTTTATGGAGGAGTTGAAGCATGAACAAGAGATGAGGGAGAGACGGAATCAGGAACGTGAGCCCCGACATGGAGAAAATTCCACGGTATATTAATGACTTATTTTAAAAGTAGTATTTTGCAGAGATTATTCAGATTTGTCTCATCCAGTGTTTTTATTCATTTTTTTCACAATGTTTTTTTATCTGGATTTTTTAGTGTATGTGGTCATCTAGTTGTATAGGGTTTTGTAATTCATGTTTACCGATTATTGTCAAAACTGTCAATTTTCCGTATGGCTTGCTTTTCAAGGTTACAATAAAAGTACCTCTCAAGTATCATGTTTTTTTTTCTTAGACGACTAGCCGGTTTGATGAGATTTTGGATGAATTTGATCCGATGGGAAGATTTGGATCATTTGATGATGGAGATCCCCAAACAACAAATCTTTATGTGGGAAATTTATCTCCTCAGGTCAGGTTCTCATTATGCTTGACTGATCCTCAGTGTTGCGAATTTATGTCTAAAAATTGAACTGGATCCAATTTGTCTCCGTTTAAACTCTTATAGGTTGATGAAAACTTTCTCTTGAGAACATTTGGAAGGTTTGGGCCGATTGCAAGCGTCAAAATTATGTGGCCAAGAACTGAAGAGGAGAGAAGAAGGCAAAGAAACTGTGGCTTCGTGGCTTTTATGAATAGGCTTGATGCTCAAGCTGCAAATGATGAAATGCAAGGTTTGAATATTGTTTCTATTTTTATTTTCCTTTTGATATTGTTTGTAGCTCATTTTACTGCCTTTTGACCGTTCCAAGGTAGGGTATTCATAATATCTCAATATTATTTTTGGAACTAATTTTACTAGCATGTGGAAAATCCACTTTTTGTAATTAGAAATTGTTTAAATATTATATCTCTACTTCTGATGAAATTGCAAAATAAATGTTTCCATGGCTCCCTGATGTAGCTTGCGCATGGTGATTTTTAACCATGGGCTTCATAAATACATAAATTATTTGGTATCATTGATGACACTGGAATTTCACTTCAACTACGTTCATGAAAGGCAGTTCTTCTTATTGAAGTTTTATAGTGTCAGGACCCTATGTATTGACTAATGATTTCAGAAGGGTTTTCAGATTTATGTTCCTGATATTGTGAACCAGGTGTGATTGTCTATGAGTATGAGCTGAAGATTGGGTGGGGCAAGTCAGTCTCTCTTCCATCGCAAGCACTTTCTGCTCCACCTCCTGGACATATGGCCATTCGTAGCAAGGAGGTATTATCCTTATAATTAAACAGTTGGTGTTTCTTGTAATCATGCTACCAATGGATAATATTATTTTACATTTTTCAGGGTGCCACTGTCATATTATCAGGCCCTTCCGGACCACCGGTTACCACTGTCCCCACCCAAAATTCTGAGTTGGTAGGTGATATCATGCCATTACTAAAAATGAAAAGAAATCACACATTTCAATAACAGTTTTCTGAATACTATCTCATCCGAGTAAGTAGCACCACTGAGCACGTTATATCATATCGCACAGTCGTAATAGTGCTTTTAGTTTGAGTTATCCTTCGGTTTGGTTATATTCTGATTCTTAGCTTCTCTCTTGAAAGTGCAGGTCCTAACTCCAAATGTTCCAGATATTAATGTTGTTCCTCCTGATGATCCTCATCTTCAACATGTTATTGATACAATGTCTCTTTACGTTCTTGATGGTGGCTGCGCTTTTGAACAAGCAATAATGGAATGTGGACGTGGGAATCCCCTCTTCAATTTTTTGTTTGAGCTTGGAACAAAAGAGCATGCTTATTATGTATGGAGACTATATTCGTTTGCACAGGTGAGATTTCTATCGTAACGAGATTTTACTACCATTTTCCATACCTGTTTTCTTCTCATGGTACCATATTGTATATATTGTCTGTAGGGTGATACTCTTCAGCGTTGGAGGACAGAGCCTTTCATCATGATTACAGGAAGTGGAAGGTGAGTCAGATTATTTTAATTAGAAGAATTGACACGATTCCCAGATTACTCGGTACCGTATTTTAATTTGTGAGTCCTATATTACGGACACAACTTTCATACATGGAAAAATTTTCCTTTCTGGAAATTGAGTTCAAAGCAGATCATAAACTTCTTGCTATTTGTGTACAGATGGGTACCTCCTCCTTTATCAACAGCAAAGGGACATGAGCACGAGAAGGATGCTGGAAGCACTTATGCTGCCGGGAAAAGCAAAGTACTTTAGAACACGAACCTAATGCATCTTACTGGTGTTTTTCACCTCATTGTTGTCTGAAATTTTCTTGTCCATCCTATGATTCTACAGCGGGTGGAATTGGAACGTACACTGACAGATTCCCAAAGGGATCAATTTGAAGATATGCTTCGTGGTTTAACATTAGAACGAAGCTTGATAAAGGATGCCATGGGATTTTCACTGGATAATGCTGATGCTGCTGGCGAGGTACTGAAATAAGTTGCTATATAATGCCTTTCTCTTCATTTAACTGGATAACGGAAATAAGTAATTTCGATTCACTGAAGGGTCAATACAGATATATTTATGCTGTAAATTGGTAGTGTTATGTAAAGATACTGATTTTACGGAATTATATATTCATCTGTATGTATCTCGTTTAGTATATAGAATGTCTCATTACAGGTTGTTGAAGTATTAACTGAGTCATTGACTCTTAAAGAAACTTCCATCCCAACAAAAGTTGCAAGACTCATGCTTGTCTCAGACATACTCCACAATAGCAGTGCTCCTGTTAAAAATGCTTCTGCGTATCGAACGAAATTCGAAGCAACTTTGCCCGACGTTATGGAAAGCTTTAATGACCTTTACCGCAGTGTAACAGGAAGAATTACAGCTGAGGCTCTTAAAGTAAGCAAAGCTTACCTTGTTGTATTTCCATGAAAACTTTCATTTGCATCTTGTTATGATCTTGTTTCTCCGTTGCAACATTTTATAGGAACGTATTTTAAAGGTTCTTCAAGTATGGGCTGACTGGTTCCTTTTTTCGGATGCTTATGTGAATGGTTTGCGAGCAACCTTTCTTCGTTCTGGAAATGCCGGTGTAACTGCATTCCATTCAATATGCGAAGACACACCTGAGTTAGATAAGAAGTCCAACTCCGGTGACGTTGTTGACGGGCAAAAGATAAATTCCGACACTGCATTAGCAATTGGGAAAGGGGCAGCTATGAAAGAGCTTCTAAGCTTGCCCGTATCTGAGCTAGAAAGACGTTGCAGGCACAACGGTTTATCGTTAATTGGTGGTCGAGAAATAATGGTAGCCCGGTTACTTTATCTTGAAGATGCAGAAAAGCAAAGAGGTATTGAACTAGACCAGGAACTGAAATCATCAGCTAAATTTGAAATGGATTTAAGAAGAGTATCAAGAAGAGATAGTTACTCAGACAATGACCCGATTTCAGACGAAAGGGCGTCGTCTGTAATCCCTACACAAGATTTTCCCATGAACCATGATATCAGACTTAGTAAACAGAGAAACGAATCAATCCTCCCATCTTCGAAGTGGGCCAGAGACGACATTGTAAGTGATGAAGAAAATGATGGAAACACTAGAGAATTGGGTGTAATATATTCGTCTTCCGGCAGTGATCATGCCGTTGTGAATGTGCAAAAATTCGAGGAAGTTGAAAGAACAAATATTGCTGGTAATTCTACACATCAAGATAGCAGGATAAACGAAGAACAAAGGTATGCTATCTCAGTTTTTCTCGTTTTTTGCTCAAAAACCGTACTTTATTTCTTGAAGGATTAGAGTACATGAAATTTATGCGTAATCCGACATATCTATCTTGCCATTATTTTCTTCATATCGACCATGATGCACTGTTTCTCGGGGCCTGTCGTTATCATACCGGTATTGTGGTTCATTGTGTTGTTGCATATCCTTGCAGGCAGAAATTGAGGAATCTTGAAGTATCTCTGATGGAATACCGAGAATCTCTAGAAGATCGCGGAACAATCAGTTCCGAGGAGATAGAAAGAAAAGTTGCCGAGTACCGGAGCCATCTGCAGGCTGAATATTCTTCACTGGATTCAAATGCAGCTCCTTGTAGAAGTAAAGTGTACCTCTGAAGATTTTGTCTTTTACTTCTCTTGATACTCTTAATTCTTTGTTAAAATGCAGATATGATGTCAATCGAAAAGAGGAGCAGGGACGGACAGGATGCCTCACACGAACCTCCGAGGAAGCGTCGAGACCGAGAAGGTGATGGGACCAGGGAATCGGAAAGACGACGTGATAGGGAAAGACCGCAACACAATGTGGATTCCGAAAGGGGAAGAGAAGGAGAGAGGAACACCATTTGGGACCGGGATGATCGGGAAAGTTCGAGGAGGAAGATGAAGTAAGACAAGGGGGCCCCGAAGTTTTCTTATTCATCGTGATCAAGTAAGTCGTACCCGTTTTACGTATGTGCCATTGCTATAATATTTAAAATAATATCGGTTTTTTGGGTATATTTGAAAATATGCTTGATCATATCAGTGTATGCATTACAATCGATATTTGTCGGTGTAGTCGATATATTGGTTGAAGTGATTGGTTTTGAAATGTTACTTCCATTGTAATGGTTGATGTTTTAAAACTCAATCCAGTTGGTCTAGGTTGGACAACTGGTCCATTGGGTGGCCGTTTATGGATTAGTCGGGTTTTTATAAAATATATTTTAAATGGACGACGTCCAAATTTGGTCCTCATCCTATTTTGGTAATTTCAGTCATTCTATTTTGACAATTATGATAGATTAAATCTCTTAATTTTATGCGTTACAAAATTAATCATCATATTTTGTCACATTTGATAAATTAAATCTTTCAAGTTCTATGTATATGTTAAATATGGTCCTCGAATTTTGTAATTTTTTTATATAATACAGAGACTAATTTTGCCACTACGATCAGACTACAGGGAGTGGTTTTGTTCGATTTCATTTGAAGGACTAAATATGAAATTTGAGAATCGATTTTACCAAATTTCAAAAATTCGAGAATTGAAAATGTCAAAATAAATTTGGAGGATTAAATTTGTCAAAGATCAAATTAGATGATTAAAGATGTTATTTTCTTATTTTTAAATTTTATTTAAATATAATTTTTTAAATTAATTGATCCGAAAATATTGATGTGTGTAACATTAACTATTAATATAAGAAACATTGATATTGGTTTTAAGAAAACCTAGATTTGCACGATTCATTCGGATTAGTGTAATTTAACGCACCTTACATGTATGGTACGTTAATATTTAAAAAAAATTAATAAATGGATTTGTTTATCTCTTATTTGTGTGGCTGCAAACAATGCACACAATCTGGAAGCAACCTTCTCCTAAGTCTAAACAAATGCAATGTACAAACAATTGTTCTTCCAGCAATGCTCTAAATCGAGCCAGATTCAATGAATCTCTTACATTTCCAGCCATGTTTCTCCCATACAAATCGATCCATTTCTCCAATTTTAACTTTCTGGAACAAACCAGATACGAAACCAAGAACCATCGTCTTCCGCAAACAATCGCCGTCGCAGAAATTGCATGTAATCGCGAATGAAATTTCGATTGAAGGAAGTGATCAGAGTGTTGTGATTGAAGGAGAAGAAGTGGGTGAGCTTAAGGAGACGGTTAATTATGATTGGACTGAAGAATGGTACCCTTTGTATCTTACGAAGAATGTCCCTGAAGATGCGCCTCTGGGACTCACTGTGTTTGATAAACAAGTAGTTTTGTATAAAGATGGGAATGGCGTGCTTCGTTGCTTCGAAGATCGATGTCCTCACAGGTAATCTTGATAATTTATCAATGGATTTTGCAATTCTTGGCTGAGTTTGATTGGGTTTACTGCAAGCTTGCGTTAATCGGATTTCGTTTTGTTCTAGTTGTTACTGAAGTTCTCATACATATGAAATCTAAAGTGGCGTGGATTAGTTTATAAGAGTCCGTGTACTCTTACCATATATGGTTATAGAGTATCGTCGAAATTATGATGATGAGAGTGTGAGACGGGTATAACGAGAGTAGATCACACCATAAAAGATTTGAATAAATCATTTAATATGGTACCACTCCCGTCTTATAAACCAATCAAAGCCACATTCATTTTCAAATGTGGGATAATTTCAAATTTCAACAGTTACTCTTCGTATATAAATTGATCTAAATCTAGAAATTTAATTCGATATCATAGTGAGTTCGGAAAATTTTGAATGAATTTGTTTGGGGATATTATAGCTTAATAAAATCAACTAATTGATCTACCAGTGTATCATAATAATTATCTTGTTCATTTTACATAGTAATTATCTTTTAAGATAGTTGAAATGGTTCCGATTCTAAAAATTTAACATTTAATTATGAGTTTTAGTGTTAAAATTGCAAAGATGGGTTTTTTAAGTGAGTCAAACATAATTTATATTGCATATACCGTGTAAATTCCGCTTTGATACCATGCTAAATTTGCAAACTAGGCTGATTAGCTTCGAGCAAACTTTGTGTAATGATGATGTATATTTTCCCGATAAATCTTAATGATTGAACTCTCTGAAAGTAGGTTGGCTAAGTTGTCTGAGGGTCAGATATACGATGGAAGATTAGAATGTTTGTACCATGGCTGGCAATTTGAAGGCAATGGCAAATGTGTGAAGATACCTCAGGTTTGTGTTATGGATTGTGCATTGGTTTACGTTCTCTTGTTATTCTCATCATCTAAAATTTTTCATGTCTCGAATTATGTTTATGTCGTACTTGGAATTTTCAGTGACCGATTCGTGCATTGTACATGGGTTCTATACAAATATCTCTTGTTATTCTCATCATCTAAAATTTTCATGTCTCGAATCATGTTTATGTCGTACTTTGAATTTTCAGTGACCGATTCGTGCATTGTACATTGGTTCTATACAAGTATCTCTTGTTATTCTCATCATCTAAAATTTTTCATGTCTCGAATTATGTTTATGTCGTACTTGGAATTTTCAGTGAGATTCGTGCATTGCACATTGGTTCTATACAAGTATCTCTTTCCATGTTTCTAATTATGTTTATATCGTACTTAGAATTTCCATGATTGATTCATGTATTGTACATTTGTTTTCTAATGCAAGTATCTATTATGCTTTTTATCATCTTAAACTTTCCGTGTCTCGAGTTATATTTATGTCGTACTTGGATTCCGTAAACCAATTTGTGGATTGTACATTGGTTTTCTAATACAAGTATCCTTTGTTCTTTTCATGATCTGAAATTTTACGTGTTTCGAATTATGTTTATATCGTACTTGGAATTTCCGTAACAAGTTTTTGTAAGATTATTGATTCCGTATATCATGTTGAGATTGTAACTCAAAACAATTCTTACAGATCTCATCAGGTGCAAAGATCCCACTATCAGCTTGTCTGAAACCATATGAAATTCGAGATTCTCAAGGCGTTATATGGATCTGGATGTCCCAAAAAACATCTCCGAATGTCGAAAAAATACCATGGTTTGCTAACTTCGACAAACCAGGCTTTCGGGACATTTCAACGACACATGAACTCCCATATGATCACTCTATTCTTCTAGAGAACCTTATGGATCCTGCACATGTTCCCATTTCTCACGATCGAACTGATTTCACTGCTAAACGAGAAGATGCATCTCCATTATTCTTCGAAGTCATCGAGAGAACACATCGTGGCTTTGCAGGTAACTGGGGACGTGAAAATGATCGTGAAAAACTCGATTATATACCGAATTTTTTGAGGTTTGAAGCACCGTGTGTTCTTCAGAACAATCGAGAGATCATTGACACGAATGGTGTTAAACATTATTTCTCAGGATTGTTCCTTTGTAGGCCTTCAGGACAAGGGAAATCAATGCTTATTGTACGATTCGGAAATACGAGAAAACCCCCGTTTGTCTTAAGATTATTCCCTGAATGGTATTTTCATCAGAATGCAAGCAAAGTTTTCGAACAAGATATGGGGTTTCTTTCGTCTCAAAACGAGATTCTTATGAAGGAAAAAGCACCAACAAGACGACTTTATATTAACTTAAAGTCTTCGGATACTTGGGTATTTGAGTATAGAAAATGGATGGATAAAGTTGGTCATGGAATGCCTTATTATTTCGGGCACATGACTTTTTCGACACCGAAGATTCCGGCAATAATCGAGCATTCTCCGGCGGGTTTTTTAGCCGGTATTTCGGCTTCTCAGCCAGCAAAAGGTGGTCTCGGTACAATGCATGTTCCGAATCTAGCTAATCGATACTTTCGACATGTGATTCATTGTAAAAAATGTATGAATGTGATCAAAACTTTCGAGATATGGAGAAATGTACTCTCGGTTGCTGCGTTTTTGTCGACGGGTTTGGCGATTTTGGTTTCCGGGAGGCAATGGAAAGCTGCGTTTTTGCTATCGACGACGATTCTGTTGATCGGAATTCAGGTTTGTTCATTTGCGATCTCGTTGAATACTACAAACTTTATAAGGACACATAGAAGATTATGATTAAGACTTGTCCTTTTGTTCTTTTATATTGTAAGAAAAAACAACCTTAAAATAATAATTATGAGTAGTTAACTTAAAATATTATTGGTTTGTGAACCTTGAGGTTTGAACAAGTTAAAAAAATTGTTATTCGATATTTTATAAATCTGAACTCAATTCGATGAGTGCCATGTTTTCTTACGGGTTAGCATATTGTCGATATATCGGTTAGTACGTCAAATATCAGAAATTATTTGTATTTTTTGGTACATTTTGATACTGGGTTTTTGGGCCGGTTTTCGGGTTTTTAGGAACCGACCGTGGTTTCTTAAAATAAAATAAAATAGCGATTTGAATCAGTACGGAATTTTAGTTTGGTATAAAAACATTGAATGAGTACCCAAAAAATCTAAGGTCATTATGAAGTATTTATATATAATTTTTTCCGGATAAATTTCATTTTTTTAAATATTCTAAATTTATATCATTTGTTTAGAAAAATTACAAATCAAGTTTTTTATAGATGAAATTAACATAAGGAATTTATGACATTGATTATTATAATCTCAAGTGTGACTAAATTAATTAATATTCTCTTGGATTTATGTAATTTTTTGTGGCTCAAGTTTAAGAACGATATTAGAGGATGAAATTAAGCCACATATTAAGTTTTGGGAATTTGGAATAAAGTTACCAATTCTTTAAGCCAAATACAAAATTCCATTTGGATCATTACTATCCATATATATATGCTCAATTTTGTACCTCAATATTCTAAAACCCGAATCATTTATTAACTCATAATTACTATCGGGTGATCGAACTATTGTTGAATTTTTCTTCAAACTTATCAAACCAACGAGGACGGTGGGGTTATCGATATTATTCCACGATAAGAGTTGTAAAATTGTAGTTAGAGTTAAACATTTTGTAACACTTGGACGAATAATATAAGAAAATGAATGAAATTTATTACATTCATTGTTCAATTGATCACTCAATGAATCGATCGTTTATCACAAACCAAATGACATTTAGAAAAATTAACTGAAGTATTTTTTTAAAAAAATATATTGTAGTGAAGAACCGTAATTACCTTAAGTTCGGGTATACCCCAATCTCGAATAATTTTTAAAAGTTTAATCAAAATCGTACTAGTAACAATCGTTTGTACCAATAATACCCTATACGAATGGTACATCACGATGTGATTTCTTAGTTCTTCCCACATTTTACTATTATTAATATTTAAATAAATCTTTAAATCTTAATTATTTTAATCTTAAAGAATATAATTACTTATAAATAGCTTCATTCCCTTAACAAAGCTTCTTAAACCCCACAAGTTTTTTCCTCCTTCAATTCTCTTACAAGCAATGAGAAGAAGTGTCATCACCGTTGCAAATGAACCGAAGGACGGTACCGTAACTTGGCGACCTCCGATGCCTTATCTCTTTAGTGGATTAACCGCGATGGTAGTCTTAGTAGCTTTCGCTCTCCTTATCTTAGCTTGCTCTTACCTCAAACGTACTAACGAGGAAGACGATAGACGAGAAGATGTTGAGAAAAGTGTGAACGAATTTGACGTTAAGAAACCACCGGTTTTCGAAGAACAGGTTTTGGTGATCATGGCTGGCGAGGGTAACCCGACTTTCTTGGCGACTCGGGTTCGGGCTTCGGATTCCGATATTAGGAAACAAGAAGAAAATGGGAAGAATGAAGATCATATAACTAAATAATTAATCCTCATGGAAACACATTAATGATCTTTACTTTTTTTTTGGAAATTAATTGGAGATCCTTATATTTTATTTGTTTAAATTTATTTGGATCAATTGAAAATATAATTTTAAATAAAATTTCAAAAATAATTACCTTGTGTTGTCTATCACATGTAAAAGACCCACTTATAAATTTCCGATATGCCAGAATTTTTTGACGTACCGATTATAACCAGTATTTAAATATAATATTGAGTGGTATAAGTTTTGAATGGGTCGGGTTGGATCTCTTGTGTGATTTAGGAAAAAAGATATGAAGTTTGTATATTTTTATTTTTTGAATTAAAAACAATATAAATAAATATATTAAAAATTTGTGTATATTTTGTATGTTAATAATTTAATTTATTTTATTATTCAGTTATAGATCCGATATACCCTATATATATCCGGTATACCGATGCACTAATATCGTGTGATATACTAATTGGCACCAAATTTTTAAGCATTAGAAAAAAGCCTTATATAAATGTAAAGACTAATTCGAACTATGGTTATTAATATATTTGCTACTTTGGTCTAATTNTGGCACCTGGGTTCGGTCCGAGCGGTTACAAAACGGTTACAACTCACGTTTACCACGCTTCAGGCCTTCCCACGTTTACCACGCTTCGGGCCCGATCACGCAGACCACACCTCGGTCCCAACCTCGTTTTACATCCCGCGATAACAACCTCTAACAAACCTGTCAGAGACAGTTACATAGCGTGATTTACACACGCTATGAACTCTATAAATACAGGGCAAGACGACGGAAATAGCAGGATCCTTTGGACGTGGAAGAACATGCCGTTACCCTACCGGAATTCTCACCGCTTCAATTACCTTGTCATTTTCATTAGCCTCTCTTGTATTGACTATGAGTTATTTCATTAGTGAACAGGCTAAGAGCATAACATGCTCTTAGTCGAGTGGTTTTCACCCCAATTCCCGGGGTTTCCACTATACATCGCTGTGCATTTATTTATTTACAGCTTTTGATCGTCTTCCACATCTAAAACAAATTGAAACCGAGTTCGTTTGTTGAACGAACCGGACGACTGCTGGTACCCCCTAAAAAAGGACCATAACAGTTAGGTTACATATGCATTCATATTTCTGTTCTATGTTACGAATTTTGCTGCTATTTTTATGGATGTCGTATGATTATGATTTTTATATGTATGAAAACCTCTGTGTGTCTAGTTTAAGAGGAATTTTATGTTTTATGAAAACTGAAATCAAACCAGCAAGTTATTTTACGATTTATAGAATCAGTACAGTTTATTCCCTGCAGCCAGGGCATCATGTTGTTGGTCTGTTTTCTCATGCTTAGAGAGCTTATTTCAATATGATTTCTTTTATACAGTTTTATAACAGTTCACTAGCTTTCAATTGAGCATTTTTACATGATTTTTGGATATCATTTGAGCTCTCAAAAACGTATGCATTTAAATTGCCGACAGACTGTTATGCTGGTAAATTAAACATGATAAGAGCAACAGTCTGCAAATTATGTGTTTATGTTTATACTTATGTATTATGTTTCATGTTTATGTGATGTTACATATTGCATAATTATATTGCCTGTTTATTCTCATCACTCTCAGGACCACTCAATGAACAATTGTTAAACAGGTAGTGAAGATGATTAGTAGATTAGACGCTGTCGAGATCGTCTGAGGAGAAGAAATAGTTTCCTAGTTTTGTAAGAACTTTGGTTTGATTTATATGTTGTAATTAGAATAGTGAATTAGTATATGCTTATGTAAATTAGCTTCCGATGTGTATGAAAGAATAATTAGTATTATCGACAAGTGTTATGTAGAGCCTTGTATTCTAATTTATTAGGGCACAACATTATGCCTTCGTATTATGAGAAGTAAGTGTAATTAAATTGGAATAGATGTAGTAAGAGGCATGATAGGTATACCTGACGAGCCCAGTACACATAAATATTGGATATGTATAAGATATATAGATCTGCACTGAAATAATAAAATAATTAAGTTATGAACTTAAAGAAAATATACAATCGTGTAACTCATTTTCAATTTATATTGTTCTTATTTCAAAAAAATAAGAATAAAATTATTCTACAAACTTCATATATCGTTTTTCCTAAATCAAATAAGTTAGATTCGACCTGACCCGCAAAAACTCGTATGAGCCATTACTTTATTTAAATAACGACCAAAAGCAATACGCCTCGTTATACATGAAATTTAATAGGGTGGGTATTTGTTATTTTGAATTAATTTATTAAAAATTATGTGATGAGTATGGATGGAATCAAAACTTCATATATTTAAACTCAAATATTGTCAATTACCCCAATTAGGGTTTATGGGTTATCACATAAACTCTAAACCCCATATATACATTAGGAATGTGCTTTATTTTATTTTATTTTATTTTATTGTATTGTATTGTATTGTATTGTATTGTATTGTATTGTATTGTATTGTATTGTATTTTTAAATGAAAATTGAGAACTGAATTTTCTCAATATATAATATTAAATAATATATATTGATTTGTGAAAAAATTTCCCTTTTCAAAATTGAGGTGTTTATGAGAAAATGAAACATTCAATTGCAAAATTTTATAGTTATTATAAATTTGATCTTCAAACTTTTATTATTTAAATATCATTTAAATATAATTTAAAAGTAATATTGACATATTTATTATTATACAAATAGTACTGATTTTATGGGGAATCAAACTACGGGCTATGAGTCTATAACATTAAAATAATTTTTTTTTCAGATAGTAGCACTTATATGATGTTTGAGATCATATAATCCAAACTTTTTCTAATTAAATAATTAATATCCACTCTATTCTTCACATCACCCATTTAAAAAAATTAGTATATTAATTATATGCTAAAATTATAAAATCACACCATTAATCTTGAACGTAAACACTAATTAGATTCGTAAATAAAATCGAATCTCACATAATCGCATCTCAAATATCAAATCCTAAACCATACATATTAGGAAAATTTTAATAATATCGCATCGTATATCCCAAATACCATTATCTAAACTCTAATCGGATTCGTAAATTTTTAATGATTCCAACATCGTAAACCATATTCATAAAAAAATCAACAATTTTACAAAATCTTACCTCTATCTCTTACCATATTTAGTGTTACATAGATTTTTATTAAATTATTAAACATGATTTTTAATACACAAATTAAGGATGTATTTATATTTATTTGTATTTACTATTGAATGAAAAGTGAATTAATGCTATAACACAAAGAAAAATATGATGTTAATTATAATATATTTATAGTCTGACAATGCTACTAAAAGTAAAATTTTCCAAAATTATGGTGGAGAGTATCCGCCCAACTCGTACAAATGGGTTAATTATTGGGTTGACTTGTCGAAAATGAGTTAGTGGTTGGGTTGAACCATATTTGTCAATGTTTTTTAGTTAAAATTGCAAGTTTTTTTGGTAAATGTTAACATAGGTGGACTGAAACTATTGAATTAACCCGATGATAAGTCAAAAATATTCCTAGCTCGTTGGGCTAATTTGTACGAGTTGGGTCGAACCGTTATATACCCCTATTGAATAAAACATTGAATTGACTAACTAATTTTTAAAATACTGAATGCTCTTAGGCAGGTGACATTTAAGGTCCCTATGTATAAGTTGAGTAATTTGGTAATTGGTTCTAGATATTTTGTAATTTTGGCAATTCTAATATTCAATGTTTAATATGTGTGGCGAAATTGTTCCTCAAAATTTGAACACTTGTTTTGTTAAATTTACCAAATTTAGTAAACTTTGAAGATCATTTTTTGCAAAATGATCAAATTATGAGGAGTACTGATATCAAATTAAAATTTTGGGAACAATCACATCATTTCTCTTGTTAAAATATTTCATAAATTTCACTAGATTTATTATATTTAAATGAGAGATTACAAAAATACAACTTTTAAACTGCCTTTTAAAGTATAAGTTAAACCCATTTGTTAATAAAAAATAATTAATCTGGTTGGATGCTAAATAGCACTTCATCACATATATATTTATTTTATTATTATTTAAAAAACGAGTTGAATATCAATACAAATCTAATTGGATACCTCTTTTGACAATTTGGTTATACAAATTGTGTTCAACTTCAATTTTATATAATTTTTTAATTCATAGACTGATGTCATTTTATTATTTAATGTCAAATATAATTTCTAACATATAGTTTTTTATTGATAAAAAAGTCAAATGGAATCTAAATACACAATTACCATTTTTTGACATTAATGAATGATGTTTAGCTCAATTTCATATAATATTTAATAAATCGATTTAAAATATTTATTTTTTCATATTATATATTATAAAATAAAATATATATATATACAGATACACCAAAAGTATATCGAAAAAATCAATCGTAATGGTATCAATACAAACAATACTGCTCGTATGATTTGATTGGATATAATTGATTCGGTCTTCAAATAAATTTATTTTTACATGGACCACTAGACTTTTCCCAAATACAAACTCCCTCGTATTTTCAGACATTATATTTTTTTCTTCTATAAATAATATTATTGTCAATGTTCGTTATCACAAAATAAGCAAACAATTCTGCATACAAAAATGGCTTCTAAGTCACCAATCTTGATGGCCATTTTCCTATTTGTGTTGCTTTTAGTGTCATCTCAAGCAATTGCGGGAGATATCCTACTTTTATTTATTCTTTAATCTAAAATAATTTATATTTTTTTTTCATTTCCTTATTTTTAATATCAATATCAAATATATTCATCTTCCATTGTATTTCATATTGTTTATTTTTTATATATTAAACTAAATGAATTAGAAAATTATATAATTTAAAATTAATATAAATATTTTGTTGATTTTAACATTATTATATGTATATATTTCGTTTATCTTTTATTAATAAACCCGATTAAAAGAAAACAAATATTTTATATTTCGAAAATATAAATTTTAAAAATAATTTTGTAGTGTTTTGGGTTAATTATATTTTTTATGATTATAAATTAGTAATACAAAAAAATAAAATACATTAGTGTACTTTATGAGGAATTAAGTTATATTATGCATATAATTCACATGTTATGTTTATCTCGTTAACATAAAGTACTTATTCGTACTAAATCTAATATTCTTTTGGTTATATAAATCAGCATTTAGGGGACTTTCCGAGGAAACTAGGGCTAAATTAGGATGTAAGTCACATTTTACATTTACTTAATTAAATATGGTTTAATTAAGAGACTAATTAGTTTAATTTTAAATAGCTCAAACAGGTACATCGATGGGTCGAATTCTGAAAACGTGTAACTAAGACTACGATGTGAAGTGAAGCGAATTGATTAAATTCGTATATCACCATCCATACTCTAATTATTATGTAATAAAATTGGATGAAAAATCTATATTGTTGTCTTTATCATACTTATATTATGTAATAATATGTGTGTTTGTGATGATATATATATATAATTTGTATTGTGTGTGTTAAATATTGCAATGGATTAAATATTAAATTAAATCAGTACGTGCTTATTTATATATTATTAATAAAATTATGAACAAACAGTTAAAATATATTTTTAAATGGGAAATGAAATAGTAATTAAAAAAAAAACAAACATCTATAACAAGTTTTTACAAAATTAAAATTCTGAGAATACTATCAATAAATATATAAATTGAATTATAAGAATAGTAATTGACTTGACTTATAATTTTCAATATAAATTACTTCATTTATGGATTGAAATATACGAACACTCCATTTTCCATTTAATCATGCAGTCTCTACGTGGACAACTCACTAATCATATATCAAATAAAAGATACAAAATTTACATTTCAAACTTATAAATATAGCATTAAATCAATAAGTTTTGTATATATATATATATATATTTACAAAACAATGAAGAAATGATTTATATATCCAATAATCAAAAGAGATTGGGCGAAGCTCACAAAAAGTCCCCACAGTTTGGGCATTAAGACAAAATTGATCCCAAAATTTGTGTAATTTTGACAATTCTAATCTTCATAGTTTTGTAATACCAAAATTAGTCCCCACTGTTTACATAAATAAGCAAAACAAGTCTTCATTGTTTATTCTGTTTAACAAAATAGGCCCCCAAAATTTTTAATTTTGACAATTGACGTCCCCAATAAAAAATATAGTACTATTGGTTCTTGTAATTTGAATCTTATGGCAATATCGGTCCCTAACGGCATTAGTTATGACCCATTAAGATATGCATTAAACACAATAGCATCCACGAAACTACAAAACTCTTTTTGACGAGCACAAGCAACCTTGGTAAATAATTGACCTACACAACATCTATACAGTCTAACGTCCAACAAAACTAATTGTATATTAAATTATTAAACTTAATCTTATTGTATAGACCTCTGGATAATGTCATCGCTAAGTAGCCCGTATGAACTAAGAGATAGAGATTCTAGTGTAACAATGAGTGTTTTTTGATTAATGAACTCACACCCGTGTATATCCAAATTTTCAATTGTACAAAAGGACATGTTTCTATGCACGTGTGACAGGTCTATGTTCATCCTCATGCATGCCGATGATGGAATCTCAGTTGAATTTGTGGAGATGTTCTTTGTTTCGTGAACTCGGATGCCATGTGGAGCGTACTAGCAAAACAAAAATACATACTTATGAATAAAAAAAGTACGTATAACACACAAGAGTACTAACAGTGCGGGATTCAGAATCATTTATTGTTGTGTGATGTGATTCTTTTGATTGTTCGGTGTGACATTGTGAGGCCCTTTGGAGACAAAATGTATGTGTTTAATTAGACAAATGGACCAAATAATAATAATGACAATCAAATAACAAACACTATGGTTTGCCGTGGTCGTTCGAGCTGTCTTAGAACATTCTCCGGTACTTTTTTCATGACGATTTGTTTCCTGCTTCGACAAGCAATGACCGTACAACAAACAAAAATAACTAGAAATATTTAGATAAATGCACTACATACCTTCTCATGTGGCATACTATGCTCGTTTGATTTGTGACACTTCCTTTTGTTGTGTCCCAGTACTCCACACATTTTACACCTAATTTTACTAGTTGGCGACATCGGTTTGTGTTGTTGGCTTCGCTGAAATTTTCGAGGTCTACATGCTCTTCGTCGTTTGAACTGCAGAGGCAACGGTGGCGAGACATCACACATGGGCCATTCTTTGTGGCCCGGCAACCCTGACATGCCATATTGATACGTGATACGGTAATGTTGCACACTGTACCAATCATGAATGTAGTGTAGCACGATTCCCCATGATTTAAAATCACCACACAAGCATGCTTGCATGGAATTCCTGCACGTGTATTGATAACCGTACGTTTAAAATTACATCATATTTTTATTTTACGCACATTTAAAATTACCTCGTAACTGCCACGTACGACAAGTGCAAGTCCCACTTTGAATGTTGACCGACATACGTTCTCTCCCAAATGCCCATGTTGCACGCCAATCATATCTGGGAACAACATTTCCAACAGTACATTCTTCTATGCATCATTTAATTAATCGATGGATCCGATGACTTAATCCATCATCCAACATGGATCGAGAGGAAAGACATCTCTCATGCATACGTTGTCCGAAAAATGTACAAATCTCATCAAGCATCCACTTTATAGGTCGACGACGGCAATGTAATAAAGAACTGTTCAATGATTCCGCATGATTGTTGAGTAGTTAATTAGACTTACATTACGTTCGAAAAAATGACATGCACCAGTGTTCTTTCGGAACTCTACTCAAGTACGCGTGTGCTCCCGAGGAGATGACATATAAATATCGCATACGTTGATTGAAGAGCGATTCTGTCGAAGCTTTTGCCGCTGTCCAAATAGCCAATCCAATTGGCTTCGTCGTGAATCCAGCTTGTGCCACATTCTTTATAATGTGTCAGACACAATGTCGGATCTAAGTAAAAAATGGATAAGTAATTTTTTGAAATTATTAATGAAACTAAAGAATGAACTAACCTGCACTCTAGGAAACAAACACCTAGAGCGTGTAAAAGCCTTTTTCCACGATAAGACATAATTGTGAAAGTCTCTTGCTCGTCTACGGGTATTCCAGAATCTCTTTGTAGAAGCTCCAAGAACCATAGCCACGACTCTTTTGACTCTCTACCCACAATTGCGTAAGCAATTGGAAATACACCGTTATCGGCATCGACTCCTGATGCCGTTAAAATATGCTCTTGTTATTTCTCTTTCGTATGTGTCCCATCAATGCAAATGATGGGTCGACAACCATATATAAATCCTTCACGACAAGCCTACAATAAAGCAAAATAGACATTTTACACAATAAACAATTTTGAAACTATATAACATATTACTTACCATTAGACATGTGTATATTCCTTCAAAACGACTACAACCAACGACAGTACGAGAGTTCTTATAGTTAATTACAACAGTAGAACCCAGATTACTCAGGAGGTATTGCATGCAATACATTCGAATGTCATTAATGAGGCCATTGATCCTTCCTGCACAAACCTCAGAGTCACTTGTCGTGCCCGCCTAACTTTGCATCTTCCCAAATTTAACTTGAATAAACTGTGTAGATCATTGAACAAAGCTCGAGTTGTGAACTTTGGATTATCTAGAAATTTCTGATAGTATTTTTTCGCCACCAATTTTGAAGTAACAGATGAATTAATCGTCTTCCTATGACAGTAAGGGCCATGTGGGTGAATTCTCTTCACGCACCACATCACATCATTGTCCCGCATAGAGATATTAACATACCAATTACATTTTCGTTCCTTGATGCCTTTGCACCGTACCACTAATCGATACCTATCGTTCTTGACAAAAATGAACTCAACTTCAGCTTTTATGCACATGTCTTCTAATGCTGATTTTGCTTGATTTTTACTTGCAAAACATAGTCATTTACTGTGTAATATAGACATGAATTAATTATTTCAATTTTCAAAACAAAGGTCACACCTCCAATACTTACACCACATTTTTTGGCTTCAACTCACTACTTGGATCGAAAATCATTGGCCTTTGTGCTTTGACTATGTCCTAGAAGTGGGGGCAGCCGAGCCCGAGCTATCATGAATGGGAATATTATGAAGTCCTTCATTTGAAAGATTTGCAGAATCAACATCATCGCTAACGTAATCATTGTCTTGCAAATTCAAGTACGTTTGCCCAAGTAATTCGTTGCTAGACCAGTCGATCCCACTAGTATAAGATGATTGTCGTCTTGAATTATTTTTTTCAGCATATGCATTGCACCCAATAATCATGTCACTTGGTGTACAATAATATAATGACAAAGGCTCAAGTTATAGTAATACTTATGCCACTGTTGCTCTGCGCCGAAGAGCCGGAGCTATCATCAGAACTACTCTGCATGATTTAAAGTCTTTACGACCAAAACACCTGCTTTAATTTGAGAAGTTTGAGATAACGAGACTATATATTAATATTAAAATAACATTTCTAAATCCATGACTATGCCATTGAATCAAAATTGTCCTAATTTCTTGGCACTGTATGCTGTAATGTTGGATGTTTTCTCATCCTTCATACTATTTAATATTGCAACACCACTTTACATAAGCTTTACAAACTGTAAATACGTTAAGCAAAAGAAACTCTAATAAGTAACCGAGCTCTGATATGCAACAGAAACGTAACTAACAAACTCTTAAAGATTGTTGGGTAAGTCCACTCATCCTACATGCCGCCACCTTCAAACACCCAACAATTCCATAAAAAAGAGTTTTACCTTAACAAACAAATTAACATCCAATTAAAGTTTCAGCAAATAATTTTAAGAGGGATTTTATTTGCAACAAGACATCATATTATGATCATAATATTTACACCAAGTATACACATTTAACAACAAGATATCTATTGTCATGAAAATCACGATACCCTTAAACCCTCCACCAAAAAGCTCCTATAAAATTATATATATAACAAATGAAAAATGTTTTAGTTTATTATAAAAGCTGGAAAAACATATAGAAACCACTTTTTGCTCCCGGGAAATCAGAGATTTTTAAGATGAAAAACAAATTTTTTGAATGTTATATCTAAACCCGAAATGGAATTCGATTCACCCTTTTCAGCCAATTGGGCTCTTTTTTTGCAAACTAAACAAAAGAGAAATTTGGTAATTATATGATGGCTTTCCCGTGAGATAGATTGAACAAATGGTTATCTTGATTCATTCGAAATTGGACAGGTATAGAAATTGATTGTTGAATCACATACTTATTTCAAAAGTAATAAACCTCAGTTTCAAGAAATCATCTCTTCTACTCAAATATTTACTGTGGAAGCATTTGCCTTTTTGAAAGAAGCTATTCAACAACAAATGCATCAGTTTATACTTCAGGAACATGCATAAAGAAATTGATCACATTTCGTTTCAGGAATCACTATTCAAATTATTCAAAAATTCTTTATGGTTATCTAAATCAAAATAAATGAAAGCGGTCACTTAAGCAGCTAGTTCTAAGGATGGATAACGCTACAAAGTCTGAAAAAAACCAATTTCAAAGCAAGCAATTCACGGCACGATAAAATTGCCTCCTAAGAATCCAATTCAATTTGGAATCAATAAATGCTTGAAATAGAGGTACATCACACTGTACAAAAAAGAAAATAATCGCAACATGTGTTTTTACCCAAAGTAGAGAATGAACCTGGCGGATGCGAAAGGAACAACATTGTGTTTCAGAGATGACGTACCTAAAACAGCCGAAGTAAGGGACCAGCCACACGGAAAGAGCCGAAGACGACGAGAAGACGCAACCATAAGCAAAAATGGTTCAAAGTAAGGGACCATACAGTTGCTGCGGAGCCGAAGCCGAGAAGACGACGCCACCCACAAAAATGTATAAAATGAGATTAGGGTTTTAATATTCTAAAATGAAATCGCTCTAATTGAATTAACGGCAACTTAACGGTGTAATGACTATATATACCAAATTATGAAACTTTGGTGGCTAGATTTGCCAAAAATCTTTAATTAGAGGGACTGGTTTTGACATAAAAATATAGCGGGGATGAATTACGAATTTTGGGGATCAAATTTGAGCAATTTTGAAAACTATNCAAACAAATTAATATCCAATTAAAGTTTCAGCAAATAATTTTAAGAGGGATTTTATTTGCAACAAAACATCATATTATGATTATATTATTTACGCCAAACATACACATTTAACAACAATATATCTATTGTCATGAAAATCACGATACCCTTAAACCCTCCACCAAAGAGCTCATGTAAAATTATATATATAACAAATGAAAAATGTTTCAGTTTATTATAAAAGCTGGAAAAGCATAAAGAAACCACTTTTTGCTCCCGGGAAATCAAAGAATTTAAGACGAAAAACAAATTTTTTGAATGTTATATCTAAACCCGAAATGGAATTCAATTAACATGAAGCATTTTCAGCCAATTGGGCTCTTTTTTTGCAAACCAAACAAAAGAGAAATTTGGTAATTATATCATGGCTTTCCCGTGGGATAGATTGACCAAATGGTTATCTTGATTCATTCAAAATTGGACAGGTATGGAAATTGATTGTTGAATCATGTACTTATTTCAAAAGTAATAAACCTCAGTTTCAAGAAATCATCTCTTCTACTCAAATATTTACTGTGGAAGCATTTGCCTTTTTGAAAGAAGCTATTCAGCAACAAATGTATCAGTTTATACTTCAGGAACATGCATAAAGAAATTGATCAATTTTCGTTTCAGGAATCACTATTCAAATTATTCAAAAAGTCTTTATGGTTATCTAAATCAAAATAGATGAAAGTGGTCAGTTAAGCAGCTAGTCCTAAGGATGGATAACGCTACAAAGTCTGAAAAAACCAATTTCAAAGCAAGCAATTCACGGCACGATAAAATTGCCTCCCAACCAATATCCCCATTTCAATTCAAGAAATTCACGGCACTATAGAAATGCTCCCAAACCCATATCCCCATATTGATACAGCAAACCTTTAAGAACACAATTCAATTTGGAATCAATAAATGCTTGAAATAGAGGTACAACACACTATACAAAAAAGAAAAAAATCACGACGTGTGTTTTTACCAAAAGTAGAGAATGAACCTGGCGGATGCAAAAGGAACAACATTGTTTTTCAGAGATGACGTACCTAAAACAGCCAAAGTAAGGGACCAGCCACACACAAAGAGCCGAAGACGACGAGAAGACGCAGCCACACGCAAAAATGGTTCAAAGTAAGGAACCATACAGTTGCTGCGGAGCCGAAGACGAACAAGACGACGCCACCCACAAAAATGTATAAAATGAGATTAGGGTTCTAATATTCTAAAATGAAATTGCTCTAATTGAATTAACGGCAACTTAACCGTGTAAGGATTATATGTGCCAAATTATGAAACTTTTGGGGCTGGATTTGCCAAAAATCTTTAATTAGATAGACTGGTTTTGACATAAAAATATAGTAGAGATATATTACGAACTTTGAGGACCAAATTTGAGCAATTTTGAAAACTATAGGGATCAATATAAGACAAACTATGCAATGTGAGGACTAAAACGATAAAAAAAGATTGAGGATTAAATTTGTTCAAAACATAAAACTATGGGGACCAAGGGCACAATTTCCTCATAAAATTTCATACAAATTAGTTAAAATATATTTTTTTCGATTTTTTTATAATTTTTTTAAAAAAAATTTATGCACCTAGTACGCACCGTGCGCATCCACACCCGGTGAGCACCGGGTACGCTAGGTTGCACCAGTCCGAACGAATCGTGCAACCTAGTATATTTGCAATCAATTTAGGGTAAACAGTTTTTTTGTGCTGTTGTTTGGAGAAGGTGATTTGAATGATTCCTCATTTGGTTTAGTTTACGGCAGAGACTTTGACTGAGGCGATCCCAAGGAAGTCATCTGCAAAGCAGTAGAAAATCATGAAATCGAATTACTGGTGGTCAGGAGCCATCGCCCTAAGGTTTATTTATAAAAACCTAAATGGAAATACAGTCCGTCTATTTTCCGTCATATATCATGGGTGTCCTTGCATACATAAATAAATACTTTCCGTAGACAATCCCTTTTCAGCGAAAATCATATTTTTTTAAAAATTATTTTTTGATTTCTTTATTGTATTTTATATAATATTGTTATTTATAATAAATAAATAAATATAAATATTTTATTTTGATATGTAATTTAATTTAAATAAAAATAATTTAAATATGTAATTTTAAATAAACCTTAATTGTTTCGAAATGAAGATATTAAACACGAGTACGAATTAATTATAAAAAAATATAATCGAAACATTGAAAATCAATACAATTACAAATTAATAAATAACGAAACTTCAAGATTATTGGAATTAAAATTATTAAAATTGAAATGTAATATTCAATTATAAATAATGTAATAATATAATACAATTGATGAGATAGAACGATAAAATGAAATTTGGAGAGAGAAGATGACTTGGATGAAAGAGAAATAAATAATAATGTGGATAAGTGAGAAGTTTTAGAAATATAAAGAGAATATGATGTAGATGTGAGAGAATGATGATGTGTAAAGAGATTTATACGGTGGAAATGGTTTTTGGCGCGGATATGATTACAGATAGCCTAAAGAAATTGTGAGGTTATTACTTCTTTTATTTTATACCTAGAAATTGCTCTTCCTTTAAAATTTCATAGATTAAGACCATCTTCATTCATCAAACTTATTAATCATCTTTTTCACTTCTACATATTATTTTATCTCTCATTCGTATAGTTTTTGTCATTCTTTTTCATCCACTAATTTCAAATAAAATTAATTATATGTATTATTCATATTTCTCTAATTAAATACAACAATTAAATATTTAACTTATATCATAAATATATATATTTGATGTTATATTAAAATATTATGTAATATCTTATTTTGTATTAATCCAAATTTCATTATTTAATCGTATTTTTTTCGATGTTCTATGATAATAATTTTAATTAATAATTTGTCATTTTATAATAAAATTGTTATTAATATTAATATATTAGATTTATAAATATATTTAATTAAATAATTAAAATTAAAAATCATTTAAAATAATAGCTTAAGGAGATAGAAATTCTCTCTAAAAGGACTAATAACGTATATGATCTTGTTTGGCTGCCACGTTGGTGGCCAATTGTGAGCTCTAGATAGTATTTCCATACGGTCTCGGGTATAGATGCACAATGCATAATATAGTTATTGAAAATACTTATTGTGTTTCGTTTCAATCACAATAAGAGTTGGTTTCTTGGATTTACTCGATGCTTTTATAATGTTTGTGAACAGAGCTTTTATGGGGAGCGTCAGTAATTACTGTGTTCACAAAGCAAAATGGTTTGTTCTTGTTGTAAGGAAGAAGATATGAAGAATCCATAGTACAATATATTGTAACACTGTAACTTGTTTCATAATTTGAATAAACAAGACATTACCAAGTCAATCATTCTAGTTAACCTTTAGTTCTCAAAACATTAACTGAAAAAACAACACCGATATTCAAATATCCTCTTGCAGCAAGATATAGGCAGTGTGGCATAATTATGTTGATGATTGTGCGAAAATGTACACCTTGGGTTTGTGATAAATGAACATCACATCCGTATATGATTTCCATGTAATTTGGATCGGTTCTAAAAAGTTAACATAGTATCAAACATATTTATTAAAGTCCTAAGTGAACTTGTAGGTTGTGATATTTATAATTGTCAGTTTATTAATAAAATTCATTGATTGATATTTACAAGGAGTGTTAAGTTATATAGCACCGACTCGTCCGACCAATTCGGTGCGATTTGACTCGATTCAACATAACTCGACAAGAGTATAAGAGTTAAATCAAGTTAAGTTATTAAATAAAAAAAACATTGTTAAAATTTGTTGAAAATTGTATAAACTCTAAGTTTAGCATTACAAATATTTATCAATTTATTATATAAGAATATTTAATTTATAAAAAATGAATATAGTTCGTCGATTCTACAATCTCTCCAAAAGCAACCACTTTCATTCCATTATCGCTTGCACAAATAATTCACAATTAAATCGATAACATAAGAAATTCGTGAAAGTATATAAAATATGTTTCTAATAAATAAAAAATAGAATTAATGAAGATATCAAAATAGAATTAATAAAATTAATAGAATTTTTTATTAATGAATTAATAAAAAGTGTCGGAGTGAGTTGGATAGTCTGATTCGATCCGACATAAATGAATGTGAAAAATCGATGTTAGCATAGGTGTTAAGATATAAAAAACATGTATATTACATTTATAATATTAATTGAATTAATTTATAAAAAGCAATTGATTTATTCATTTTTAATGAAACTCATGAAATGTTGTGAATTGAAAATGATTTATTTTATAAAAAACACATTTGGCATTATTTAATATAAAAGACCATACATGAAAATGCAACTTTTTACCAGTTACAATACGGAACATGAAGTTGTGTTATGATTATAAATTTGGTATTTTTGAAGATTTATAAATAGCTGGAAATAGCTGGAAAAACAAAACCTACTCGATCAAAAACTCTTTCACAATCTTCACGCTTGGTTTCACCACCTGTCTTTCCCAAATCTCCGCCGCCATCTCCAAATTTCCCTCCATCTTCCATCTCAACGCCGCCGTCGCATCTAACTTATTCAACTCCCATCCTCCTTTATCTCTCAACTGTACGATCTTCCTCCTCTGATTCTCCGCTAACCGCCACGTGTTCTCTTTAATAGCTCTGATACCTTCCTCGTACGCCCTATTACTTCCCCGGTCGTAATCGTAATCGTAGCTTTGCTTGTAATAATTGTAAACTCGGAAGAATTCCTCGAACTCCGATACTCCGATTGCTTTTTCCAAACCACATTTCATCTTCATCTTCGTTTCACGATTCTCGAAATACTCCTTTATTTCTTCCAACATTCCCGATTCAATCATCTCCTCAATTCGTTTCTCTAACCATTCATTCAAAACTGGTAAACAGATATCAACCCACAGAAAACAACACCTGTATCGTAATTTCCTGCAAAACCCATTGTTCAATTCATTGAACACGTCTATTTCTGGGTTAAATTCTTCAGCTAACAATGCGTATATGTATGAATTCGAACCACCCACGATAAAAGGTACACTACCGCAGGAGGAAACAATGGAGGAAGCAGAGTCTCTGAAATCGGAGGCGGTGAAATCTCGATGCGATTCTGAAGGAATAAACTCGCCTAGGAGATGATGACGCACGTTTTTCCTATCTTGGATTGGGATTTTGTTAGTAGTGATATGGAGGCCGCTGTAAACCTGGATTTTATCTGCGTTGATAATCTCCGATGTAGGAAAGAACCGTGAAACCAAGTCTACTGAAAGATTCGTCTTACCACAACCAGTCGGACCCATAATGACGACGACCTTCTTCATGGCCGCGACGGCGGGGGAACATTTTGACGGAGTTTGAATGTGTGAGGAAGAAGAAGAAGTATGAGGTTTTGCTGTTGCTGCTAAGAATGATAACCTTTTCGTATGGAGAAGTGAAATGCGATTCAGTGTAATACGCCACATTGAGAAAAGGATGTACGTGCACTTTGAGTTCCTTGATCTTATATGAAAACAAATGGATATTAAAATTCAGCCGTAGATTTTAAATTGACAATTGCTATTTTTTTTAAAAAAATTGAAGTTAAATAAAGTATCTCATTAGGCACCCTAGTAACCCGATTAATTGAAAAGTAGTGAATATACCTTAAAATTTGGCCTAATTTAAAAATTAGTGCTCAATTTGAGTTTACTCAACACACTTTTTTAGTTAATCAAATTTACTAAGGAACTAATCAACTTAAAATTAAAGTTTTCAAATTCAATCAAGTTGGTCTCGACTATATGATTAAAACGTTGGTCGTCTCATTTAACGAACGGAAAAATAAGCTAAGTGAGCAATTTTTCCATCCTTTTCGAACGGGATGATCTTAATGATCGAATCAATATTCTTAATTGTAGCATTATTTTTATATAGAAATTGATTGACGATTGAATAATGATTTGATAATGGGTATCTTGGTTTATCGATTAAAAGTGCGATAAGATACTTAAATCGTGATTTTTTTAACGTATACAAAACAAAAGTAAATATGTGATGTGTTTATCTTTAAAAAATCATGATTTCATCACATCTACTAAAATCTACTATAGCATCTTATTGATTTAAAAAATAACTAATTTACCATTTTTTCTAATAATTATAATATTTGTATATTTATTATTATTTATATATATAAGGATATATTATTATTTTTTCATAAATTAGGTTCATCATAGCACAATTTTACCAAACATAAAAATTCAAAATAATCATATCTTATCACATCTCAATTTTTAAAAAGTGAACTAAACAAACCCTTATATTTTGACAACATTTACATGATGAGATTTCAGAGTTATTATCATTTTATTATTTTAAATGTAGAAAACAACAAATCATTGAATAAATATCATGATATATGTGTGTCAAAAGTATTAATATGATATTGAATAATTTAAGTCTCTTCAATTTAAAAAGTAAACACCTACCAAGTACTATTTGTATATCGTCAAAATTTCAATGCTTAGAATTAAATAATTTTATTGCATTTCATAACATTACGAATATATTGATTACCAGTGATATTGGTTATAATAAAGTGAGATTAGATTATTTTAAGGTTAGGAAGATATACTATTTTGGTAATACTTTATGTAATATACTATTTATGGTCAATATTATTAAATATACACCCTCAGATTGTTGCATAATTGGATTTTCACCATTATAATATAAAATTACAGATTGAATTTATATATTTTAAGTAGCATGAATTTAATTTTAAAATGATGTAAATATTTGACTTATAACTTCTTATGAAAATAATTTAAAATAATTATTATGATAAAGATAACAGTGACAAAAACACAATGCTTTCATCTAGTTGGGACTTGGTTATGAATTTTAATTGAGATTGTCCATTTAATTTTATTGAATATATTTCCATTTATAAACCAAACCAAACCAAAAAAACTTTTTTGAGAAAATTGCATGTATAACACTCAATCTTTGAAATAGTGTAAATACGATGATTTTATAGTTTCAAAATTACATATGAAATACCCAAAATTTACATAATGTGTGTGGTTGACCCTCCAACTTTTTAAATTTGTAAAAACCATGTTATCAAAATTTAAAAATTGCATGATTGACCCCCAAAATTCCAAAACTGTTTATATTTAACCCTTACGTCCGGTATTTTTTTGACAAATTGGAGGTCAATGACAAACATCACTCAAACTTTTTCAATACAAAAAAATTGCAGATTTAATATTGATCCCGAAAAATGAAACTTCAAGAAAATAACTTAAATTTTGGGATAACCATTCAAAACACTAAATTTTATAAACTTATTCATTAATTATATAAAATATAACGATAAAGATTTATGAGAATACCGTCAATTCATAACGTGAACAAAAAAAATAATTTATGTATATTTTTAAAATTATAAATCAGAGCTATATATTAAGTTGCAAATCACAAATAAGAGAAATATACTAAGCATATTAATCATCTGTTTATTTAGTACAATGCATCTAAATCATAATTTCAAATTATAAATTTTAAAATATATTCAAATAAAAAATTAAATCCATAGAAAAACTTGATACATTTCTCAATTTGGTCCGATGTTTTTATATTGCGGCTATAAGTTGGCAAATGACCAATCCAAACGGTTACTATAGGTCTTTTTTGGTATTTGAGATTTAAAAGATCTGATCATAATCTTAATTTTATGTATAAGTTCTATTCTTCGGATCTTTAAATCTTCATAAAGGAGACTAACATGAAACCAAAGATAATGTTTTAGGTTCAATTTTGATTAGATCTTGATCCGATCTTTAGCCCAATATTTTTTATATAAAATAATAATATTTTACTAAATATATAATTTATAAAATTATAAGAAATAATTAAATGATCTTTTAAAAAAATGACTTTATAATTCTTTTTGTTTTTATTATTAGTTTACTCAAAAGTTTAGTAAAAATGTTATCCAAAATTGAAAAATATTGGTTTGAATTATGATTTAAAAAAACCATAAAAACTAAAATATGAAATGTAATAATACATACAAATATTTTATATACAATTAGATTTAAATTGAAAAATAATACATATTTGGATGTACAAATACATTAAATAATTATTAAATTTATTTTTATGTGATTTAGTATTGGTCTTGGTCCTAAATCCGTAGAGTTAAGATCGAGACCAAACTATCATAAAAACTATGGGGTTATATCTTATTAATATTGAGACAAATCCTAGATTTAATTTTAAAGTTATGTTACAAAAGACTAACCCTCTTACGAAGGTTGATCATGGACCATTTTTTTTAGGTTCGTGTCATTTGTGTCCTCATGGTTGGTCTTATCAAATCCCACCTCTAATTGTGCAATGAATCTAATTTTGTAACTTTTTTTAATAAAACATTATATAATATAAAATAATGTATTTAATTCGTTATCCAGCCCTAATACAAACCTGGACTTTGGGCCATACACGGCATGGCTAAACTAACATAATATTTCATGCACATGGTTCATGGAAGAGCTCCGATTACAACAGACAATAATAATAAATATATATATTAATATTAATAAATGTGACAAAAAACTTAACTAAATGGAGCTTTCAATCATGCCTCCATGGGTTCCACCAAGGAATCCAAGAACTTGCTTCACGTCCCATGGTTGTGGTGATTTTACTTATTTTCGGATATTCATTATCCGATGAGATCGAATTATCTCAATGGTTATATGGTGACCAAATATTCTCAATTTTTTTCTATATTATGAATTTTCTATTTAATTAGAAAACTAATACATAATGTGAAATTTAATATCATTATAATAAAATTTTATCATAAAATGTAGTAATTTATATATACAAATTTATTAAAATAAATTCTAACTTCATTAATAGAGAAAAATAAATATATCAATATTTTCATTCATTGCAGTTTTTATTATTTAATTTAAAAACGTGTTTAATTAAATGCAGTGTCTCATTGCACTTATTATACTGATTGATTTTTAATATATAGATGAATATTGAACTATTTACTTAAAACAGAATGATTCAAAATGATGGACTTTGTTCTGGAAAATAAATATGGTCAAATAAGGCATGTGACAAATTTAAAAATTGAGGCTCTGTCTCTGACAAATTTAAAAATAATAATAAGTATTATTATTTTTAATAAAGCATGATTTAAATTTTAAATCATTAATTGTGGGGTCCTTTTGTACGGATAAAATCATAATTATTATTTTGTTTTTTCAAATGGAATTCATAACTTTTATTAATTAATTTTTGTTACTTTGGCAATTAATTAATATCAATTTAAATATATAATATATATAGATGATTAGAAGTTGCGTTAATTTGATGTTGAACTTTACTCAAATACTGTGTTGCACGGATTCGTGGGGTGCGTTGCAAGCGCACCTGGTGCAAGGTGCGGGAATTTCCACCGGGTGCGTTAATTTTTTTTTAATCCTACCGGATCCGTTAGATTATTTCTACTACTATTACTTTAGGATATTTCACTCATTAACTGTTATTAACGTATTCATTTTTTTACATAATCAATTTAGTTTCTACGTAGTCTATATAATTTATTCGGTGAAGTAGAAACTCAAACTGAAATATTCAACATTATGCAATAATGATATAAAAGACTTAAAATTATCAAGTGTAGACGTTTGCCATTTTCTCATTGAAGTTTTAATAAATGATGTTTTAGTCGTTTTTTTGTTGAGAATGCGAATCACATATCGAATATAAGATATCATGAGTAATTAATTTGACGAATGATCTTATGTATTGGGTTATACAAACATTATTTTGATCCATTAAATACAGAAAAAATGATCTTACTCGAATGTTACATTTTGATATTCGTGTATTGCATTCTATAAAGTTTTGCATAGTTTTATACATGATGTAAATGTTCGAGTTTTGACGATATTTATAGATTACAGATACATATGTATCACCAGAAATTACATTTACCAGATAATTTAATATATATTTTAATTAATTTAAATTAACACACCCTTAATTGGATTCTTAAAATTTTACGTACCCCGCACCCTGCACCCCGCACCTGCACCCTCACCCGTGCAACCTAGCTTAAATATAGTAATTTAAATAAATTGAAGATGATAAGTCTAATTTAATAACTTAAGTTAAGAGAAATACGTCAAAATTTTATTTTGAATTATTATATTTTTTTTTATTGAACGGAATTGAATATAATAAATTGTGAGTCAAAATTTTATTATATTGACTCATATTTAAATTGTAAATGCTCCATTTAATCAGTTGAAATATCAATTTTACACCTTTACTCAAACTCTAATCATAGAATCAATGTTTGAAAATACATTACATTCAATTAAAATGTTATCACGAGAAATTCTTTTTTGATGAGGTAGAACATTAAAAAAAAATAGTTCATAAGAATTGAAGTGAAAGAATAAGAAATATACTACTGGATCGATATAATTTAAAACTTAAAATTAAGGTCAAAGAAAAATATATCATTTATACAAATTTAATATGGTTTACAAAACGAGTGATCATTTTATTTAATTGTATTTAAGATTGGATCCAATTGATAATCGTAAACCTAGAATAATTAAGATGTCATTGAGTATCAATATTAATTGATTAAATTTACAATACTGTCATAAAAGTATCATAAATATATGTACCCCGCTTGTTATTTAGGCATGCAAAATATGTTCTATTTAGAATTTACTATATTATCATATTTGATAGTAATAAAATATAATCCGAAAACACAAGTTGTATAAACTATAGAAATTATGACAAGTTTGTCGGAGTTATTTTCTTTTGTTGACAATAGAAATTTATACAACTTATAGTTTATGCTTTTCAATTTGTCGTAAATAAATATTCACAATGTTTTATCACTTCAATATGAAATCAGGTCAAATAAATCAAGATGGATTATTATGGGTTACACATGGGGATTAAAAGACTTAAATACATAATTCTATATTTTTCATAAGACCATCTCCATCCGTAACTGTGGTCATATCCGTCAACATCAAACCTTTCTTCTAATAGATCATTATTCTCACTTTTACTTATCATTTTATCTTTTATCCACATCATTTTTTCAATATCTTTCATCCACATTATTCAAAATACAATTAATTACATGTATTTGAATAGTACTTTTATAAATTAAATACAACAATTACATATTTAACTTATTTAATCAAATATTACATATATTATTTTTATTTTATTAAACTTACTTATTTAATCATATTTCCTATTGATTTTTTATAATAATATTTTTTTCTTGTTTTTTTAATTTTTATAATACTATTTATATTTTTAATTATATTATTTTTAATTGTATATTTATTAATATTATTAAATTATATTTAATTTAAATAATAAATTAAAATAATAAAAAAACCTAATATGTATGACTGTACCATACAACCATGACCTTGCCAGCGTGATGCCCAAACATTGGTTTGGCCGCCACACTGAAGGCCTTGTGGTGCCCGAGGCTGTATTTCCATACGGTATCGGGCGCCGTTAAAAATGATCTATCAAAAGGAATCGGAAAATTAAACATGGGATGCTATGAAATTATTTTAGGATGGATGTTCAATTGGAAAATTTCAATTATATGACTAATGTTATATTTTGATAGATGTAGGATGTGCATTCACAATTCTAGCATTGATCTCTATATAACGAAATAAAAAATACTCTCAAAAGAGATATTGGGATGGAAAGCAATTGGGAGTTGGGACCAATGTTTTCAATTTAGGTTTTTATTAAGATTTCGTTATTGAACCAAATACATGTTATCCCAGTCGGCATACTTTGTCGACCTGGATGCTACAATTGGTCCATGTCAGCTAACATTCTTTCGATCGAGGAGTCTCCAGAGGATCGATCGACATTCTATCGATCAGGGTTATACCAATCGATCACAAAGTATGTCGTACATATATTTTCATTACATGCCGTTCGGTTTAGATCCATCCAAAGATCAAAGAAAGTTTCGATGACGTGGACTGACCTTCACTTGAGCACAAGAAGAAGTCATCCATTATCGAACGTGTAACGGAGAATCAGGAGCACAACCTGATGTGCCGAACATGGCAAACATGGGACAGAATCTCAGTTATAAATACACGTAAGTTTTCTCAAGAATAATATACAGTGAGAGCAACTCAAGAACCAGAGTCTTCTTGAGCATTGTATTTTCGTTATTCATTCGATATTGAATTGATCTAGTTTGATCCGTAGTTTTCTCCTGGAATTCCGCATAAAATTCCCATGTCATTTTTCCATTCCGCATTTGGTTTCTTTTAATATCATCAGAAATTAGAATCAAGAAAATTGACTCATTGTCAACGAGTGGTATCAGAGTTGAAATGGGCGACTATCAAGTCAACGACAAGACCAGAGGGAACTGACAAACAGAAGTGGAAATCAAGGAGTAAGAAAGTTGTAGCACACATACAGTCGTGGGTCGACCTGTCGATGTTTCATTACATCAGGGAATTGACAGACCCAAAGCACATGTGGTCAAACTTCAAAACATTTGTGAAAGAATGAACGTACAGAATAAGGTTGGATGATCAAGAAGTTGGTGACAAATCGGTGTGCAGATGGGAACCCGATGGTCCAGAACCAGAACAAGTTTCAGGATTTGATAAATAAGCTGATATGATCTTAGTTGAAACTAGACGATGAGTTACAAGTGTTAGAATTATTGAGAATAAAGATAGAGAATTTAACAATTACCTGGATCCATTGGAATCAATCAGATCTCACCGTATAACAAATTAGTCAAGTAGGTCATTAAATCCGATGGTGGGTCTTCCACATCAATACGTATTTCATGGAGAAGTCCTTTAGGTTTCTCCCTGAGTCAATCTCTCGATGGGATGGAGAATCAATCTGAAAGAGTACGTGGACCACGACCATATTTATAGACGACAATTAGGGTTTCCTACTTCAGCCTATCATAAAAATAGAAGTCTAATAGTCTCTTCACAGTAAAGGCCCACACCGTATTAGATACTTTAAGTCTAATTAATTTGATCCTTTTTTATGGACTTATAAATAAGACAATTCTCAATACATAATTATTTACATATAAGCCTAACGTTGGATTATTGAACCAATAATCTCCCACTTGGACTATATGTTACATTATAATTATATATTGTATCATTTGAGCTCAACTTTATTATCCTAACAAAATTGTATCCATAAATCAATCTAGTCTATCAATTGGAGCAATATAGGACTGAAGCGGCATTCGTTAATTGTAACTAAACCAATAAAAAATAACGAATATTAGCACAAAAGAATTACACAGATCACGATGCGGAAGTGTAGCATGGAAAATTACATGTAATGTGATCAAACATGTATATTTCCAATTGGTTCAGTTAACCATGGTGAGATCTAAACCATGTTAAACACAATTTTATCAATAAAGTAAGAAACATAATGCATAAGGCTCTTAAGCTCCAACATAAACTAAATATTATCCGAATGCATAACTCATATGAGTTACATACTCAACAAACAACTTGAGTGGTAGCTCTTTAGTGAGCTGATCCGCAAGTATGGTGTTTTAGCTAATATACTCCACAATTAATTTATTATATGCACACTTTTGTCTTACAACAATGTATTTAAGTTCGATCCATTTAAATTTTCTCGAACTTTTGTTGTTGCTAGAGAATAAAATTGTTGCAATATATTCACAAAATAACTTAAGTAAACTATCTATATAGTTCACTACTCACAACAGTTTAACAAAATTAAGCAACCAAATCAAAGTCGGTATAACTAATGATCTCAAACTTGTCTAACATATGATATGTAAGCAACTATTTGTTTTGTTTTTAGGTAACCAAAAAATCAATTTGACTGCTTTTCCATGATCAATCATGAATCACTTTAATATCATCAAAGCATTCCAATAACATAAGCAATGTCCAGACGCGTACATACTTGAACATAAATCAGATTTCCTATAACCGAATCATAAGAAATCTTCTCCTCCTTTTTTGAAGTTATTTTATGCCACCAATTTAAAAATTGTCTTTCCTCCCACATAACTTATGGTATACAAAATCATTAACAAAATTCATTTCAAAACCGAACGAGATGATCACTTGATGAAATTGGAAGTACCACTGTTTAGATGCTTGTTTGAGTCCATAGATAGATTTTTTAAGTTTGCATACCATAGTTTTTGGATCACCGGATACAAAAGTTCATGGTTGCATGATATATATATATATTCATCAATGTCACTATTGATTAATACATTTTTAACATTTATATGATATAACCTGAGGTCAAAATGCACTATTGATGTCATTATTGTACTTGAGGAGTCCTTCAAATAAATAAGATAGAAAGTCTCTTTATAGTCAATGTATTCTCTCTGTGTGAAATCTTTTACTATAAGACAAACTTTGAATCTTTCCATGTCACATCTTGAATCCTTTTTTGTTTTAAAAATCTATTTACAACCAATAAGTTTCGCACTTTCTGGTAATGGTAGGATCCCTAACTTCATTGTTTTCCATAGATTTAATCTCTTCATTCAAGACATCTATCTAGTTTTGTGAGTTAGGATTTTCCATAGATTGATGAAGGTTGATTGGGTCATCTTCCATCATTCATGTTGAAATATTATGTTACCTTATTTTCATCTTCCTTAATATGAAAACATTGGAGACTATGGAAATCAAATAACAACTTCTATCTACAAAGAAATCAATCTTCAATTATATTACTTTCCTTTTAGTTATCAATTGGTTGTATCTATATATGAAACATTTTGAATAGAAGAATGTTAACCTTTTTCTCAATTCTTGTTCTTTCTTCTTTGTATTCTTCCGCATCAATAATTCCAACATCCATCTCATGTTCTTGAATAAATGCTAAATAGTCATCGGACAATGTTTTTCTTCTCTCTCTAGCGGATTCCTTAATGTCCATACTTTTTGAGAAATTGAAGTTTGATCACTTATGGAGTTGTCAGTTTCAGGAGGATCATGATGATTGTCTTGATTATTTTTATCATTGAGAATATTAGGATAAAAGTCCCGATCAATTCCAACAATACCTATGGGAATATCAATATACTCCTCCTCAAAGACAATCTCTCCGAACTTATCTCCCCCTCCAAACTCAATATCCTCAAAGAAGTGAGCATTTCCAGTTTCGAAAAATAGAGTTAGATGTAGGATCATAAAATTTGTAGCCTCTAAATCTTGCAGAGAACCAACAAAGTAACAACTGACAGTCCTGAGGTCGAGTTTTTTTGTTCTTATTTGGCCTACAAGGCTTAGCTTTAACTGGACATCCCCAAATGTAACAATAAAATGCTTCAAACTGGGCTTTCGACCAATCCGAAGTTCATCAAGGGTTTTGAGAGTTGCTTTAATTGGTACTTTGTTAAGGATATCAATTGTAGTTTTTTATACTTCTTTCTATAGTGATATAGAGATAAATGTATTCATATCTAGAGTAATTATCAGTGAATGAAATAAATAAATTTGACCATTCATAACAACCTTAGAGAATGGTCAACAAATATCAATATGGATCAAATTTAAAACATTCATCAATCGATTGACATCAAATCTCATCTAATTGGTTTTTTCTCCCTTTATAAAATGTATAAAAATATTCAAGTCTGTGAAATATAAAGATTTGAAAATTTCATTTGACATTAATATTTCCATTCTTAGAATGGATATGGAGGCCAATCTTTTGGACCCCAGACAAAGAACCAGATCAACTGAAAGTGAATCTTGAAGTAGACACTTTTCGATTTCCAAATGAACAAGAGAAACCAAATTTGTCCAAAAAAAAATAGAAATCAAGTTTCGTCTAAAAGACAAAACAAAAAATATCATCAAGATCCAAATAAAATCCAGTTTTTAACAATAATCTAAATTTTCCGATAGCTTCAATTTCACCCTTGTTGTCATCACCCACATTGTTGTATCTTTCACCATCATTTGTCTTCCGGCAACTTAGACAACCCTGCATAGACACACTAATGTGTGTAGATACATCTGAATCTACCCTCCATGTATGTCTAGGCACCAAAGTCAAATTAAACTCGGAACAAACCAATGAAAGAATCATATCATTTCTAAGAAGCCAAACATGATAGTTAGTGCAATGTTTCTTTGCATGTCCTTCACCTTGGCAGAAATAGCATACAAGTCCATTTGATTCAGAAGATCTACCTTGCTGATTTTTTCTGCTAGGTGTATTTGCAGTTGTTGTGGTCAAAATGACATAGGTACCAACAGTAAACTGATTCGCAATAAAATGAACCTGGTTTTGATTTGTTTAAATTGGGGGAACGATTATGAAATGAAGAATAAGCAATAAACACAGCGATTTATCGTGAAAAACTCCTAGAGAAGGGGAAAAAACCACATGACTAAGAGCTTGTAAATGCTCTTAGCCGATATATTAATCAAATAGTTCACAGTACAAACGAAGAAGGCTTATGAAAATGACTAAGGCAAGCAAGAAGGCGAGGGAGTAAAATCAGCAGAGTAATGGCTGATTCTCGCGTCCAAAAGGTCCTCTCGAGCTTGCCTTTATGTTCTGTATTTATAGAGGGGAAACGTGCGTGGAAAACACTTCGTAACCGCCTATGAAAAAGTCTCTGCTTCACCAAATCGCATCTGCTTTTTGCACTGGCGGATAACATTTGCGGGTACTCCATAGCCCAATATTTAGAGAAAATGAAGGGTCAAGTTGCCCTTCAGTTTGGCTTGGACCCCGAAGATGG